>QXTE01000015.1:16929338-17294980 GCA_003942145.1 Platysternon megacephalum | reverse complement strand
ACCTCCTGAGGTCCCTTCCAACCCTGATATTCTATGATTCTGTGCATTTCTGGGATGTGTTCTTGATGCAATAAGATCCTGCTCCTGCGAGGTGGCGAGCACCTGGAAACTGCTGGTCTTTTTGGTATCAATGGAACTGAGGATGCTCAACGCCTTCCAACAGGGCTAAGCACCTCCCATTACCCTAAAAGAGAGTAGAATAAGCTAGGGAATGAAACCTTCTTCCTTTAGCCTTTCTTCCAACTTATTCTGGTACCAAACTTCCTCTCTGTTTTGTGAAAAGTAATGTGTCATGTCCTTGGCTGGTGTACGTTGACTTATCTCGATTGAAATCAATAGTGCTGTGCTGATTTGCACCCACTCAGCATCTAGCCCAAAATCTGGTATTTACATAGGTCTAGATCCTTAAAAGTATTTAGCCACCTAATTCCCACTGATTTTAGTGGGACGGGATCTGGGCCACAGTATCTTTCCTCCTGAACAATCCCCAGGATGGTTTACCCCCTTTAACTACACACATTTAAATTCTTCGAACAGTGAAGTGCAGAGACCTCTACCATGGCAGCTGTGTAAGGGTTCTCGGTAGGTCTAGTGATTCACTTTCACTTCACGTAGACGAAACTAGGAGTCGCCATTCTTAAGTTGTTTAGCGGTGGAGGGAGCACAGGTGCTCTTAGGGTACGTCTACACTACCCGCCGGATCGGTGGGTAGTGATCGATCTATCGGGGATCGATTNAGGTGGAGGGAGCACAGGTGCTCTTAGGGTACGTCTACACTACCCGCCGGATCAGTGGGTAGTGATCGATCTATTGGGGATCGATTTATCGCGTCTCATCTAGATGCGATAAATCGATCCCCGAACATGCTCCCCGTCGACTCCAGAACTCCACCATTGCGAGAGGCGGAAGCGGAGTCGACGGGGGAGCGGTGGCCGTCGATCCTGTGCCGTGAGGACGTGAAGTAAGTCAATATAAGTAGATCTAAGATACGTTGACTTCAGCTACGCTATTCTCGTAGCTGAAGTTGCGTATCCTATATCGATCCCCCCCCCCCCCAGTGTAGATCAGGCCTTAGCTGTCAACATTTTAGTTCTGTGGAAATCCTTACAGCAGTTAAGAGAATTTTTAAATGTCTTTCCTGCTGCTTGGAAAGGCAGGAGTGTTTATACTGACTGTTCATCTCTACAGCTGCTTCACCTGGCCTATTTCAGCAGCTCACCCTAACAAAGCAAATGGGACGAGGGGGTGTCCATCATCGTATCAAATCCACCCATGGGAGAGGACCAATTTTAGGCCATACAGTTTTTGGCTTTAATTTAGTTTCATTCTTCTTTAACGCTATCGCTATTCATAAAGAGAAGAAGAATACCATGCCAGATTGACGTTAATTAGAAATCTGATAAACAGAATTTTGAAGAAAAAAAAATTGACCAAAAAGGGACATATTTTTCATGGAAAGTGTTCCCATTTTTCAATCAGATCTAGGTAATAATGATCAAGTTTAGTGAGTACACTAGAGCTTAAGCTCTTGCTAAAAGTGCCATGAGGTCTTCAATACCCATGAGTTGTCAGTCTTATACAGGGGAAAACAGATATTTTCAGGTAAAATGACCTTGATTTTAGACTGAGGGCCTGATCCAGGTCCCAGTGAAATCAGTGGGGGCCTGTCCATTGATTTAATGGCAGTGGGATCAGGCCTTAGGAGAACAACAAAACAAGAAAGGCCTGAGGTCTCCTCCCTCAAGCAGATATGGTGCCTCCTTTGTCCTGAGCTCAGCTTTGGCAATACAAATGGCTGCAGAACTGTACCCGCAGTGAGAATGAGGATACATTTAAAGGCGCAGTACAAAAGGTGCCGTAGCTTCATGTTCCACAGTCAGGCCCATGGGGCTTACAGCTTGGAAAAACAAATTAACTTAACCAGGCTGCTGCTGTTTTTAGACTCGCTTCTCAGAATGGGACTTAGTCGTCTTAAGTCACTGATAGCATACAACGCTGAGTGAAGCCAGGCCTAAATACTTTTAAAAACCTGGGTCTTGGTGAGGACTAGCTGGACCAGCAACACCCTCTTTGCTTTACTCCATTGTTTCCCTCTGTTTATGAAAAGAACCCTGGACATCCAGAAACCAAAATACCCCCAGGTTGTGAACCTGAACTACAAATGGCAGGCAAACTCCCTCAATCACGGGAGCGGCTATGATTTCTGCCATTTCTTGGGGTTGCTGTTCCCAACCTACAATACCAGCTCTTCCATAGGCTTCTCTGCACCGAGTCTCAGCCCGCTAGCTTTCATCCCTCGCCAATCCTCCATTCCCCCTCTTGGTCTGACAGACCTGGGATTTATTGAGTCTCACAAAACAATTCAAGGCTTATCTATTGTCCCCGGTGTTCTTTGGGGCCAGCGGGCTTGAGTGGGGTCTTAGGGTGTTATTTGTCTTGGGTTGGGTGGGGTTTTTGTGTGATTTATTAAGTGTCTCAGGTACCTAGCTGCCCACATGGAATTGTTGAGGGCAAGGAAGGAGGGTCTTGTGGTTAAAGAATGGAACCAGGGACTCTGCAGACCTGGATTCAACTCCAAGCTGAAGACCCCATGTGACCTCAACCAGCTTCTGCAGGTGGCGTTTTCAAGTGCTCCCTACCCACAATTAGGGGCAGATTTCCAAAAGCGCTTAGCACTCGGCCACTTACCTTTTGAAAATCTGGCCCTTAATCTCTCTGTGCCTCAGTTCTCCATCGGTAAAATGGGCCTTATAGTTCACAGTGAGGCTGCAAAGATAAAGTCATGAATGTCTGTGCACCACAGAGATAGTACAGGGATGGGGGCCAGCTGGATATCTCAATCGCCTGGGCATCTAGCAGGAGGGTCTCATGTTCGTCATTCCCATCATTGGGAATGGAATCAATATGAGACTGCATAGGGATCAGAGGAAGTTGGCTAGGAGCCTGTGCATGGTACTAATGGGTAGATGTATGGTGCTCTCTGCCTTTGCATTGGTCGTCCCCCTGTTGAACTGCACGTTATTTGCTTATAAGAGAAATGACCCGATGAAACCCATTTATTCATGTTTGTTTTCAACCCGTGTTCTCCCGGGGAGGAATTCCATCCCTTCCCTGGCTGGTTCCCAGTCCCCAGTGGTGGAGGGGAGCTATTTACAGTCGTAGCTGCACTCCCACAGGTCGACTGGTGAAGAAAAGAAAATCCTGCCTCATCCTCTTGTCTCTGCTGCTCCTCGTTTGTACGTCAGATGCAGAAAGCTAGGGGCCAGACTTGACATCGGGTCCGAGGCAGGGGAAAGGAAGCACTATGCTGGAAAACCAGACCCCACGGCCAGAACAAGGAGACGACCTTAAAATGGATAAGCCAGTTAACAAATCAGACAGGTGGGGCCAACATCTGGAGCTACACCAATTTGCACCAGCCAAGGCCCCAAGTTTTGCTATTCAGGCGGGAGAGAAAGCAGAGCCAACTGCAAAGAGAGACACCCATGGGATGGTATTTGAAAGCCATTTATCGAAATAACTGTCCAGTCCCCGCCCCTAGCCTCCCTTATCTCGGGCATATCTGATTCCGACCAGGCAGACATGCCGGATGTACCGTTCGGGGGGCACTTGCTTGAGTTCTCCTGCAGCACTTTTCCTGCCTCTCATTTCCAAATCAGGAGAGAATTTAGTCCTTGTTCCCTCCAGCTCATCGCCTGACGGGTGCAACATGTAATTACAGTGGCCTGGCTTTTCCCATCAAATATCTACGCAAATAGGTGAGAGAGGGAAAACCTGGCAGCCTCTTGTGACTGGCTTGAGAGAGAGAGAGACACACACACACAGAGACACAAAATCAGACTACACATAGTGTACAACCCCAGGAAATAAAGGCATCTCATACCAACCCAGCCTGAAGCCGATCACAATGAAATAAAGGAGCTTTCTGTCTACGCGCTCGTGTGTGTCTGAGGAGTCGATAGGCGGGTAAGTGTTGGGTTTGATGCATTACGCAGGGGATGTTTTTTGGGAACTCAAGGTGACACGCTCCAGCTGTCTGCACTGAGCAAGAGAGCGGAGCCAGCTCCTTCCAGCCACTGCTCTGGTTACTCAGTGTTTTCCTCGTCTCTGGACACCACGTCTCATAAATCCCTTTGCTGTTCAAATCTGGAGCAGAGCTGGAGGGTTTAAACAAATTTGTTCAGCGGTGCTCCCTGCTTCCATGCTAACAAGGATCACTTGAAACAAACTGGGAGGTGCCCTGATTCTGTGCAGGCAAAGCACAGAAGGGACATCACAGACAAGCTTTCAAAGGGAGGGTTTGTTTAGGGAGCACATGTTTCAGCTGGCTCCATAGATACCGAATATGCAATTACTAGGCAACCTTGAGACAGGCGGGAGGGACCGCAGGCCCTGGGTTACCACAAGGTGAATACTGTACATGGGTTGCCTTGGTTGGCGGTTGGGGGAGATGAAATTGCGGTGTGAGGTCTGTTTTGTGTTCATTCTGGCCTATCAGAACGACCAGGTTTACACTGTTGATTTCACACAGACGGAAGCATTGCTGTCAGCACCAGTTCGTTCGCCGTACATCTGTCAGTAAAGACTCAGTGGTGGATGAAAGCCTGACAAAGCAGAGAAGATTACACAGAACCCATGTAAAAGCCCCCCCCATTAATCCAAATACTCCTGGAGTACGTATACCAGCAGCATCACCCTTGCACCCTATCTCCTGTGTCCCAAAAAGCAGTTTGGAGGCCTCAGGTTTCTGATGTGTCAGGGTGACGCTTCGATCCATCCCTGTTAATGCACGGACAGAGAATTCTTGACTTTACAAAGAGCCTTGAATATGCATCAGTGAAAAAGAAGAGAGATTTCATCAGAGCTGAATCCTAATTTGATTCACTACTACAAATTCAATCATTAGAAAGAGTTCAAATGTTGAACACACTGGGAGGATACCAGGTGTTCCTGAATGTGCTTTACTAGTAATTGTTCCTCGGGTAAGTTATCCAGAGAAATTACAGCCCATGGGTTAGCCATAAACTGAGTTCTTTGATTTTCAGTTGTGTGATTGGTCTCTGAAGTCACATGGTATTGTTTATGTTCCCTGACTGGATGATTTAAGTTCAATCAGTGGAGTTTGACTATTACACGGACAGGAGCACTTATGGGAAAGCGCGAAGGGCTGTATTTGTGGCTCTATGTCCTTTACTGAGGTGGTTCACAGGACAGTTGTCCCCAGATGCTGTTGTCTCTGCGTCCTTGTCTAATCACCCTCTAGACACCTTGCTCCATGGTTTGGGGCTGGGGTAGATTCAAAGCCTTGCCTTTCCTACAAATCCCCACTCCTGCCTCCCTCTCCTTCTCATGCTGAGTGAATGACAACTCCGTTTGCTAAAGCCTGGCCTACATTAAGGAGGTTTGCACCAGTGTAGCTACATTGGTGTAACCCCCACTTTGTACCATTGCCGTGTATCTACATTAGGGGTTGGCACCAGGACAAGTGGTTACCCTGGTACAAATTTCTGTAATGTACACAGGGCCTAAAGTTTAAATCTCTGACTCTCACAGAGCTAGTCATTCCCTGCCTCCTAATAGCTAACCCTCTTGCTTCCAAACGAACACCGTCAGTGGAGGGGTGTGTGTGTGTGTGTGGGACATGCCAGCACTTCTGGCATGAATGGCCAGCATCGTGTGTGACTACTTGTACTGGAATGACTGACAGAGCCTCTCTGAATATTCACACAGACACACACATGGTCGTCTAAACGGACAACTGAAACAAAAGGGACACCAGTCTGGTTGAATCAAACTGCAGGCTGGATTTAGTGAGCAGACTCATGAATAGAGTTCTCCATTCCCATATAACAACATAGTCACTGCTCAGGTGAAATGGGGGCCTCTGCTCCGATCGGGCTGCTCAGTACTGTATGTACTTTGCTGAAAGCTGCATGTAGCTAGCTAGGCCTGGCTGTATTTGCAAAGTATCAAGACACGAAAGGCAGTTCCAAGTGGTAATGAAGAAGTCCTAAAACCTGAAACATTTCGCCACCTTCAGAAGCAAGAGTCGGGATTGCTAGGAACCCCACTGTACAGGTGGTATCTTAACAGTTTGGATTACAGATGGCTGCATAGCCAATAAAAAAAGATACACAGGAGCTGATCAAAAGCCCTTCACGTGTGGCAGTACGGGGTGCTGCCCTCCAAGCGATCTGGGATCCCGAAGCTTCATTATCTAAGCCCACCACCAGGAATGACAGTGTAGTTCAGCCTCCATAGCCACACAGTCCTTGGCCTCTTTGCGGAGCTTCTCACTAAGGCTACGTCTACACTACCCGCCGGATCGGCGGGTAGCAATCGAATTATCGGGGATCGATTTATCGCGTGTAGTGTAGACGCGATAAATCGGTCCCCGATCGCTCTCCCGTCGGCTGCTGAACTCCAGCAGTGCGAAAGGCGGAAGCAAAGTCGACGGGGGAGCCGCGGCCGTCGATCCAGCGCCGCGAGGACGCGAAGTAAGTAATTTTAATTCGATCTAAGTTACGTCGACTTCAGCTACGCTATTCTCGTAGATGAAGTTGCGTATCTTAGATCGATCCCCCCCCCCCTAGTGTGGACCAGGCCTAAGGATACTAAACATTATAACTGGCCTGATGCCAGTGACCACCAGCTCATTTCATTTCGGTCTCCAAGGAGCTTTCAGTGAGTAACAACTTTTCAGCGAGGAACAACTGGTTTGAATGGGACTCAAACCATTGATCTAAAAGTGAAAGCCGCTTGGTGCCTCAGTTACGTTTCTTTTGGAAATACAATACCCACAATTCCCACTGCAATTGTACTGAGGGGCGAGATTTTCAGAAATGAAGAGGGATTTTCAATGCCTCAACTTCTGCATGCCCAGCTGGAGACGGAAGTCTATAATTTAGAGAGTAAATGCTCAACACTTCTGACAGTCAGGCCCCTTTAACTGTCTGCAGTTTGGCACCCATCTCACCCATGGGTGAGCAAGGCCTTTTCTCTAAGTAACAGGGAGCCCATGTTCTAATGCCCAAAGGCCCACTAGTATAAAAGAAAATTATATTCCAGGCTGGAGTGCAGGAAGATACTCGACATCACAGATACTATGGGGATGGTCACTTTAAACATATGCACGGTAAATATCAAGGCGAGCTGTGGACATGGAGCATGGCTGCCTTATTAATGTGCGTAAGAAGAACGAATAGAATTAAAAGATGATCTAAGGTATTTTACCTGCCAAGACCTGAATCCAGGCCCTTGGGTGTCTCCTTTACCAGTTTATGACGTTACCGACTCTTAAATCAATTAAAGCAGCTGCCTCCTAATTGTTGATGTCAATGTTAGGTGATGGCAACAGCTGAAATCAGCTCTGATTATGAAGTTGTGTTTCAAAACATAGTTATTTGTTTGCCACCATATTCCGCCAAAGAAATGGTTTAGGAGCTCAAAAAAAAAAAAGTTCACCTTTCAAGATATGTTTTTAAAAATAGACTGTAGGAAGGCGAGGCTACTAAATAATCTAACCACAATTCCACCTTCAGCAGCTGCCTGATTCTTCAAACAGTGTACCCTGCTTTTCTCTCCTCTTGTTAAATATTTACTGTCTGTCTGAATTTATAAGGGAGATCTCCTGCCCAAAACAAATGTTTGTCATTGTGGTGGTGTCTCCTTCCAGGCCAGCCTGTTCTTTTGGGAGGTAACACTTCACACAGGCAGAAACAGTGTGCAGAAGAGCCAAACATAAGTCATGGCAAAAAAAAAAAAGATGAGTAAAAGTTTCATGCACAAAGGAAAAGCAATAAATGCCCCTCTCTTTCAATGAGTTAGCAAGCATGCAAAGTCAAAGCCATGCTTGGTTTAAATGGATGCAACTCCACGGAACTCAATGGACCATGTTACACCCAATCGGAATTGGCCCTTTTTGTTTTTACAGCAGGGCTTATTAGAAGTTAACTGCCCAAATCCTCAGACTTACAGGCCTCTTTAGGCCCAAGATAATAAATGCTAAGGAAAATAAGAGCTGAGAAAGGAGCCATCTGTCCTAAGCAAGGGTTCCTTGCCCTCCCTTTGCTTTGTTGCCATGTTTGCCTGCAGCAGAGCGATGCAAAGCATTCAATTTGACAAACATTCAGTCAGTCTTGGTTCAAGTCAGGCTCTGTTCATGACATAGCTGTGGCTTGCATTACCTTTTCTTTGGGTCTGAGGCCGCTGCAATACAGCTAAATATGATGTATTTGTTTGCTCCGGATACCCGCGAGCACGGAGCACTTGTCTACATGGGGACTTTGCCCCAATCCCAGCAACCAGTCCCAATCCTAGTCAATTTCAAACAGGGCAGAGCTCCCTCCAGTGCAAATTGTGACTTTTTCTATTTGTGGGCTTTGCCCTGGTGCAGCTGTAACCCACTAGGGTGACCAGACAGCAAGTGTGAAAAATCAGGACGGGGGCTGGGGGGTAATAGGAGCCTATACAAGAAAAAGACCCCAAAATCGGGCCAGTCCCTATAAAATCGGGACATCTGGTCACCCTAGTAACCCACACACCTTCTGGGTGTGGTGTTCTGTCCCATCTAGTGGCACTGAGACCACTTAGAGAGAGAGATAAAATGTCTGCTCCTCAGCCTTAGCCAACAGCCATTTGGCTTTTAGCTCATGCAGTAGAGGCTCGTGCACTAACCTCAGAGGTCCCCAGTTCAATCCTGCCCGCTGATGACCCAGGGTCTGTCGGTGTTACACAGCCACACAGGGGGCTGACCATCGATTGCTAGAATTGGGGCAAATTCCTTTGTAGACAAGACCTGAGGATCCTGTTTGCTGGAGCAATTCAAAACTGAACAAACATCCCTGTGGGGGAGCTGAGGAGCGGAGGGAGCTGACCTGTCCCCGTGAGTTCACCATGCCAACATCTACCCCCTCTGGGGCATGCTGCTTGCACCACTGGCCAGACCCTCCCAAGTATGCTCACCAGCATTCTGCAGCCAAATTACAGATGTGCTGGTACTCATGGGGGTGCCCATTCATCCACTCTCTTTCCTCTAGTGCAGCGGAGGAGGCAAACACGTTGGCCCTTCAATGACAAGCTTCCTGTGTGCATGGGTTAGTCTGTGTTTATGGAATCAGATACCGCCGTGTAGTTTCTAAATGGGAAAGACGGATAACTTAACAGAATGGAACATGCTCTCCCTCTTAGGTGCAAAATCAAACTGCTTTCCTAAGCTTTTCTCTCTCTCTTCTCTATCAGTCCTTCCCAGGCTCTCAGCTGGGATGATCACTAATGCTGCAGGGTCTCAAAGAAAAGAGAAAGTGGGATCCATCCGAAGCAAGCAGCCTTCTAAAGTTGGAACCTTTCAACCCCCAAGAGCCCGCAAAGCCTGGGGAAACGAACCAACAAACCAGTGCAAGTTGTTTCCACGGAACCAGCCCTTTGTGGAAAGAGGAGCAAATGCATGGTTGCTTTGCTCGTGTCAAAAATTAGATCGATCATAGGAGTGCCGTGGTGTTTTAAACTGTAAAAAAAAAAAAAAAAAAAACCTTCATACCTTCTGTATGAAATTCGGCATTAAGCTATGAATTGCTATTTTCATTGGTACTGTGGGGGCTGGGATCAGGGCCCCACTGAACTTGGCACTGTACAACCATAACAAAAAGGCTTGTCCCAAAGTGTTTGCAATCCAGGTCCCGCAGAGTACAGCATTCTGAGTCTAGTTGTTATAAGAATTACTGGAGGGAAATTCCAACTGACCCCACTACTTCAGCTTGTTCAGAGACCCACTGAACTGGCTGAGTGCACTTTACCAGCATGAGGCCTACACAACACCGAAGTCACTTGTGACCTACAGGGAGGCACATAAGGTAATATATTTACAAGTTCCTCTGAGTAAATAACTAACATACCCGTAAAACGGGGGGATAAAATTGTTTTCAGTTTAAATAGCATTTCCTTACTGTTGGACGGAGATCAGAGATTATTAGAAATGAGTAGGTCTAAAAGTTCTCTAGTGCAATGGACACTACAGGGTCATTCACACTATTACATTAAAGATAGGCAAAATACATCATTCTTTGTTGCTTTATCTAGACATGTTGCCTTTAAAAAGCCCACAGCAAGGACAGCATTACTCAGCAAGCGGCACAAGCAAGCATCTCAGCTGTCAATATCAGACAGCTGTAAAATATTACATGCTCTGTCCTCAGTTCTCCTGGACAGAGGGGCTTCCACAGAAAAAGGGGTTCTGAACTGGGTGTCACAGGTCACTGCTCCTCGACCACACAGTTACTGAAACGTTTTGTGATGCTACTCAGATCCTCTTAGAGGAAAGACAGATGCAGGTCATGGATCTGTTAGTGTACTAATTAGCAGAGTCTTGTTGCATGGTGAATTATATCCCATTCCAGGGTCTACTCCCCTATCACAAAAGTTCTCACACGTTAGTGAGCCCATCCTCAGTCATCTTGCATCCTACACGTGCAAGACTGGCAAATAGCCGGTACCCTTCTGGCTCCTTTGCTGGTCTGTTTTTTGCAGCATCCGGTTCCAGCTGACCCACAGCCATGTTCCTGTGCAGATGGAGTCCTAGGCCTGTGAGATGTCTGTCTGGGTCAATCACCCCGCAAAAAGGAAGGGAGGATCTGGCTCTTTATGAGGTAGTACTCCCACAGAAATCCTAACTGGGCTACAAAATCAGGCCAAGCCAAACACCTTCCAGTTGGGGAGTGCAGGTCGAGGACACAACTGGGCTCTGAGGCCTTCTCGTATCACGGCACTTAATTCGATGGGATCCCTATTCGATTGCACAAATCAAGTAAAAAATCATTCCTGTTGATCTCACACAATACATAGGGCCAAATTTTGACATAAATTTCACTTGTGTAGCTGCACTAATTTCAACAGGATTGTCTGGGTGTAAATAGGGGGGAAATTTGGACCAAAACTGTGTCGTGTCACTTTTCTGTAAGGGTCACAGTCCCTCACCGAGTTCTTTGGTCCAGATTTCCCACCCACAGTTAAGTTAGAACTCCATCAAATGTATTCTGTTGGTCAGCCACGTAAACATGGATCTAGACTGTAAGCTCCCTGGGGCAGGGACTGTCTTTTTGTTCTGTGTTTGTACAGCACCTAACACAGGGGGGGCTCGTCCATGACGGGGGCTGCTGGCTGCTACCACAGTCCAAATACATAATATGCAATCAGCAGCAGCAGCTGCCTCAAAAAGACATAGCAGTGTGGATAATAATTCAAGGGGGCAAAGGGGAAATACATACACTAATTCCTCCAGCATAATGACCACCATGAAAGCAATATATTGCAACAAACAATCCTCCATAAAGGGTGAAGTCCTGGCGCCAAAACTCCCATTCAGCAGGGCCAGGATTTAAGGGCCCAAAGTGGTTAAGGGCCCAATTCTTCAGCTACCCAAGAACAGTACTCCTACTGAATTAAGTGTGAGTTCATGGCCTGAAGTGCTTGTAGGATCTGGCCCCAATACCTTCAACTATAATATAGGAATTAAATAATGTACATTTATATTTACAGCCCTTCACTCCAAAGAACTGCAAAACTCGGCTCTCTTATTTATCCAGAGAATAACCTTTGAGGTTTATAATGCACTTTATAAAGAAATCCTATGGCTAACATTAAAATACCTGTAATTGAACTGAGAGAGAGGGAGAGGTGAAAGTGGGCCGTATGGGTCGGTACGGCGTACTGGTAAGAAGTGGCCGCTGGTATGGGCCCGAACACAGCTGACGTTAAAGCACTGCTGCGGCAGCGTTTTAATGTCGCTTCCCCTTTTGCCCCCCCCCCCCAGGTCCGCCACGGAGGGGTGGGGGGGCAAAAGGGGAAGCTGCCCCAGGGCCCGGTGATTTAAAAGGTGGCACGGGCCAGGCAGCACTGAAGGGCTGGCTGGGGGAGGCCGATCCCCAGCCCCTCCCTTTCCGCCCGAGGCCCTGCCCCTTCCACCTGAGGCCCTGCCCCTTCTGGGGGTCCCCGTACCAGTAAGACTTTTAAGTTACTTTCACCCTGGAGAGAGTGTATGTGTGTGTGCACGCATGATGTATGGTACGGTGTGTATATATGCACAACGTGCGTACAGGATCTATAGCCCCTGCATAGTATTGCACTTTTGACAATTTAGATAGCGTTGGTGGCAGTGAAAGTATCAGAGCAGCACAGCATGCAACATTAAGCAACATATTTCATTTTTCTCTTTGGGAAGTGCATCTACACAAGAACAGACAGTGTGGAAATCTCTCTCGAATCATTAGCCTTTGCTTTACGCTTAAGACACTCACAGCACGCTTGCTGTTTACTCTATGGCAATCCTGTGGAGATGGTATCATATGCTACCTTTTGCCAAATGTTTTTGCTCCTTTCTTTTCCTCCTTCATTTAGCTCTGCATTGACACATCCAGACCCATCAAACCCTTCAGAGAAACCTCTCAGCTTGTGCAGTTATTTACACGGGAAAAGAGTTGATCTTCATGGAGGCTCGTGAAAGCTGCTGAACAAAGAGCCAAACTCCCATTAAATTATACAGATGGCAGCAGCTGCCTCTGTAAATCCCAGGGAGGTATATTTGGGAGGAGTGAAGAATTATGTTGTTTGGGCCAGATCCAAACTGCTGTGATTTAATTGGGAAGCAGGTCCATTGTCCAAGTCAGGATTTCCTTTTCAGAGCTTGATTAGAAAGCAAGTTTGTACGGTGAGCATAGGGCCAGATTCGGAACTGGTGTAAATGGGCGTCACTCCGCTGACTTTAATGCAGCTGCTGTGAATGACATCAGCTGAGAAGCTAGCTCATATTGTTTCAGTGGGTGGGATGTTTTAGACTGAAGGTTAATAAAAGCAGAAGGCAAAATCCTTTCTGGGCTCCTGTATTTTGCGTGTGTGTGTGCGTGCGTGCGTGCGCGAGCGCAGAGCAGTCTGTGTAGCAGTCTGGAAGAGACTCAGGCCATGACAGTGTGCTACAACTCCTGTTATATAAGGATGTGGGTGTGGCTTCAGAGATCAAAGGTCAACCCCCACCGTGAAAGGGGCGGGGTCTGGGTTGAAGGGGTCAGAAAAGACTCTAATAGGCTGCAGCATAGAGCAGGCCCTTGTTACTGTGTTGTGTAATGTTTGAATAAAAAAAATGGAACTGTTAGACACTAGGTCTCCATGTCTTAATAAGACACCACGATGATGGCCAGTCCAAATTTCAATAAGCCCATGTGACCCAACAACTCTCTTAAAACATTGTGTGTGCACTTTAAAAAACAAAAACACATAAGACACGATAGACACCAACTGCCACACTGGCTGATGTGTTTTACCCCAGATGGAGCATGTAAAAACACATATAAGCATCGGATCATACTCTCCAGCAGAACGGGCTGTATATAATAGTGGGTTCAGACTAAATGGGGTCCCGATCCCATCCAATCAAACAGCCCTCCAACAAATCCAAGCTTCCCCTTCCTCAAATGTGCTCTGCCACAGACTTCCTGTCTGACCCGGAGCAGGTCACTTCCTCTCTGCGCTTCAGTTCCCCATCTGTAAATTGGAGACAATTGTTCCTTTCTCACCCTTTGTTTTGACTAGACTACAAGCTCTTTGGGGCAGGGAATGTCTGTTACTATGTGCATGCTCTGTAGCTACCACAACGGCATGTCTCAGCACTACCATAATCAGTAGCGGCGCCAGCTCTTCCGGCGCCCTAGGCGGCGGAAGGTCCCGCCCCCGACATGCCGCCCCCAACAGCGGCGGCGGAAGGTCCCGCCCCCAAATTTCTACGGGCGGCCGGGGCGCCGGCGCCCCCAAAATAGCAGCGCCCTAGGTGACCGCCTAGGTCACCTAATGGGTTGCGCCGGCCCTGACCATAATACAAATAATAGAAAAGAGATGACTGGTGGGGACGGGGGGATATCACTATGGATATGATTATGTCACGTTGGTCACCACTGTCACAGAATCTGCAAATGTTGCTATTTATTTCAGTTTGACCATGAAAACAGCGAGAATGCCTTGAAATGCACCATTCCACCCATTTTTAATTTTTGTTATTTGTAAGAACTAGAAGCATCTGTAAAAAAAGAAATGAAATAAACTCACTAATATTTGTTTGCATTTGCCACTGCTCACTTTGTTTACAGTCAATCACCTAGCAACAGTAACTAAGGAGGTTACATCATGTGGCCTTCATGGACTTTCACATGTAAGAGTCACGTATCTTGTAAAATAAAAGATTACAATGATTAATTGGAAATCAGACCAGGAGAACAGCAAACAAACAAACAAAAAAATTAGTAAAGTGGCAAAATTAAGTGCGAAGCAGAAAGTAAAAACATTCCAGGGAAGTGGAGGAAAGTTGTTTTGTATGTCATGCAATGTACCTGTTGATTTTACAGGAAATGCTAGCTGTGATAAGTATCTTGAAAATGCAAGTCATAAGTGTCAAGTATCAGAGGGGTAGCCGTGTTAGTCTGGATCTGTAAAAGCAGCAAAGAATCCTGTGGCACCTTATAGACTAACAGACGTTTTGCAGCATGAGCTTTCGTGGGTGAATACCCACTTCTTCGGATGCAAGTCATAAGTGTGAACAAGAGACATTCAAAATGGCTGAAGACAGACATTTTTAAAAGCACAAAAGGGTTACAGAGCTGTTTAATACCAAAACCGAGGGGCAGCTTTACAGGAGAAATGAAGTGTTCAAATTAACAGAAGCCTTTTCTGCTGAAAATATACCCCGGCACACCCTCGACGATCCAAAACTGACAGGGCTTTGAGAGAGCAAGGTAAAGGTAGGTATTAAACCAAGTGCAGATCAACTTCGAAAAGTTTGACCTACCCAAAGTGTTTGCCAGTCACACTGAAGAATTAAAGGAAAAGTTGCAGTCCTGCATTGTGGCAGATGAAACTACCGATGCTGAAGAGAGGTACAGTAACTCCTCACTTAACGTTGTAGTTCTGTTCCTGAAAAATGCGACTTTAANACAGGATACTGGGCTGGATGGACCTTTGGTCTGACCCAATATGGCTGTTCTTATGTTCTTAAATGGGGCGGGAGGGCAGAAGAGGTTAGCTTCCAGGGGAATTTTTTTCGCCAGACAAAAGACATTATATGCGCTTTGACTCACAGCTGTAACTAGGTAAATGAATATCCTCTGGCCCCAGAGCTCTGGTGAGTGTGTGGGCCAACAATGCCCCCATTCCTAGGCCGGCAGAGTCCTCCCCGTGCAAGCTCTGTGGGTTTGGGCTGAACATGGGAGCCAGGCAGAGCAGGCAAGCGGCAGCACACAGGAAGTGACACTGTGCTACATCCTTCCCCGGCACCTGATGGGGATGTGTCTGCTGGCCTCTGAGCAGCAGATCACACAAATGCCTGCTCCAGTTAGTCACTGAATGCCCCCGCCCCGTCCCAGGGTGCTGGGGAGACCAGTCATCTCCTAAGGGAACCAATCTGCCAGGTTGCAGGGTACGCTCGGGACACACAACGCAGAGGCACTGGGCCTCTAGATCCCTGCACAGCTGGAGACAGCCATAGGCTTCTGGGGCCACAGGCGCCGACTTTTCAAACTGCTTGACCCCCAGCTCTGCCCCAGGCCCCGCCCTCACCCCACCCCTTCCCCCAAGGCCCCGCCCTGCCTCTTCCCGTGCAGTTCCGCCCCCAAGCACGCCACGTCCTCGCTCCTCCCCCCTCCCTCCCAGCCTCCCTGCACGCCATGAAACAGCTGATTGCGGCAGGTGGGAGGCGCGGAGAGGGAGAGGGGAGGCGCAGATCCACGGGGCCAGCCGGCAGACGCTGGCGGTGGTGGTGGAGGGCGTTAGAACATTGCGCAACTTTAAACGAGCATGTTCTCTAATAGAACAACTTTCACCAGGACAACTTTAAGTGAGGAGTTACTGTATGTGCTTAACATTCATGCTGTCCCTGTCCCAACAAGCAGTGGCAGTACAGGCACTTCAGACGCAAGGGAACACAAGCTGGATTTTTTTTGTGACATTGTGAAGTTTTGGAAGCAGTTATTTTAAAACAGTCAGCAAAGCAATACTGTTGAAAAATTTGCAATACCATTTGATCGCATCAGTGCATTTGTGACCGATAATGCCACATGGAGAAAGCTTGGGCTCAAGGTTTGAACCTTTGTTTTTAAATGCGGTACATCTTACATGCACGGCACATTTGCTTAACCTTGTGGGCAATCTGTGAAGGAAGATACTTTTGAAAGTAACTGAATTAGTTGTGGCTGTAAAATATGCTTTCACAGCCTGCCCTGCCAGAAAAGCCCGGTTCTGCATGTTTCTAACAGAAAGAGGGAAAAATCCTTCCATCTCACCAACTGCCCTAATAGGGAATAGCTGGTTCAATGCAGCTCTTTATCACACTGAACATACTGAGGATTACATGTTATTTTTTACAGAGGAGAATGGTCGGAGCACTAGTTCAAGTGTTCAAGAGATGGTTGATCTTTTCCAATCCGCAGCAGTCGTTGATGAGCTCCAAGCTCTAAAAGAGTTTGCACCCCGAAGCATGAACACACTTGCAGCTTATGAAGGGTCTGCAGTTCGTGCTCATCAAGCCAAAAATGATATGCGTGATCTTGCTTTGTGGGCAGAGAGAGCTGCTCTGAAATCTGCCAACCCCCACAGCAAAGCCAGCACTCTCAGAAAGCTCAAAACAAACAAAACAAAAAAGTCATACATGGACACTGACAACTTCCCACTTTCGCCAACCGGCTGCCGCTTTCTTCAGAGCATGCCGTGTATTTGAGCCAAATCAAGCAAAACACCTTGACATTTGTGAGTAGGGTGACCAGATGTCCCGATTTTATAGGGACAGTCCCGATTTTTGGGTCTTTTTCTGATTTTAGGCTCCTATTTTAGGCTTTCCGATTTTAGGCTCCTATTACCTCCCCCTCCCCCCCCGTCCCGATTTTTCACACTTGCTGTCTGGTCACCCTATTTGTGAGACCACGGGATTTGAACATATACCACTGTTTGAAGACAACATTCTAGCACAGAGAGAATAGCAGGCGTACTGGGAAGCAGCTCAAGAATTGAGGAACAAGGGCATTTTCCAGTTCTGGAGAAGCACAATGGCCACATTCCCAGCTCTGTCAGTATTCGCCCTGCGATGCTTAGCAGTGCCAGTCAACAGCCTTCTCATCTTGTACAAATGTGCTTGGGGACAACAGACACCACATAAAAAATAACTCTCTATGTATAACTTGTTATACCAAAATTGCAACAGTTTTCAAAAGGGACTTTACTAAAAGAATCAGTTATTTATGTTATACAGTTTCTTGCTATATTTGAAAAGTGATTGCACAATATGCATGTATAATTTCAAAATAGTTTACTTTAACATGGAAATGAAAACTGTTGCATTAACGGTGTGTGTTTCATGTATATATTACACTGTAATACTTTATTGTTTAATTGTTGCACTTTTTTCCCGTGACCATACCCTGATTTTGTAAATTTTTACCGTGACTGTTCTGTGAATGTTGCCTAACTTTACTGTGACAAAATCATATCTATTGATATGATAGAGGTCTATAAAATCATGACTGGCGTGGAGAAACTGAATAGGGAAATGTTATTTACTCCTTCACGTAACACAAGAACTCCCCCAATGAAATTAATAGGGAACAGGTTTAAAACAAACAAAAGGAAGTACTTCACACAACGCACAGTCAACCTGTGGGAACTCATTGCCCTGAGATGTTGTGAAAGCCAAATATATAACTGGGTTCAAAAAGGAATTAGATAAATTCATGGAGGTTAAGTCAATTAATGGCTATTAGTCAAGATGGTCAGGGATACAATCCCATGCTCCAGGTGCCCCCTGCCAGAACTAGATGACAGGAAATGGATCACTTGAAAGTGCCCTGTTCTGTTCATTCCTTCTGGAGCATCTGGCAAGATGGATCCATAGAACAAAGCAACCAAGTGTGCAGTTGGGGAAGAGAACTCTGTCTGTTCACTTCTGTCCCCCATTCAACAAAGCACTATATGACTCATTGACTGTAATGCGACTTAAGAACATAGAATCATAGAATATCAGGGTTGGAAGGGACCTCAGGAGGTCATCTAGTCCCACCCCCTGCTCAAAGCAGGACCAATCCTCAACTAAATCATATGCAAGTGTTTTGCTCAACTAGGGCCTCTGGCTAGGGCCCGAGACTGGAGCCTTGAAGTCCAGGCTCCCCTCTACCCTCAGCGGGATGGAATGCTGGAAAGTGTGGTCTCAGGGCTGCGGAAGCGTCTGGGATGGAGAAACCCCATGGGGAGCCGCTGTTTGGAGGGGGTTTTGTTTTATTTTTAATACCAAATTTCTAGTTTGTTTACTTTGGATTCAGCAGATCCCCAGCAGAAATGCCTGGGGAAAATGGCACCTCACTCCAGTCCATCCCAGGATGGGGCCACATTGGAAAGGTTTTTGTTTGTTTGTTTGTAAACACTTCCTGGGCATGGCCTTCTCCTTGCTGTGCCACCGAGCCGTTCCACTCAAATGCAGCTATGGCTAGGGCACTGATCTGTTGCTGCGTGACCATAACTCACAGCCGATACCACCTCACCCCAGCTGCAGTCCCTGATCTTTTGCATTTGCCATCCCCTCTCTTAACACTTTAGGCAAAAAATAAATGATACTCTCAGCTGTTCTGTTCGCATTTAGCCAAAATGTAGTAACTAAACTGACGCCACGTTTCCGCTCAGCAGCTCCCAAATCACTTTGGTCTTTTACATTCGAAAGAGAAATCATGTGCTCACTCAGTCTCTAGCCAAAGCCGACACAGCTGTATGATCAGATTATTACTACCCCTAATGCCCATCGCCCTGAGTTATTTTATTACTTGCCTCTGTGTACCCAGCAGCGGCAACCCCAAGCATTAAAAAATCAGGAGTCAGCTCCACACCCAAGTCATGAAATTTGGTTAGGGTTAGGGTTAGGGTTTCTGAGCCTTTGGGTCACATTTTAAAGCTTTTTCTCCACTACCACGAGGACTAGACATGTATTTAATGTATTTATTTATTCATGTATTTTGTAAAAAACACTGTGATTTTCACCTAATCAGCCCTCTCCACGACCTTGGGCAGTAAGCTAAACAGAACTGTGCTAAAATGGCGAGAATTAGCCAATCTGACACAGGGAGCTGGTATTTGGTTGCGTGGCTACGGGTACCACTGAGCAACTTGTCTCTGAATTCCAGTGGGACGTGGATTCAAAGAAACTGAACATCTTTGCACGATTGCCTCCCTGCCACTTGCGCGTGGAAACATTTACCTCTCCCTCCGCCAGAATGGATCGTTCTGTGAGAAGTGGGACACTTTGCAAAAATAAATATGATGGGCTGTGGTAGGAGATGGAGAAGGGGTGGGACTTGGCCTCCCAGAAAACCACAGCATTGTAGGAAGGAAAAAACCCAAACCAGATCATTACGGTGGTGGTGGGAAAGGAGGGGAAAATACACTAAATCACTCATTCAAACAATAGAATAAAATGTAACAAAAAGCAAGGCATATGTTTGTACTTACTGCAAATAATTCAAAATGTAGAAAAGGACATCTCGTTTGGTAAACCTAGAATGGCTGCACAGTGGAGTATAACTTGAAACACATGTATCAGCCCATGGGCTCCCATGGAATTTACAGAAATAGCACACTTAAATTTACTGCGCTTCTCCTGGTTATATTTTAACCATCTGCAGCATCAGATTAACCCTCCCAGATTAACCCACAATGGATTTTTTTCCCCATTGTCTGCAGCTCTTGGTGCAAAATACTGCATGCAAGAATGTATTGCCTGGATCTTAGAGGACTTAGTCATATCAGAGTAATAGCTTCTACTACCAGGGCTAACAGTGTAAGGGCTGATGCTGGAACCATTGATGTCAATGGTACTTTTGCTATTGACTTTAATGGGAACAGGTTCGAACCATTAGTCTGCAAAGATTTGGGACTAAATATAAATTGCCCTTGAATACTGCACTATTAATGTATTATAAAGGGGGAAAAAACTTCTAAAAGCTGAAGATTTAGTTAAGATTCCAACATGAACCTTAACACTGTCCCTGTGTCCCTGCCCACCTTTCACCTGTGGGTGGAGACCCTCAGTGTTTGCCCCACCACTGCCCTGGGGATTTAAATGGTATATTCTTTAGCTGCAGAAGGATCTAAACCACACTTACCCTTCCAGGCTCTGGTCAGCAGAGACCCCTCTGTGCTATGTACCAGGGAGTGTCAGAGTAGATTAAAGGCAGATCCTTGGGTTTGGACTGAATCATTCCCCCATTTCCAAGCAGGAGGAAGTGCCAGCTCCATGCCACGGTCCCTTCCCACATGCACATCCAGGTCCACATGTAAGAAAGAAATAGGCCAAGCATAGGAAAGGGCATGTGGCATGCAGATCCAGGGACATGGTGATGCTCCACCCACTGTCTCCCCAGCAATCCTGCAGCAGCAGCAGGTTCACATGTCTATGCTATAGTGATGGTGGTGCTTAGAATGAACTTCCATCTTGAACAATCCCTTGCTAGTCTTCTTCTTTCAGCAAGGGTCAGTATGGGAGGATTTAGGCAGCTTAAATCCCTCAAAATTGCATCTTTCAACCTCATTCATGATCAGCCTCATGCTCTACTTCCTTTGACCTCAGTCCTGTGAAACTTCTTGTGAAGCGGACCTTTTTCTACACGTTGGACGTGACCCCACCACTGCAGTTCTCTTGTTCACAACTGGTGCAAGACTGCAACTGGCCGGGATTGTCTCAGTATCTCTTCATTTGCAACAAAAACCAATGGAGGTTAAGAACACACCATAACTTTTGACACTGAAAACTGTTTAGTTTCCTCTGTTCAGCTCTTTAACAGCCATGTTTCTGCACTATATAACAGGGTTGTCTGCACTACCACATCCTGCAGGGAATCTATTTAAAGGTTAATATGCACACACCCTCCTACGCCTACCTACCCCGGGTGGCTGGCCCGAATTCTAAGCCCTGGTCTACACTAGGGGGGGGAATCGATCTAAGTTACGCAACTTCAGCTACGTGAATAATGTAGCTGAAGTCAACGTACTTAGATCGACTTACCGAGGTGCCTTCACTGCGGTGAGTCAACTGCTGCCGCTCCCTCGTCGACTCTGCCTGTGCCTCTCGCGGCGCTGGAGTACAGGAGTCAATGGGAGAGCGCTCGGGGATCGATTGATCATGTCTAGACTAGACGCGAGAAATCAATCCCCGCTGGATCAATCACTGCCCGCCGATCCAGCGGGTAGTGTAGACATACCCTAAGTCAGAGCCCTTCAAAGTGCAGCAGCTACCCAGAGCAAAGCACTCATGCTTCACTTTTCTCCTTCAGTTGTTTAATTGACCTAGTTGTGTGTATGCAGTTTGCCACATGCATATTGTAGATTTTAGAAGTAGCAGGGGCTCGGGGCCCAATTGCTTCCATTGACAAAACTAGCCACCTGATCCTGACCCCAATGTCCAGTAAGTTAGAAAATACTTGTATGAATTTTGTTAAACGGTTATGCACTGGAGGAGGGATTTGCTAGTGTATAAACAGAACTAGAGGGCTTGGATTTTTGCATGAATACTTTCACCGTATGGTATGATAAGTATAAGGATCAGACCCTCAGCTGGTGTAAGCCAACATTGCTCCATGAACTTCAATGGAGCTACAGCAAAAATCAAGAATCTGGCCTGTAACATTGAGTGTAATAAAGGTCTGTGTTGTTTCCTGCTGGACAATTCTGCTGAGTGTGTTATTGAGAACGAATGCTGAAAATGAATTCATTTTGATGTGTTTTATGCCGATATTTCGTTAAGCCGATGAGTGTTAATTTTTGCATCATACCCTAAACTTTGCATGAAATAATTCCAAGGGTTGTACTACACTAATGCAAGGTGGTAAGTTAAAAGGAACACATTAGAAGCTGGCCATTCCGGTTACATGATGACAGAAGAAAAATGCAATATGTATATTTGCATAGAATTAGGCATAGAGCAATATACACAGAAAACTGTTTTTCCCATCCCACAAAAAAGTTGAAAAACAACTCTCATCCTCAGTTGGGGGGGGGGGGGGGGGGGGAAATCTTTGCAAACCACAATTCCAGAAAAATGTTGGTTCAGATCAATCACAACATTTTAATTTTTTTTCTTATTATTAATTATTATTAGTTTAAATTTCAAAACAGTATTTTTGAACCAGAAAAATAGAAAACGTTGAAACAAAACTTGACAACTTCAAAAAAAAAATTTCAAGCAGATCCTTTCCTGTGAAAAGGTTCTGTTTTGACAAATTGGCATTTTCCAACCAAAAAAGGGGTTTCACTGAAAAATTCCTCACAGTCTCAAATAACTAGGACTTGGGTTTTTACTCTGCTTCTGTGAAGTTCCATGGTTTCCTTTTATAAAATAACCATTAGATGTAGCAATGGTTTTAGTGGGTGGGAAAGTATCTTGTCTTGTTTTCTGGCAGCCAAACAAAGGGAAAAACAAAAACAAATGTTACTTGTTTAGCAGTTTTTTGTATAGAGACACCCACTCCAAATTGTCCTTGAGACCTGCTGATCATGAGGGTTGGTCAGCCAATGAAAATGTGTTACAGCCAGTGGAATTTACCCTTTGAACTTCCCCTCCCTGCTCCCATCCATTACCCACACACTGATGTTGGTATAAAGCCAAATAAGAAGGAAAACTGAACCAGTGAAAGTGAACGACTTTTTCACCTTTGTTGAAAAACAATTTTAAAAAAGCTAAACTTCTCCCATCTCCTTTTGTATCTGAGACGTTTCACATCCTGCTAGTTGGATCCTCTGACCATAGGTTCTTGGTATACAGGTGAGGAGACTGCCTTGACCACAACATTGCTAATGATGACAGTACACAATTAAAAAAACAGTGTAGGCATTAGTTTTCCTCCGCTTCAAAATATCCATCCAGTTTGTTTGCTCATGTATTTGCTTTGCAAGCAGATGGCACGTGTCTGGCCATGAACTTAATGCGGTGGTTGAAGGGTCTATCTGAACGCTCTCAGCCCTGGCCCTGTTTATCTTTTAGTTCAAGGGGCAGTTGATTTCTCATGTGCCAATCCAGCCTGGACTTTTAACTTTCTCCTCAGCCATAGCCCTTTTGGTTCAATCCTTGCTTCTGGCTCTTCTAGTCTCCTGGTTCTCCAGACTCAGATGCTGAGGTTCAGTCAGGGACAAAACTGGACCCAGGGAAAGGATATTCAATCATTCAGGGAAGGGATCTTCGGTGGATTATCGACTTTTCCAGCACAATGTCATTGTTTGTGTTAAGGCAGAACCTAAGGGTCCCAATCAGGGATTGGGACCTCATTGTGAGAAGGGTTTGTTTGTAGAGCGCATACCAAAGAGACACCTTTGTGTGGTTAGACGCCTGCACCTTTGTGCAGCCCCACTAACATCAGTGGGCAGAAATGGCAGGAGTATGGCCTAGGTTACAAAAGAGTGGAGGACATAACCTAACAGTGAAGGCAAAAGGGGAGAGGTGGAGAAGATGGTGGCAACAGTGAAACAAGCATCTCTTTGCCCAAGGAGCATAGTCATGGCTGGCCTCCTGCCTTGCTGGTGTCAGCTGGTCGTGTTTTGTAGGCATCACAGCACTAGAGATACATCAGCAAAAGTGGAAATAATTTCTCAAGGTCTTCCTGATATTGTAAGTCACTTGGGACATCTCAGCTCTGGGAGAGAATGCTGCTTTAATTTTTTTTTAAATGATCACTGCACTTTATTTTAATTTTAAAAATAAGTAAAAGACTTGTACAGATTTGTTTGTTAGAACATAAGAACGGCCATACTGGGTAAGACCAAAGGTGCATCCAGCCCAGTATCCTGTCTTCCGACAGTGGCCAATGCCAGGTGCCCGAGAGGGAATGAACAGAACAGGTAATCATCAAGTGATCCATCCCGTCACCCATTCCCAGCTTCTGGCAAACAGAGGCTAGGGACGCCATCCCTGCCCATCCTGACTAATAGCCATTGATGGACTATCTCCCATGTATTTATCTAGTTCTTTTTTTTAACCCTGTTATAGTCTTGGCCTTTACAACATCCTCTGGCAAAGAGTTCCACAGGTTGACTTTTAATATCTACTACACAGGAAAGGTCCAGTCAATCTGTGACTGAGAAATGTTGCTTGAATTCATTTGTGACCTGATCCCAAGCCCATTGATGTTAATGCGTTGGATCAGGGCCTTTAAAACATGATCCTGCAACTCCATGGGCGGCGTCGGCATGCTGAATCAGCACAATTCCTGACTGTCAAGTGCCAATTCGGACCTTCCCACCAGCCACCAGCGCTTGTTCTGCACAGCCAGCTGGAACCAGACACAGAATAAAGCAGAGCTCTTGCAGATGTTTTACGCACTGGGTGATCACTGAACGTCACCCCTCCCATACTGGGAGCTGACCTGACCCGTGGGACATCCCTAGAAGAATGGGTGCAGCAGCCACGCCCTTCAATGTAGGGCTTTGCATTAATGGCACAGCCTTTGCTAAACCTTCGATAACAGCCACACTTAACCCACTGGGAGTTGTTCCTCTTTCGGATATCACTCTGGCTGCTTACGGGGGTGAGGGGACTGGCCGTAGAGGACGGCGATCGGTTCCTTTGGGGTCACTGATAGCCTGTGGAAATGAGAGACTCATAAGGAGAATGGAGGGAAATTGGGGCACGTAAGGGTGGGAAGCGCCCAGGGATAAGAGGCTCATAACGTACGTGGGCTGGGAGAATTGGCAGAATAAGGCTAGGCCTGTCAGGGGGTAGGTTTCTCTGGTTACAATGCAGGATGGATAGAAGCACTTTGTGGGGCCTTCAATAAAGTGGACTCACACCCTTCACTGGGGGGAGTATATTTGGGCACACACCTGTGGCAACTGTGACCTTTCCACTTCCACCTAATGGTGCTGGGACCTGATTACCACAGACACACCACCACCCCAACCACTCCTGTGCCCCCCGTGCCATTCTGCCACAGCAGAGTTCAATGGAGTCACTCATGACAGAGCACGCTCAGTACAACAGGAAGAAAGCTGATATCAGGGCATTCTCCATGAAGAGTCCTCGGCTAGGGATTCACTCCCCCAGGCTTGCTTGCCAGATCCCAGATCGGTCCCACTTCAGGGAAAGCTGCAAGGCCCAGGTTTTCTCTCAGGCATTGTGAGGAGGGACTGAAAGCTGGAGAGGTTGTGTTGTGTGCTTGGGAGATATACTGTATTTGCCAGTGTGTCATTATTTTATGCTGGGGGGAAAACAGTCCCAAAAGAGAGGAGGTTTCACGATGCAGTTAAGTTGTGTCAGGCTTCCCAGAATCTGGGATTACACCTATTTATATCTCCAAAAATACATACAACAAGCCTGACCTCGAACATTCAGCTTGACAGAAATCAGAAAGATATGCAAGATTTTAAAAGGAAATCTCAGCTGTTGTTTTACAATAATCTCCACCCAAAACCACTTGACTTTGGAACTTTGTGAGTCTATCATCCCATATGTTCCAAGTTTGTTCCTTGCCTGTGATTTTGATACCAGAAAACAGAGGTGTTCTTAAATAAGCCTCCAGATCTTCCCCATCTACCCCACCATCTGTCCATCTCCAGGACTAACCCCAGCATGATCCAGTCCATCTTAAATAAAATCTGAGTAATCAGAGTAGCATGCACTGCTGGAATCCAAATTTATCTCCAAAGAGAAATAAAGACCTGATCCAAAGCCCAGTGAAATCAATGGCAGTCTCTTTGGATCAGGTAGTAATTGCCTTGCATTGGGAGAGCTATACATGATTTCCTTCAAGAATTGCAATGCTTAAGACTAATTTTCTCTTGTCTATCTTCTGCTCTTATTTCATTACAAATGACATCATTGTCTGCAAAATGTAATTACAGAAGAATAAACATGAAGTGATTGCTATGTACAGGGGAAACAAAATATTGGTGTTGCTAAGAGAGGGCTGGTCATCCAGCACTCTTCTAGCTTCAACTCTTTAACTAATCGCATAAGAAGCGCGACTGAGAAAACACAATTTCCCTCCTACAAATTCATTTCCATTCCTTAGCTTTGTAAATGGCACTCAGAGGTCTGACTCTTCCTAGCCCTACCATGGTGAATGGTTCCTTGGAATCTTTAAGGGCCATAATTAACTGAAATTTGGTTTGACGTGTCCTCTGAAACACAGTACCTCCAACCCAACAATGTCCCCGACACCATGCTGACTGCATTTGTTTAATATAGACACAGAGGAACAGGTTGTTAACTGATGAACTGTCACACCACTTTCTGCAGAACCCTGGGTTTTGCTTTTGATGTGCAGCTTGAGGGATCACAGCAGTAGTTAATATGGTGGAGTATTTATCTTTGACCTTTATTTTTGCTTGTCTTTGTATCCTTCCTCTAATATCTTAGAGAAAAACATAATATCTCTACCACAAATCATTCTTTGTGAATTAGAACTTTGCCTAGGAGTTGTCGTGTAGACATACTGTACACTGGTTTTGCTAAGGAGATATCAAAACACAAAAGAAAGGGAATATGAGGCCAGATCCTCAGCTGATATAAATGGGCCTAACTATATAGATATTGGTGGATTATGCCAATTTACAGAAGGAAAGTTCTTTGGGAGTAGTTCCATTGACTTCAGTAGAGCTATACCAATTTACATCACCAAAGGTTTAGCCTACCCTTAACTTAGCCTGGGGTCAGTGATGTCTACACATCACAGAATATTATTTTACAGAGTCGCAGGAAACACTGTTAAGTGCATCTCATACAGATCGGAGTTTGGGTTCAGTTAGCACGCAGAAGTTTGGGTGCCTAGCCAAAATTTAGAGGGACTTTCTACATTTCCAGAATGAACAAATTTGGGGAGCAAATCTCTTGAGAACAAGCAGAGTGGTGAGATTTCTGGTACTTCCTGGTTTTGGCCAGGATGGAGATATTATTCCTGTGGTGTGGTATTTCTGCCCTTGTCCCAACCAGGATTTGCCATGGTGTTTTGGCACTTCCAGTCTCAGCTGAAATCTGAAAATTCAGAGTATGATGGATTTTATAGTGTATCTGATTTTGATATGCACCGAAGGCCTTGGAGGACATGACAACAGGAAATTAAACATGAAAAATAATGGAATAAAAGAGTTACCTACATCTTCAGAGCCTCTAAGAAAAGCTATGGGTTGGGGTCAGTTTGAGTTCAGGTTATCGGTTGTTTTAGCCAACCTGGCTCCCCCTGAAAGGCTTCAGAACCCTTTGGATGGCTCTGCTTTGCCTTGCCTTGTCGTTCTAGGAGTCCTGCAGCTGACTCCACCATCAGCTATCACAGAATAAACAGTTACTACACTGCTAACCGTACAGCAACCCCAAGTTCCATGAGTCAAACCAAGCTTCACTGCTGACATTTAGAACTTCTCCTTTTGTTTGTTGCATTTGTCCCTTGATAAAATCTTGTTTACTCAGACCAGCGTTCCTAGGGTAAACATTAGTCTCTCCGTCGTCTCCTCCTCATATATATATTACAGTAATGAGTGTATTTGTGTAAAGGGAACTACCCTCTATTCTAGCTCTCCAAACCAGCCAGACCATTTAAATTCATAGAATATCAGGGTTGGAAGGGACCTCAGGAGGTCATCTAGTCCAACCCCCTGCTCAAAGCAGGACCAATCCCCAGACAGGTTTTTGCCCCAGATCCCTAAGTGCCCCCCTCAAGGATTGAACTCACAATCCTGGGTTTAGCAGGCCAATGCTCAAACCAGTGCCATAGGCTTTACCTAACTGTGAAAACCGATCTAGGCAAAGATGACACAAATATGCCATTATTTTTTGGATCACCATTCTTTTACCTGGGGTCAGAATGGGGTCAAATGAAAGCTACAGAAATACAGAGGAACCACAGTAAGCCCCAGGTATTTTGCTCTTCTTGCTACCCTTGCGACTTGAACGTTGTGGGCAACAAATGAAATTCAACAAAAATGGCTAGTCCCCATCCTGGTCTTTGTTCCAAAGAGTGGGCCAAATTCTGCTTGTCAAACTCAGGCTGTGCTTGTCACTGGTCAGCATGGTCTAAGCAGCAGTCCCTGCAAAGACAGGCTTACAAATCTAAGTGACAGACTTGCCATACTCCCTCCCTATCACCCTTTGTTTATTGCCAGCATGGCTGAGGAGATGTCTAATTTGGATCGTGGAGCAGGGAGCTTTCTGCAGTGTCATGTACACCTTTGGCATTGTGTACACGATAATATCTCTCTCATGTGGCCACCAATATAGCGGTATCTGAGTGCTTCACACTCTAAAGTGTTTGTCCTCCCAGCAATCCTAGGAGGTACGGGAGTTCTATTATCCACGTTAAACAGATTGGGGAACTGAGCTACAGACACTACGGCCCAGCTCCTCATGAGGTATTTAGGCACCTAACTCCCTTTGACTTCAATGAGAGTTAAACACCTACATTCTTGGAGGGTCTGCATCTAAATGCTCAAGGTCACACAGGAAATCTGGGACAGAGCAGAGAAGTGAAGTCAAGTCCCAGGTTCGCACTGGTCAAGTCGTGCTTCCCAGGCTAATTTCTCACTTTGGCAGCCAGAGATGTGGTGGAAGGGACGTGGAATAGCTACACAGAGCCAGACTCATGAGGAGAAATTCTAGCTGATGCAACCAACGCTCCCATGGGGCTCCTGCATGCAGGGTGGCAGCCGCATCCTCCTCAGAAAGGGTGAAGTGTGCAGTCCCCTCAGTGACCGTATGGTGGTGCAGGGCAGGGGCTGGAATATAGCGCCACACTTGCTAGCCCCTTTCAGGTTTCTAGTGCCTGTTGGGACAATAGCAAGGAGCAGGGCCTGCACTCCCTAAAAGGCTTATATCTTGCACGCTATACTCTCCTCAGCTTCGGCACCCATTGGATCCAGAATCAGGCCCTATAGTAAGATTATTAGAACCAGACGATGGGCTTGATCCACATCAGTGGACATCTTTCAATTGCCCTCAGTGAGCATTGGATCAGGTCCTCTCTTACAGCCCCAAAGCGTGGCTATCACTGTAACGCGTTGCTTAGACAGACGGGGCGAGTTGATGGCATCTGACATGGCGGCGGCAGCAGCGGTCCACAGGCCACACAACGAGCCCAGTCGACAGACCTGGAAAACAAGCCCTCTCCCCAGTTCTTCCCATCCTAATTAGGGCCTTGTCGAAGGGCCCATTCCTTCACAGGGGGGGGAAAAAAAAATCAGCGTTCACACTTGTCGACAGACTTTCCTACCCAGCTTTCTCTGAAGGGTACTGAAATACTGCTCCAGGAAGCCCAGCACATCTTCTCCGGATTGAGGTATGAGAGTGATTCTTTTGAGCCAAACAATCCGTCTCTGTACCATGCACAACTCCACACGCTGCTTGAGAGGATCACATTGGGTTGCAGCTGATTGTGTTCGTATTGCTCAGGAGTGAGATCACCGCACAGATCAGCACTAAGGGCTAGATTTTGCTTGGTCTGTGCGCCTTTCAGGGTGTAACACCCCCCTTTATGCTGTATATAGACAACCCAGTGCCAATGGCCAGGAATGTGGGGCTACGTGCCCTCTTCCTCCTCCTTCTGCAGGTGGGCGGGGGAAGCGTAGCTCCTTGGCTTCACTCCTACACTCACTAGCCAGAGTAGCTGAGCTGTGCACTAGGGAGTGACAGTGTGATGGCCGCCATCTTGGCCGATGCAGAGACTGAACCAGAGACCTCCACAATTAAAAGCAATGGGTCTCTACAGCTTGAGCTAACAGACTTTCATCCTCTGTGGGTCGGGCACAGAGTGGGACATGTAACATACACTGACCAGTGGGTTACCTTAGCATTTATTGTTAGTATTGGCCTGTAGCAAGTGGACAGCAGGGGAGGAATTGTGCCTCAGAGAGGCCATCAGTGCCTCCTACGTCAGTGCAGCTTAGGCACCGGCCCATGCTTAGGGCCGATTGGGCCTTAGGCCACAATCTAGCCCTAAATTAAAGGCCTATTTTTCTCCACTGACAGGGCTGTGTTCTGGCCTTTATTTCAAGGGGCCTCTGTATCTTCTGATGACAGGCTCCAGGCATGGCACTAAAAGATCCCTTTAAAGGAACATTCGGCACTCAGAGGTTTATATGCTGAGGGCTTTGTGGACATTCCATGGCCTTGACACTCCTGAGACTGCAAATAATTCACTAAAACACTTTCAGGGCCCTTTCCCTTCAGCTAACGATATCCCACACCTCCCACAGAGAAAGCCAGCATTAACATTTCACACCTCGGAAGGGGAGGCAACTAAGTCAGCATTCATGTGTTTACAAAGCCCCTGGGAGCTTTGAATCAAAGGAGCTCAGAGTCTGACTTGGAATGAGATGAGCAGAGCAAAGGGGTTTTTTTGTTTTGTGACTCCTGCCAGCTCTTGCTTTTACCTGTTAAACACATTCCGAGTGCATGGAAAAATATCTGGGAACGATATCATGACATTAACTGACCTGGTGTGATATTCTACAAGTAAATTGCCATCCGCTGTCCTTGCAGGCTACAAGGGATGTTGAAATAAACTAACTAACTCAGTGGTTTCAATATGCAAAAATCTAGCAAGCAGAGAAGGCCCATTCAGGCTCATGGTCAGCTGAGGAATCAACCCCTATGCAGGAGGGATTGGTAGTGATCCATCAGGCATCCAGCACTGAGATATGCATATTTTACTCACTAGTTGCCTGACAAATTTCCCCAGATTTCTGCCCCAAACAGTGCCATGCTCCATCCTTCCCTCCTTGCTAATCAAAATTCTCTTCCAATCCCAGTCATCTTTCAGCACTCTCCCCGCTCCATACACCCCCTTCTCCCCGGGATCCAGTCCAATAGCCCTAGCATTCTCTTCACAACGGGTTTGCTTCTATCCGCAATCTCCCCATTGGCCCCAGCTACTGCCACTCTTGGTGCCTTCCCCCACAATTTTCCAGGACGGCCAAAAACACCTTCTCACTCTGTTTTGTAGGCCTCCATTCCACAGCGCACTTCCCCGTTCATTTATACCAATTCAATTACCTAGCGATATGCACCTATTGAATCTGTAGAGCACCAGACACCATAACAACTATGCACCAAAGACAACATTACAAAAATCAAGTGATGTATTGCCAACGACCCCTATAGGGACAATGCTTTTGCTGCCCTGGGGCTTCGTTGCTCACTCCCCAGTTACTTGGCTATGTGTTCTCTACAGTATCAGTTATTCTGGGTACCTTCTGCAAAAGCATGTGGGGCTTGCACTGGGTTGGGAAGCCGATCAGATTAGATTCATCCTGATCCCTTTCCATTGTGGCTCTCTACATTCCAGCACAGAGAAAGCTTTGACTCTGTCTCTCTAAAGTTTTACCCTCTGAACTGAATATTTCTGTGCTGAGCATGGTTGTTGGGGGTTCCAGCGGGAGAGGTGGTATGGGAGGGAATAGGGTCAGGGCTTTCAAGTTGACCCAGTGCCAATGGAGGGGACAGCCACAAGTGCTCCCAGGGACTAATCCACTTCATGAGACAGGCTGTGTAGGTCTTTGAATGGACTTAACTTCCAGCTGTGGGTAGAGGGAGTCACAGTAGCCCTGTCTCAAAGTGAGAAATGTTTGGATCATGGCAGTTAAGTCCTTGTCTGAGAGAGACGTGGCTCCTAAGCAACGTGTAGCAGGAAGATGAAGTTTCTTCCTGTTGCCACCTGGGTAATGAAGAACTGAATCTAGCAAAGCGCCAAGGCTGCAACTGAAGGGCAGATGTTTCCTGTGGATGTCAAGTACAGGAGTTTAGGTAGCTCCTCACAGCGTTTTCCCCTTTTACTCACCATCACTTATGTCATCCCTGGGTTGAGATCCAGCCAGCCACTTCTCTCTTGCAGGCCCTAAGGCATCCGTGCCCTGGCACCACTGTCTGGCATCTATGGGAAAAGAGAGATTGACGCCGACTTAATGCTACTCATTTTGTGACCTTCGAGCACAAAGCAACGGCTTGCATTTTAGCACCCTGACCAGGGCTGACCTGGAAAACACAGACAAGGCGGAGATGTATTATTTTATGGCTTGCAAATGTCAGGTGATGGAGCGTTACTCCAATGATAACTGGGAAGGGGTGGGGGTGCTTTACCACCTGGTCTCTGCAGTCCTACCCTTATTTCCAAGGCTTTAACCTCTATAAAAATAAAATGATGATCACACAACTTTTGGAGGAGGGTGACATCAGCCCCATCTTATTTCGACTGCCCCTGCCAATTCTTTGAGTGTGTGTAATAAATTCCATTGGACGTCTCCCTAGACACAGACATAAGCATGCTTAGTTCAGGCATGTCTCTTAGCAGGCTATTAGGAAGAGAATACTGGGGGATAGATGCTGAACATATCATGTCAAAAGAGCATTTGATCCCTAGCTATAAAAGGCGGAGGACAGAGGTGATGCTAAAAGCTGGGTTTTCCCCTGTAGGCATGGAGCAGATTTGTCTGACTCATGGCACACCTGGCCATAATTAATGCATCAGACCCAGGCTGAAATATGAGGGACAATGGGATAGTTCTGATTTGTAGCCCAATACCAGCCTGTTGAGAAAAGCTGCTGGGTGGGTGTAACTGGAAACGGTTGGGTTTTTCCCCAGCAAAGAGAGACTGTCAGGGGCTGGCTCGTGGTTGGAGATGACAAAGTGAAAAAGCACTGGTCTGTGGCCTCCAGAAACAGTGCAGCTGCATGCCGCCTGTATGTATAATCTGGAAAGGGGGCACAGGGAATCCAAATATGGTCATGGCTACAAGAATAAACTCTGGTGCATGATCCTCCGTGGATAGCTGAGCATAAGCTGGGCACTAATAAGCCAGCTGCAGCCTGCTTTAAAGTTTGTGGCTGAGATTTTCAAAAGCTAATTAATGGGAAATGGGCATCTCCAGGCTACTTTGAACATCTCAGCCTAAAGACAGGGTGGAATTAAGAGGGGTTCAGAAGTAGACAATGAAAAGGATCAGAGGGATTTGCATGAGGAGGAGGGGCTGGGATGCTTGGGACCGTTTATCTTACAGCCAAAGCGAAGGGAGCACGGTAGGGACAGACAAAATAAAGAATGGTATTGACAAGGTGGATAGGGAGCTCCTATTTCCTCCCTCTCACACTATAGGAACAAGGGGACGGTTACAGGGCATAGCAGAGCCCCCTTTGCTCCTGCCTCTGCTCTGCTCCAAAAACCACTCAGACCTTCAGGCTCAGCAATCACCAGTGGAGTTCATTTACAGTGCACAATCCCACCACTTTCTCACCACATATAGTTGGGGGAGTTTCAGCCTTAAGAGCTTCTCAGTCCTGCAGCCAGGAAGGAAGCGCTACCACTCTCTGCCTTTCTCCTTTCTGTCTGCCCCTCCTTAGTGTCCTTCCCCGGAGGCTCTTATGCCAGAACAAGGAGTAATGGTCTCAAGTTGCAGTGGGGGAGGTTTAGGTTGGATATTAGGAAAAACTTTTTCACTAGGAGGGTGGTGAAGCACTGGAATGGGTTACCTAGGGAGGTGGTGTAATCTCCATCCTTAGAGGTTTTTAAGGTCAGGCTTGACAAAGCCCTGGCTGGGATGATTTAGTTGGGATTAGGTCCTGCTTTGAGCAGGGGGTTGGACTAGATGACTTCCTGAGGTCCCTTCCAACCCTGATATTCTATGATTCTATGAACCCCAGGCTAATTAGGCAGGCAGCTGTTTCCCCTTTGCCAATCAGGCATAGGTTTCTCTAGGCAGCTCCAATCTAACCCCCTTGATTGGAGCTGGCGTGACAGAGGGCTGGCTCAGGAGTCCCTGCCCAGCACCCTGTCGCAGGGACATAATTGAAACTGAAAGACAACAACTTAAACTGATACAAGGAGACATTTCTTCTTTACGTAACGCCATTAGTGAGTGGACGTCATTGTCACAAGACATTACCAAGGCCGAGAGCTCACTAGGATTCAAAAAGGATTAGACCTTGATATGGATAATACTAGCCACAGTTGCATTAGACAGGATAATAAAAGATTGTGGATATAAATCTACTTGCTTCAGAGCATGAGCTTCCGATTGTGTTGGAAAGCAGCTTCCCCTCTGGGCAGGTTATTGTCCACTTTGTGGTCTCTTATATATTCATCTAAAGCACCTACTGCTGGAAACTGTCAGGGACAGGAGACTGGATTGGCTGGTCCACTAATCTGATCCAGTCTGGCAAGTCCCATGAAGAGAGGGAAAGACACTAACAGAGCATGCACACGGTGAGGAACGGGGACTCTAAATGAAATCAAAACCTGAGGATGAATATTGGGACTCTTGTCCTGGAGTTACTTGCATTTGTGTCGTTAATAGTGTTGCTGTCACAACCGACACAACCATTGCCAGTTTCCACACCTCCAATATGTCACCTAGAATTAGATCACCAGGGCCTGTTCTGGAGGCCTGGTTTGTCCCGCTTCCTTGTAGCAGAAACAAGTCTGCAGAAATCCATCTCTGACAATTGCCATCCTCTATTTCTGCAAGGGTCAGGAACTCTGATATCTCTATCATCATCCACAGTTGGGTATTGCCATCTGTGCCACAGCAGCGGTTGCACGGCAACACACTGCTTATGCTGTCTCCATGCTGGGTCACTGATCTGTCTCCACCGGTACCTTTTACTCCTTCAGCCTCTAACTAGACCATGTATGGGCCATGATGCTCAGCTCCTGCCTTCGCAGACAGTTTATGGAGGAGGACCACATGCACACACTCTGCTTGTCTTCTCCATTATGATTTCCAGCCTGGCTCTCCTGAATGCACACCAGAGATTTTGGTTTCTTAATCCTCTGTCCTTGTTCTTAGGAGATAAAAATGGAGTTTGTACTTGAATTGAACAAGAGACAAAATCCACTGCCTGTGTGGCAATGTGGTCATGACAGGGTTAACTGGTGATTATCCAGACAGGATGGAGCCATACACCGTCCCTCCATTATTTCCTGTTTGGTAAGTGAGAGTCTGTTGTGATGCAGTTGAATAAAGGAGCAAGTTCCCAGCCTGCAGTCTGGTGCGTAGAGTGTTATTTTGGTAGAACGGAGTGGTCTCCTCACAAAAGCATGTATGTGCAACAGCAAAGGAAAAGAATTAGAGCCGAAAGTGCCTGCTACTGAACGTTACCTAGTTTGCTCTATAGAGAGCAAATGATTCAGTCTAATATCAAACATCTGCTAAGCAAAGTGAGAAGGAATGCTCAACAAAATCCCTTTCTCCTTGTGCAGTTGACCTTTTACAGCTTAACCTCCCCGCCTACTGCTGTTAAAAGGCTGTCAGATAATTCCAGCTCTTGTTTGAGAATAACTTCAAAAATCCAACTCTCCCACGGAAACATCCACCAATATTATTACACTGCAAACTGCATGATCTCCACACTGGCATCTTTTCAGTTACCAAACGCTCAAATATAGGATACACACTGCCTGAGGGCCTGATCCAAACCCCACTGAAGTCAGTAATTAGCTTCAATGGAAAGTGGATCAGGCAGAAAGGACCACTGTGGAGGTAACAACAAGCCTTGAAAAAACAGGGCGTTTCAAATATCTATTTGGGACGAAGGGAAGATTTCTCAGGAGATATAATTTCACTTTAGTAGCACTATTTGCATTGTTATGGTGAAGAACATGTCATCCACTTCCATTAAATACTCTAGATGGGCACAGCATCATATAGCTCAAGTGTAAACATTTGCTCCAGGTTGCAAACTAATATATGAATTGTTGATCTACAAGCAAAAACCGAGTGTTTTAACTGGGTTAGAAGTGATGACTGCAAGATAATAAACAAACAAGTTTTTTCCCTAAACTCTTGCGCGTGACACTTTAAACTTCATGTGCTTTCTTAAAATTTGAATATGGCCATGTCTACACTACAAAATTAAGTTGACCTAACTTATGTCGGCATACAGCCACCACAGTAATTCCATGGTTTGTGTGTGTCTACACTTTGCTCCTTATGTTGGCTTAACTACACTGACCTTGACTCCACGCTGATCATGGAGTTGGAGTTATTAAGTTGGCATAGTGGGGCATTATGTGGGCAGGAGCGAAATGTATGTGTAGACACTTCCATAGTTAGGTCTCGATGTTTTGCATCGACCTAACTTTTTAGTGTAGATCAGACCTAAGATCACTTTTTGACTAAGATCTATTTTTGTAGTTTGATTGGTTGCTGCTGAGGCCTGGTCTACACTACAGATGAGGTCAACATAAGGCAGCTTTTGTTGACCGAACTCTGTAAGCATCTGCACTAAAATGTAGCTCCCACTGATGTAACTTGCCCACTACACCGACTTAATAACTCCACCTCTGTGAGAGGCGTAGTGCTTAAGTCGATGTAGTTAGGCTGACGCAGTGTCAGTGTAGACACTGCGTTGCTTACATCGACTGTTGCTGCCTTTCAGAAACCGTCCCACGATGCCCCACGTTGGCAGTTAAATCGGTGCAAGCGCTCCTGGTGAGGATGCGCACTGCAGACACCAGGAGAGTAATGTGGACGTATAAAACTGATTCAATTACTACGGTGGCTGTACGTCAACGTAGCTTAGGTCAACTTAATTTTGTAGGCGAGACTTGCCCTGAGTTCTCAAAGACTAGTTAGAATATAGGATACATGCTGTCCTGAGGTCCTGAGCCAAAGCCTATTGAAGTCAATGGACAGCTGCAACAGAAAATGGATCAGGCCAATAATGAGGGAGAAAGGGAGCACAACACACAGAGCACCATGCCAGCATGTGTGCCCAGAATTGGGCTTCGTACCTATGCATTCATCAGTGACCAGGCTGGTAGGCATCTAAGGAAGTGACAAAAGAAAAGCAAAGACAAGCCATGTTTTCTGTTTATAAAGTATACTTTTTACAGTCTTAAGGTGTTACATACAGCAGTTTAATATTGCTAAGAGATCCACAATCACCATCAAAGTCGCCTCGATAGTTACCCAGATAGATGATTTATTTAGGTGCCTGTAGCGGGGTGGTCACCCCACTCCTGCCCTGAGGGGTTAAAGCAGCCCTAGAGAGGGCTGTGGCGGAGAAAAGCCTGGGCTGATTGGGGGAAGCAGCCACAGGTGGGGCCATGCCCCAATCAGGCCACAGCTGGCCCTATAAGAGGGCTGGGGGCCAGAGGCTAAGAGAGACACTCTCTCTAGCTGTAGAGAGAGAAGGACCTGGCTGCCTGGGAAGCTGAGGAGGGGACCTAGGGTGGAGCAGTGCTGGGGAAGGGCAAAGGGAGCTGGGGAGCTCCAGCCTAGCAAAGCCCCAGGCTGCAGGCCGAGTTAAGGGCCCACAAAGGGGTACTAGGGCTGCAGAGGGGCAGCCCGGGAATAGGCAGAGGCAGCGGGTCCAACCCCCCTGGCTGATGATGAGTGGTTTACAGACTGCAGTCTGCCCCAGTGAGTGGGGGCTAGATGGAGACTAGCAGTAGCCACTGAGGCAAGGTGGGGATTGGGGGTTGGGGGCTCCCCTGGGGGGAGAGACCCAGAGATGGAAGGGTTACTGCTGGGGGCAGAACCCTGGTATACAAGGGCACCGGGGGTCTGGAAGGGACACGGGGGCCCACAGCAGGTGAGGCATCAGCCGGCAGAGGGTACTCCAGAAGCTGAAAAAGAGCTAATTCCCTGGACAACCAGCAGGAGGCGCTGCGCCGGTGAGTCTCACCCCGCCACAGTGCCTAAATATGGATTTATGCTTTATGCAGTGTTGTATATAGTCATACGGTTAAGGCAATAAACTCCGACTCAGGAGATCTGGGTACTGTTTCCAGCTCCACCACAAATTATGTCTGCAATCCTGGACGAGTCTCATTGAATAGCTCTGTGCCTCCATTCCTCATCTGTAAGAGTGAGCGATTTCCTTTGCTTATCTTGTGTCTTTATGGGATAAATTCATTGGCACAGGCCCTGGCTGTCTCTCACTATGTGTATGGACAGGCCCTGATCTCTGTGGGTGCCTTTAGGTGCTACTCTAATACAAATACTTAATGCCAATAAAACCTTTGGTCTAATGTGTATTTTAAATGTTAGTAATGTTGATGGTTCATTTTATTAATTTCTATCTGAGGGTAATTAAGTTTTATGAACTAATTACTTACTATTCGGCTGAGGGAAGCTTGTCTATTCATAGCTTAAAATGATATTACTGCTACTAAAAGTAATAAAACAAAACATGAATTAAAGCTCAAACAGCTCCACCAAGGTCTGAATTAATTACCAGGAAATCCTGCATTTTATTCCTGACCAAGACTGAATGATTCATGGTTATGTCTTGCTAAACTTTGACTAAAGTTTTGGAGGGGTATCAGTTCCTTTCTTTGTGCACATGGAGAGCCAAAATAAGCATGAGGGTGTCAGATAAATAATAGTAATAATGAAGAATTATTATTTGTATTACCGTAGATTCTAGGAGCCCTGTCAGACCAGACCCAATTGTGGTAGGCACTGTACAAACAGAATGAAGAGAGACTGACTCTGGCCCAAATCTAATAATCTGAGTATAAAACTGGAGACCAATTGATACAGATGAGGGAATACAAGGAAACAATGAGATAATATTGGTCGGCATGATGGTCAGCCGTGCTCTTTGCACACCAGGAACTTACAACAAAAGTTGAGAGAGAAAACTTTGAGTCAAGTGTGGAATTTTGTGACTGATAAATAGGATTGAGTTAGCCACACTCATTCTCTTCTTGTTTTTCTGCAGAACATCTAGTCTAAGAGATATTAGAGAGACAAGGTGGGTGAGGTAATACCTCAAGAAGAGCTCTGTGTAGCTCAAAAGCTTGTCTCTGTCACCAGCAGAAGTTGGTCCAGTAAAAGATATTACTTCACCCACCTTGTCTCGCTAATATCCTGGGACCAACACAGCTACAATAACACTGTACATCTAACAGATTAACAGGACTTCTCACAATGGCACAAAAACATATTGGGCCAGATCCTCAGTTAGTGTAAACCAACTGGGCCAGATCCTCAGTGGGTATTAACTGCAATCAATGGATCTACATCAATTTACGCTAGCTGAGGTTCTGGCCCATTCTATTTTGCATAGATGCTTCCAATCAGCTTGTGAGAAGCCTTTTGTGAGAAGCTGTTGTACTGCAATGCTGTAGGTCCAAGACAAAGTAGAAAATATGTTCCAGTGGATCACTCCTTGTTCAAATTTACATTCTAAGAGAACAAAGCTGAACTCAAAGCTAAGCAGTAGCAGATATGATAAAGAAAACAACCCTGGGCTGAGGCACCGAGGAATTAGCATGTACCTCAATTACTAGAAAACTGTTCTTAAAATAAAACCCAACTCCAACACATTGTTGACTTGCCCACTGAATGGAGCACCCCATAATGCACACAACAATTCGATACTATCTGAGGTAATTTCTTGGCTCTTAACAATGGAGGTGCTTTGGGAAACTTTAGAACCCTGTTCACTCAGGAAATTCTCTTCTCAAATAATGCCCCCCCCCCCCCCCCAAACAAAAGGGGTGAATATTGGTTTGGATCCCAAATGGCTTTTCATTTTGACCATGTTCATCATGCCCCTTTTTATTCACTATTTGTGAATGTTCATTTGAAGAGCTGGGAAATGGCTTTCATCTGAAGGCCCCTATTCCATGCGTGAACAAGCATGTTCAGCATGTGTTAGTCTTTGTTCTCTTGTTTAAGATGTTTCAATCATCGGATTGAGGAGCAGAAACAAAACCATGCGAGGAAGGTATCATATCACACAGCACCCAAACATAGGACCTGGCTCGTAGAGGAGTTTAGCACCTCTCACTGACTTCTGCTGGAGTATGGGTGCTGAGCACTTCTGAAAAAATAATCAAGCCCGTAATAAATAGTCAAAGTCAGCAGGTCATGAGCAACTTGAACATTTATTTGCACGAAGAACCTGTCTAATAATTATGACTAGTGAATATATCCATAGAAAATATAGCCTGTTTATGAAAGAGTCATTATTGCCAACTCTAAGCTTTCAAAAATCATGTGCCAGGCCGCACACAAAAAAAGTCATGAGGTTTTTTTTTTAAATACCCTTTTTTTTGCTTTTGGTTCATATTTTCTCCAGGACTAGAAACTTTTTTTTAAACATGAAAACTGAGATTCTCATGTAATCACATGACTCCAGGAGCTGAGGGTTTAAGACAAAACATGAAATATTGCAAGACTTGCAATAACATAGTGAGAGTTCGCAACACCGAGATTCACAAGCAGAAACATGGGCTAAATTCATGTTTTGATCCACTCTCCTCAGGAAAGCCAGGATATTACCTGTCTGTATGCTCAAAATCCCAAATTACATGTCATGGTTTTAATACGGTCTTCATTGCCTGCACTAATCACTGGGATTACTACATCCAAAAGATCCCAGATGTTCTAATACTGAAATAATAATAATAGTGACTTCATGCTCCAAAGAGAGGTCTTTCAAGGGAAAGAATAAAAAGTTATTATTTGGCTAGCACCAAAAGGCAACTGGGAGATGAGTAAGATGAATGCCTTATAAAAAGCCAAAATAATAATGGTAACAGTAATACTTCAGTTACATGGCATTTTTTCATTTTCAAATACTTGTACAGACATGAATATACAATTATCCCTATTAAATACTTTCCAAGGATCTTTTTTTAGCTGCTGTTGCTCAATATACCGTATCCCAGTGGAAACCCGAATAAACTCTCATTGGGCAATTGAGACATCACTGGCACTATAGCCCTCACTGAATGATAAGACCTCTATTTTGGATGTAGCAGTCATTGTGATTCATCTAGGCACTGAAGGTGGGACTGAAGATATATAGGTGTATATAGGTTTCAGTGGTAGCCGTGTTAGTCTGTATCAGCCCCCCAAAAAACCAAAACAAAAAACCCAAGGAGTCCTTGTGGCACCTTAGAGACTAACAAATTTATGTGGGCATAAGCTTTCATGGGCTAGAACCCACTTCATCAGATGTATGAAGTAAAAGATACAGGAGCAGGTATAAATACATGAAAGGATGTGGGTTGCTTTACCAAGTGTTAGGTCAGTCTAACGAGATAAATCAATTAACAGCAGGATACCAAGGGAGGAGAAATAACTTCTGAAGTGGTAAGAGAGTGGCCCATTACAGACCCATTACACTCTCTTACCACTTCAGAAGTTATTTCTCCTCCCTTGGTATCCTGCTGTTAATTGATTTATCTCGTTAGACTGACCTAACACTTGGTAAAGCAACCCACATCATACCTGCTCCTGTATCTTTTACTTCATACATCTGAAGTGGGTTCTAGCCCACAAAAGCTTATGCCCAAATAAATTTGACAGTGTATATAGGGACTTGGGGAACACAATCTAATGTTGTAACTCGTTTCTGGCTTGGGCAAACAGAGTTTCAAAGTTTCCTAAAGCACCTCCACTGTTAGTTTATGCTAAGATTATATAGGGGAGAACACACACACGCATGCACACGGTGAAATGTCAGTGATCCTGATTCTGCAACTCTGACAGCGGGCTAGATTGTTCATTTACAATCTGCCCCCAAGTAAGGATTTTAGTTTGAATTGTTTTTCACAATCGAGCGTGTCTGGTACAAAAAATCATGTGACTTTTCAACTTTGTTCTTTTCAATGAACGTTTGGAACAAAAGTGTTTTTGAACTGTTCACAATTCCTCCACAGTTTTCAACCAGCTCCAGCAGTAAGGAAATACCGTAACATGACCATATGCATTGCATATGTGTGGCCATGTGTGATATGACAGGTCATGGGCAGCTATAGATATTGACATATTTTTCAGTAACATTGCCATGGCTTCCTTTGACCTGCCCCCTTCATCTGTTCTCAGCAGGATCAGAAGAACCAAACTGCTGTTTTGAACAAGCTATATCCTATATACATAACTCGTTTGAACAAACAAAAGAAACGGGAAAACTCTGTTGAGAGGAGAAAATGCCAGGGAGTGGTTGCAAAGTTTATGAAGTGCAGACCGTGCGTCAGTGGGGCAGTGATTTTATATTAGAGGTCGGTGATGCTCTGCAGGCCACAACACACAAAGCGAGAAGTGGCGCGTGTTTTATCAATTGCTCTTCAAGATCTGGTTACTTCCAGGCACAGACACCCCACACGCTGCACAAAACCAATCACATTGCCTTGGAGAGAGTGCAGGCGAGCGATGCAGCCTTGAAGAGCTGATCTGCCAGGGGCATCTCTTCCATCCATCCAATATCTGTGCCCTTGTCTTTCTAGCCCACTAGCCTGATGGATCTCTGGGATTTTGGAATTCCCAGGGGACCCTGCTAATTTGCTCTTTGTCCTGCTGAAAAGTGAAGCTTTTCAGCGCATTAGCGACTGCTACTAGTTGGCTAATAGGCTGCCATTGGCATAAATTACTAAACTGAACCCCTAGAGCACAGATACAGCTGCAGGGGGAGAAAGGATCTCAGTAGCAGATGTATACATAGGCTGGCACTGCTAATAACCTGCTTAAAAGTTGGACATGAGAAAGCAACCACTGCTTGTGTGGTATTTCCATTGCCTAGTTGTGTAGCGAATACAATGAGCTGAATCCTCAGCTGTGCTCAGTAAGCACTGGGGGTTGGCCGAGGACAGAAGAGGCTTGTATGGCACCCACATCCTGGGGCTGGATTTCTACATACCCTGTGCCCAGTGTCATTTAGAGCAGCCTCAAGACTGTTCTAAACTATGTTTCCTTTTAATGGCCACTACAAGACCTGGGGATTGCTGGCGGGCAGCATGTTCTGACCATGCTCCAAAATCCCCTCTGGATTGATGGGCCGGGGAAAGTGGTATCATGGAACCAGCAACACTGGTTCTGCACTAACTGGTGATCTTCTCACTCCAGAACAGTGCAAAGGGGCTGAAATAAGGACCAGACTCTGGCCCAGTAACTCCACCTGCGGATGGACTTAGGGCCAGATCCTCAGCTAGTGTAATTAGCATTGCTCCTTCGAAGCCAACAGAGCTACATCGATTTACACCAGCACAGGATCTGGCCCTTACTCCTAATGGAAGCCTTATACACTACACTCTCTGCTACTCCTTTCATTCTAGCCCTACTTGGTCTCTGCTAGGCCCTTACTACTATCCTTTTCCTCTGCCCCACCCTAGCTTGAGGATCACGGTTCTACGCACTGTTACAGGACCAAAGATCCAAGGAGTTAGTTACCAAACCAGGGACATCATTACAAGTGCTGTTTAGGGGAGATTGTTTCACTGTCTCTTCTCCAAGCATGTGCTTTTCTGCCAGAACATGGGACTTTTATTGTGAAGCGAGCCCCGTAACATATCACACAAACGGAGCAGAGTTTGGGCTCTGCCTTGTCTCTCTCCTAGCATTCCTTGCCAGGTCTGCTAAATATCAGATACTGGGGTTTGAGCACATGTGGGCTCCCACCCAGCTCATCCTCCCCGCTAGCTTGTTTCTGCAGCGAAATCGACTCGAGGGGCCAAATACACTCCCGCTCGTGTTTCCCCCGCCTGAAATTAATTTGGACTTCAGTGCGTTTCGGCCTATGGTCCTGCGTCTGTGACCTCACAAATCATTCCCATAGCAACAGACTGCAATATCACAAAGAGAAGGTTATGGGCTCAGGGCCTGATCCAAAGCCTAATGTAGTCAATGGAAAGACTCCCACGAATGTCAAAGACATTGGATCCGAACTCGGATCCTGAGCTGTGGACGTGTGAAACTTGCACCCCGCCCCGCCTGGATGCAAAGGTATTATTTGCACCCTGCCCCGCATGGCTCCTCGGGGCAGTTTGGCGCACCGTTGAAGGCTGTTCTGCCAGTAGCTCCAGATGCTATGATATCTAATGATCATAGACTGTCATAGGGAAGCCCTGTTTCCTGGTCACATACTTTGTGATGTACGAATTTTGACATGTACTAGTGTAGCCTAAGTGGCTAGAGCATGCACTGTGGGTCAGAAGAGCTGGCTTCTATACCCAGCGTGGCCTGCCCCTTGCGATGTCTCAGTTTCCCCATCTGTAAAATGGGGATACAATACTGACCTCCTTTGAAAAACCCTATGAAGATGTACTGTAAGAGCCAGCTATTATTACCAACATCAAAACAGTTCTGCTATCAAATACCTGCAGTGAACTTTTTGCACATGAGCTATGCACCAAGAATTACTTGGCAAATAATTCTGAATTACAAATGTATTTCAGACAATTTGCAAACAGAAAAAAGAAGAGGAAATCTGACGTATAAATAATCTGTCGTGAACTATTCACCCGTTGCTATTCCTGACACATCTTTAAGAAACTAATAACTAGTACCATTGTTCGGGAAGAATGAGATTATACTACACTTCTGTGGCATGATGTGATCCTTCCTAATTGATTTTGGACGCTGACTTATAATGTACAGTAGATATCTGGGAACTGCAATCATTTTAACATGTAATCATCCTGGTCTGTTACCAAAATGAGCTACTCCTTTGACAGTACTTCGAGAACTCCCCACATAAAAGATGACTGTGTATACGTAAGCCAAGATTTTCAAGAGTGACTGGCGAGTCTGGGCAACTCAACTTTTGAGTGCCCATCTAGGAACACTTTAAAAGGGACCCTTTAGAGTGTCTCGAAGCGGAGCACCCAAAATCATGAGTTGCTTTTGAAAAAATTGGCTTTGGGATCACTGTCAGCAGAGATCAGTTAAACTTTCTGATCAGCACAGACGGCCTTAGAACCATCTGTTATTTTATTTCATGCAACTCCCGAAGCGCTTTCGGTCCGGGACTGCCTGTTTGCTCTGTGTTTGTAGAGTGCCTAGTATAATGGGGTGCTGGGCCTTAACTGGAGCTCTCTAGTGCTACTGCAATAAAAATAGATACATTATGAATACTAGTGATATATTTGCATAGCATTCAGCTGGTTAAACTAACCTAGAAAATTCAAATTAGAGGCCTATTTTAAAGCACTGACATCACATTTAACTTTGAATTTCCGGGCCTTTGCCAATTATGGTGCAGTTTGGGTAGGTTTTTATTTTAAATACCAAACCACTCCTCTTTTTCAAAGAGGCCAACAAATCTCTAGACTATGGATTGCCCAACACACTTTGGAGACATGCAGGGCGGCAGCTAAACTGCCCCCAATGGTATTTAGGTGGGGTGGTTTGAAAGGGGCTTAAAGCATCCCTTTGCGCTGCCCTGAACTGCTGCGTCCCACCTTTATGCTCACCGGTCCCCTGGCACCAGGCTGTAATGAGCACAAGTGTCTGAAAAGACTGCAGAGCACAGGGGCATCCTGGCCATGCCCCTTTTCCCCTGGTCATGCCTCCTTGAGGTAAAAGCACCACTTGCCTTGTCTACACTTAGGGTGACCAGACAGCAAGTGTGAAAAATCGGGACGGGGGTGGGAGGTAATAGGAGCCTATATAAGAAAAAAGACCCAAAAATCGGGACTGTCCCTATAAAATCGGGATATCTGGTCACCCTATCTACACTAAGATTTTACATTGAGGTAGCAATCTTGTAAAAAATGCACCTTCTTTCCTAGAAAAGATACATCCCCACAGGCAACAGCCATACGACCTCAGGGTGTCCTTAGGCCTTATCTACATGGGAAAGTTGCATCAATAACTTAAGGTGTACATTTAAACAGATATTGTTAAACTGGTTCAAACATCCGTGTGGACATTCTTATTTCAGTGTAAACTGAATGGGAACTGGTTTCGGTTAAACCACAACTCGTAGTCTGAAAGGAGGGCCCACACAGGGGGTTACGCTATGTTGGCATGTAAGTTAAACTGGTGCAACTCAATCTTCTGGATGTGGGAAATACATGGTGAGCCCAGCACCCACCTCGTAGTGATCCCCCTAAACGTCAATCCGTGAGCAACATCAGCCGAAGGGAACAGGTTCTGCTCCCCGCAACTAGCGTTGGCATTTAGTAATTGGAAAGTCTCCCTTCATGAAGGTGCTTAGGACCCAGTCCTTTCCTTGCTGTAGAGTCTGGATTTCATGCTCCCAGCCTGGATGACTCCATGAAAACTGTGCTGTGGTGGATAAGCTGTAGCAAGGCAGCAGAGATGAGAGTTTAAAGAGCTCTTCAGCTGCACACTAGCTGAACTTATACGAAGAAAACTGTTGCCAGGTTAACTCCTAGAATACTCAGCTTCTGCCCAGAGGACAAATAATCAACCAAAGGATAAACTCACTGAAGTGCTGACACAACGTTAACTAAAAGAGCACTCACAGCGCAGCTGTCATACAGGGCCAGTATGAAAGTCCATTGTGATTGACACTCCACAAGCACATCATTTGTTATCACTCTCAGTCTTCCCCCCCCCGTTCTTTTCACTTCAAGGGACAGAACCTGCAGCAGCGTAGCACGCTAGGCTCTCCTTCAATCTGATTTCCATTCGAGCAACCTCCTCGGAGGATTGACTCACGCTGCTTGACATAAAGCACCATCTTGCTGGGATTTGTGTGAGGAAATACCATCAGAGAGTTGTCTAACTCAATATTTTTGGCAGTCCTTACTCTGTGCATTACAGTGTAGGTTTCTAGCCAAGGTCTCTGCCTTTTTGCAGTCATTTTATAACAGTCTGATATATCCCTCTCTTAGCCAATTTGAAATGGCTAGATAGAGTACAAAATGGTGCAAGAATTGTAGTAAATCTGACCTGCTTGGAATTACTTTAATGTATGAACTGTAACCACCCCTCTCTTTTCTTCCACGTTGTTACTAATTCACTTCGAAGTGACTCCAATATTGGCTACAGCAGGGGTCGGCAACCTCTGGCACGCGGCTCGCCAGGGTAAGCCCCCTTGCGGGCCGGGCCAGTTTGTTTACCTGCCGTGTCAGCAGGTTCGGCCGATCGTGGCTCCCACTGGCCGCGGTTCGCCGTCCCAGGCCAATGGGGGCAGCGGGAAGCGGCGCGGGCGAGGGATGTGCTGGCCGCGGTTTCCCGTCGCCCCCGTTGGCCTGGAGCGGCGAACCGCGGTCAGTGGGAGCCGCGATCGGCCGAACCTGCCAACGCGGCAGGTAAACAAACTGGCCCGGCCCGCCAGGGTGCTTACCCTGGCGAGCCGCGTGCCAGAGGTTGCCGACCCCTGGGCTACAGCGAAATAGGATTTCAGCATCATACACAGTGGATGAGACACACAGAAGTCCTATTATGGGAGTTCCCCATGTTTATGGGAGTTCTGTGCTTCATCCACCTCCGATAGCCCTAACACCTAGAGCTGTGAAAAAATGTTCACAATGAAACATGAGACCAGACAAAATTGGCCTGGGTTTGAGTTTGGTTACAAGTGGGGAAAGTCAGATGACGTTCACGAAGAGATCTGAAAACTAGTTTCATGAAGCTTTTTAGTGAACCCGGCTCTAGTTTTGACCAAGCCTGGCCAACCATTTTCTAGCAAACTTGGACTGATCTGTAGTTTTGAATGGAGAAATTGGGCAAAATTAATGGCTTTGATAGGAACCCAGGGGGCAAAACTGAGGTGGTTTCCACTGAGTTTAGCTTTCGGGTTCTGAATTAGTTCCAAACTGAAGTTCAAGTCAAAATTCAGGATAGCGCATACCCATGTGGAGTTGCAAAACCACCTGAATCAAGATCAAGCTCTTCAGACCTGGGACTATAAATACAGAAGCACAGTAGCACCTCCATAGTTAAGGTTGGGTTGAATTTTGCTTCACTATTTTTGTGTACAACACCTAGCCCAGGGGTAGGCAACCTATGGCATAGGTGCCGAAGGCGGCCCGCGAGCTGATTTTCAGTGGCACTCACACTGCCCGGGTCCTGGCCACCGGTCCGGGGGGGGCGCTGCATTTTAATTTAATTTTAAATGAAGCTTCTTAAACATTTTTAAAACCTTATTTACTTTACATACAACAATAGTTTAGTTCTATATTATAGACTTCTAGAAAGGGACCTTCTAAAAAGGTTAAAATGTATGACTGGCACGCGAAACCTTAAATTAGAGTGAATAAATGAAGACTCGGCACAACACTTCTGAAAGGTTGCCGACCCCTGACCTAGCCCAATGAAGCCCCCTACTGGGAGCCACAGTCTCGTTTGTACGTGTCACAGAAGGAGCACTCAGCAGAAGAAGAAGCGGGTGCTGTGGGGCAGGGTTGAGGTGCATTGGCAGAGCAAGGTGAGTAGCCTCCGCACAGGACATCTGGCTCATGCCTTGCTCCAATGAACAGTGAGTGAATTCACTCAAAAAGTTAAGAGAGAAGGGGGAGGGGAGTGAAGTCAGGCTCCTCTAGTCAGCATTAAGAAAAGATTTCACAGCCAGAACTTTTTCCTCAGAGTGACCTAAAAGCTCTCCTCACTTTCCTCTAAAAACCCCCTTATTTTGATGGGCAAAGGCTTAGGAATAATGAGAGAACAGTGGCGTAAATGCCATTAAAAATCACTTCCTCATACTGCTCCTTTGCCAGAGTATACCTAATAAAGCCTATTTTGTTGGCGCCCTCAGTAATACATGGCCAAGATCTTTCTCCTGCTGAATGAGGGCCAAGTCACTCTATACAATTATTTTGTTAAGAGAGAAGCTGCTTTATTTGAGAAGCTTTAGGGCCAGATTGTGACTGGCCCTTGTGCCAGTCCACATAACAGGAATGGAAAAGGAAGAGTTGTCCAGTGGTTAGGGGGGCAAGCCTGGAATTTGGGAGACCTGGGTTCATTCCCTGCTCTGCCACAGACTTCCTGTGGGATTGTGGGTAAGTCACTCTGTGCCTCAATTCCCCATCTGTAAAATGGGCCAGTAGTACTTCCCTCCCTCAGACAGGCTTGGGGAAGATAAAATGGGATTGAGATGCTCCGATACTATGGTAATGGGGACTGTGTAGGTACTTTAGAGTTGGGAGGGAGCAGAAGACATTGCAAAGAGCTATGTCCTCTGGTTGCACAGTCCCAGTCCCTATGCTCATGGGAGCACAGAGATCGCTATTTCCGTGCATTGTCTGGGGCAGATGTTACCCACACAGGAGGAAGCCACCAGTCCAAAGGGTGGTGCTCCCCACCTACTGCTTTGCACTAGGCTGCTCAGGGACTCCCTCAGTGGCTGCACTGCTCCATATTGCCTCTGGCTCACGGTCGATCCTGGCAGGGTAGTTGTTAGAAACAGTAAGAAAGGGGCATTTTCAACACAGTAACTTGCACAAAAATGTTGGCCAGCATTAGTGATCTCTTTTGACTGCCCCTTGTAAGTAGGTTTCCTGCCATGTTCCCAACACATGCTTGTTGTGCAATGGGATTTGTGTAAAATCTACTCTTTCCCCCCCCATGTTTCCCTGTTGTTTTGTATTAGGCCTTGTACACAGTGCTTATAAGCCTGCACTTGTGAAGGGAATTCATGCAGAGTGGCTCTAGAAGGCAGGTTACCAAAGCCTGCCTCTTAGGCCTGGTCTACACTACGATGTTAGTTCGAATTTAGCAGCGTTATACCGAATTAACCTTGTACCCGTCCACACAACGAGGCCATTTATTTCGACTTAAAGGGCTCTTAAANAAGGCAGGTTACCAAAGCCTGCCTCTTACTGACATAGCTCCTTGGAAACAATAAGAGGAGTGAATTGCAGATACAGTCTCACCGTGAGAGCTCCCTTTTACTTAAGTTTCTAACAAGCCAGAGCCTGCACCACTGTGGTGTCTACCCTTGGACATCCTTTAAAGGTACCTGGTTGCATCATAAAAGGGTGCACTAGAGAAGTGTCTGTGATTGAGCTAATGGGTTTATGACAGAGCTACCAGGTCTCTTAAAATTAAGTGGTTAATTTCTGCTGTGTTGTTCTTTGTGTTATGAATTATTTAAACAGCCAGGTTTCCCCCATGACTCCTTAATTTGCAAGCGCATCCGATTGGGGCATACAAATACCCATTCTGCACACAAACAGGTCGATTTTGTATGTGTATCATGGACGCACTCAATTGTGGGGTTGCATTTAAGGTGGCTGCCTGAAAATGTGGCCAATTGTAGCAGAGGTGTCTTATGAAAGTATCCTTCAACTATCCAAATGATCAAGGCAATGTTCTCTGCAGAGCAGCACTTACAAAAAGGAATTGATAGAGTCGTTTTCAGTATGTTACACAAATGACCTAACAGATAGATGGCTCCCATGCATTTTCAGAGGCATTAGCAGCATCGTTTTCTAGATGCAGAAATTCAGCTGCTCCAATAACTTGCTTATTAAATCATCCTTGTTGTTGTATCCTCCACCACAAATGACCATGGGCCAGGACTATAAATCCAGAGGGAAGATCACCAGCCACAGAGCTGTTGGTCTGGTAGATGCTGAAGTAGTCATATTTGGCCTGCGCACCCGCATGAAGAAATCTCACTATGGTAGGTACAATTTATTCCATAGAAGGAAGAAGATATTGGTGAAAGTCTGAGAGAAGTAAGAGACAGAGGCGGTATTTATTTTGGGTGATATTAGCAAATGGAGCAAGTAGCAGGGCATTTTGCCACAATGATGTTACTGAGCCAGCTGATTCAGTGCACTAATCTGTAGTTAAGCCTTCTTATTATATGACACTATCCCTTATGCTGTAACCTTGTCTATTACCATCGCTGATGCGTTACCCATTCTGGGTGAAAACTGACTTGCAGTACTGGGAGCCAGTGCATACACATTTCCACCATTCGAGTCCAACACTGGCGCTGCCTGGGGAGGTCTTGGGTGAAGCAGCCATGCAGGGGTGTCTGTGCAACCTCAGTTGCTGTGCAAAGGGTGTCCTCTGTTAGCCTCACATTGGCTCGAATGAAGGTCAGCAATAGGGTGGGTCTGGAGCAGAGCTGGGCAGGTAGCCTGGGATCCATACTGTGTGGATCCTGTTGTCCCCCACGCCCTATAGCTGGCATGCAGGGGGATGCTGCTGCCACCAGACCAGTCCACAGGCAGGAACGGCAGTGGCTGCACTGCAGCTTTCCCTCCTATCCCCATATTGGGGAGGATGGATTCCACCTTCCCAGTCTAGCTGCACTTGATACACCTAGAACTGGACTGCTTGAGCTTTGAGGGTGAACTTAGGTTTGATGCAGAGATAACAATACTCAACATAACCAGTAAAGGATGCTGAGAGTCATTAGAAGCCCTTTCCACTCCCACAGAAGCCAATGGCAAAACTCCCCTTGACTTCAATGGAAGCAGGATTAAGCTCTTGTGGAACTATTTATTTCAAGTAAATGCCCTGTTCCTTTACGGCTGGTCATTGGGGTTCTCCAATGTAAGTATCCTATTCCTAGGATGAGAGGTGCTCTACAAATGATGAACTAGATATTGAAATAAATCAATAATAAAGCAAGATACAACTTCACTTAACAAGCAAACCAGGCTAATTTTAAACAAAGTCAGATACAATGCAATATAAAAAGGGACAAGGTTACTTGTGTTATATTAATATCCAGTTCCATCAGCCATTGGAAATATTGGTCAGTGCTGCTGGGGTAGCCCTCCATGCCAGTTATGGGGCAGGTGTGGGCAATGAGGTCCACACAGTAGCCGGGGGGGGGGAGTTTAAATTCTGATTACGCTTAAGAAAGTTGGCAGGGACACTATGGAATGCTTCATCCTAATCAAAAGATTTTTTTTTTAAATGCGGTCACCATTCATATCGAGGTTACATTTATAAGAATAGTTTATAAAGGGTTCACTCATGATTACTAGATGGTTAAGCATGTTACAGACATTTGCATGTGTTATTGATGGTTATAAGCAACCAGCAACATACTCTCACCTATTGGAGTCTAGAATCACCTGTAATAACTGAGTAGCCATTTATTAATCATGTAGTAACTCTTTAAAATTACATTGATAAAAAATGTATAAAGTGTGACCAAAAATCCTTTAATTCCTGTAAGAAAAAAGGAGATAAGGAATGCTAGTTGTGAGTGAGATGATCAGAATTTGCATGCACACAAACACACACACACACAGCAACTTTAAGAAGGGCTAGGCAATGTATTGCCTTCAACAAAAGGAATGAGTTCAGATATGGCCTGGGACATAAGTAACAATGAGCTCATTTTCCTCGTAAGCTCCTTGATATTGATTGATGGTTTTTTTAAAATAGAATTGTTTCTCTTTAACTGCTCTGGTCTTGTGTTGTACATATATTAGCATGAGCACTATTTACCTTTAAAGATTTGCACTAAGGGCTTAATCCTCTGCTCACTGAATTCAGTGGCAAAGTTCCCATTGATTTTAATACTGCAGGATCAGGGCCTAAAATCTGGCCCTGATTTTCAGAGGTGCTAAGTCCTCAGTTCCTCCAACTGAATTCAATAGGCGTTGCTGACGCTCAGTACCTCTGAAAATCAGGTCTCATATAACAGCCCAAGGACCCACAGTACATTCCCAACAACTCTTCCCAAGGTTTCATATCTGAAGCTTTTTAAAAAAAAACCCAAAAAACCCACCCACAAATCAGGATATTCATCGCAGTGAGAGCATGAAACTACAGTAACTAAGCACTTGCTTCCCTCCCCATCCCTGCCGCCCCAAGTTTCCATCTATGCCATTTTGACACTGATCTCATTAAATTGTATACCAAGTCTAAAACGTTTTATGCCAGATTTATCCGGGAGCAGGTTTTTATAGCCACGTCTTTTCTTACGAATTAGAGTGCCAACTCTGCATGTGCCAAACTTTATTGCTGGCAACAGGCTGTTGTCCGCGCTGAATTCTGGCAATAAGGGGTTAACTTGAGTCACGGATCTGCAGCTATACTGCTATGTAAAGGCCTGTCCCCTAAGTACTGCACCACTGCAAAATGCCACCTCCCGCCTCAACAGGTGGGGGAACCTGATGGGGCCCATGGTGAAAGGGGACAGTCCCAGCAGAAAAGGAGGGAGACACTTCCTGAGGGACACCGCCGCTGGGAGTTTCTGGCACCCATTAGCCAGCTGGGGGTGAGGGCTGCCTAGCAGTCTCCATCTCCCAAGGTTTAACCTGGAGCAGGAGCCATTTGCAACCTCTTTTGGCTCCGTTCCAGCAGCCTCACCTCACCCCCTCAGAATTAGGGCTGAGAGTCTGGCCTGACAGATGCTGCAGATGTAGCCAATCGCCCATTAAGGGGTCAGGAAGGAATTTTTTTTCTCCTATGTTTGCTATCTCTTATAATCACTTAAAATCTGCCTTTGATAGTTAATCAATTTGTTTTGTTTATGATTAAACCCAGTTTGTACCATTTCTAACTGGGGGGGGGGGGGCAAGAAGTTGTGCATCTCTCTCTTCACCTTGAGGGAGAGGGCAAATTTTTATGAGCTTGCGCTGTGCAGATCTTTCTATACAGCGCAGGACAGTATTGTTTTGGGTTTATTCCCCAAAAGGGGGGTGCACGTGAGTGCTGGGGGAGTCCTCTCAGACAGAGCTGACTTCAGTCTGTGTCTGCAGCTGGGTGTGGCCCTACCTGTGTGTATGTGTGCTGCAAGAGGCCGGAGAGCCTAATTCAGCAAAGCAGGGAGAGGGAATCCAGGCTGGTGGAGCAGGGGAGACTCAGTGAAACCCAGTACATCAAGTGGCATCCCAGAAGGTGGGTCCAACCCGTCACAGAGGTAAGACACCTGGGATTTGGTTCCCAGAGGTAAGACACCTGGGATTTGGTGAGGGGCTTTGGACTCATGGGATTAGGGGAGACCTTGTGGCCTTCGTGAGCTGAGGTCAGACCTTGTGTCCCTCAGAAGCCAAGGCCGTCACCCTGCTACACTCAGTCCCCCCATGTGAGGATTGAGAGAGCTGTGCCCTGGCGTGTAGGCTGAGCAGAGCCTACCCCGTTACGGGTTATATGGCAGGAGCCCTGTCACCCCTGCCGTGGAACCAATTAAATGCCTGGTATAGGAGGGGATGGGGGATGGGTGGGTAGCGCCCCTCCCGTGCTAATGTTTAATAAAAGCTGCAGCCTGCCACTTAATTCCATGTATGTCTCTCTTCATTTCGCCGCTGTGCCCACAGCAACCAGAGTTTGTGCCAGTAGCAGTAGCGGCGCCAGCATTTCCGGCGCCCTAGGCGGCGGAAGGTCCCGCCCCCGAAATGCCGCCCCCAACAGCGGCGGCAGAAGGTCCCGCCCCCAAATTTCCACGGCCGGCCGGGGTGCCGGCGCCCCTCAAATGTTCGCGCCGTAGGCGACCGCCTAGGTTGCCTAATGGGTTGCGCCGGCCCTGGCCAGTAGCCCAGTCAATTGTGCTGGTGCAAGTCCTGGTTTACACCACCATAACATGTACAACAGAGGTTTGCACCAGTTTAGTTACATCAGTGTATCTACATTGGTGACCATAGAACTACATTTTGGTCCTAAAATAGACTAAAGCTATGCAGCATTTTTCATACAATCTAAGGCACTTTTCCAACCATCTGGTGGGTTAGTGATGGTGTCATAAACCATCAAATTAGACTCCATTTAAGTTTTAATGTTAAAAAGTGTGTGGGCTTATCTGCACTGAGGATTTTTGCACCAATGCAAAACTAGATGTTGCACTGACTTGCACTGGTACTGTGCAACTAGGAGTTTGAATTAGTGCAGCTATAGTTGTGCAAACATCTGTAGCGCAGACAGACTGACAACAGTACTGGAATAGCAGTGAACAAGATGACAATGTACGGGTTTGCTGTTTCTCAGAGAGTAACAAACTGTTGCCAATTCTCGCAATATTATTATAACTCTCAGGACATTTTGTTGTTTTTCTTAAAGCCTCAGCTCCTGGAGTCAAGTGATTATGTGAGAATTTCAATTTTTGTGTTAAAGGAGGAAGTTTGTAGTCTCCATGGTTGCAGAGAAAAGATAGAAGACATGGACCTGAAAGGCTTCCACACCAGAAAGCAAATAAAAAGAACCCAAACATCAATTTTTTAAAACAAACAATTTTTTGGCACTTGGCTCAAACCCCAAACTTGGAAAGTCATGAAATATTCCAACAGAGTCCACTGTGATCTGCATCATCTAGGCAGATTACAGATCGATTCATGACACAAGCTACCCTCAAGGCAATGCATTTCAAGAACTAAGGAGTTCTAACTAGCAACAGCCCTTTCATGTCCATTAAATGTCCAGAGCCTCCCAGTCCAGATGGAGTGCTCTCTTCGGCAAAACCTATCTAAACTGGGAACGAACTAGCGTCAGTCAAAAACAACCAGCTGTTTTTCATGGGAAACCTTGGAGAGAAAAAAAAAGTTTCCTTGTGAAAGACAACTGACTGTTTAAAAATGAAAATTTGAGACGTTTTAGTAGAGACTGAAACAACAGGAGCATGGTGGAAGAAGCTGGTTATATGAAAACATAACCCGCCTCCCCCGAATCTCCCTGGCCACTGCCACAAATACCAATTTCCAGTTAGGAGATTCCATGAACAAGGACACCACAAAGCGGTATTTCTGCACACTTTACAGCCTGTTGATGCTGCCTGAGGCGCCTGAGCGTAACTTCAAACCAGGCCCTGTAGGGTGATGCTTGGGCCTGCCCTCCCCCTTCGTACTCTCGGAGGTATTTTACTGTCCCAGTCACAATACCTCTGGAAGCAGCTGTCAACACATAGGTCCCCTCTCCATTGTACTGTGGGCAGTGGCTCAACGCCAACCATTACCACCCTTCAGCATGGGACCCAAAGTTGGTACAAACTTCTCACCTATTGGTCGAATCCACTTCTTCCTCCAACCCTGAATCTTTTGTGAAAGGCCAGCGCTCTCCAGGAAGCACAGTGACAACGTTTAAGGCAGTCCCAGACACATTTATCCTGGTGTTTACTGAACGGTCACTGAATTAAGGCTCACGTGGAAAACTCAAGGAAAGGAAAGTGGAGAAAATAGGATAAACGCAGCTTGATTTCCATCTGACCCAAGGTCTTCACCCAGCACATTCCTGTACTCAGTATGTGCATGCAAGCAACCATGTTGTGTGTTTGAGTCAGCCAGAATAATCCTTGAACAGAGAAGGGCTGTGTATAAGACTCATCACCCCAGAGCACTCCCTTGTGGCATAGTGTGCCATTGCAGCCACTCTGCCTCAGCTTCCCCACCCTGCTCTTCAGTCTGCTCCAGCCATAGATGTGACGTGACTCACTGGCCAAGCCACTTTACAGAGTTCAGTCCCTTCTGGGATAACTGAGTCCTTTAGACAAAGGACAACGAAAGCACAAAGCAAAGGAATCTTCAGTGAAGCTGGGCTCAGCATCCAGACCCCTTCATCAGAACATAGGAATGGCCATACTGGGTCAGACCGAAGGTCATCTAGCCCAGTATCCTGTCTCTGACAGTGGCCAATGCCAGGTGCTCCACAGGGAATGAACAGAACAGGTAATCATCAAGTGACCCATTCCCCATCACCCATTCCAAGGTTCTGGCAAACAGAGACTAGGGACACCATCCCTGCCCATCCTGGCTAATAGCCATTGATGGACCCATCATCCATTAATTTATCTAGTTCTTTTTTGAACCCTGTTATAGCTTTGGCCTTCACAACATCCTCTGGCAAAGAGTTCCACAGACTGACTGGGTTGTGTGAAGAAATACTTCCTTTTGTTTGTTTTAAACCTGCTGCCTATTAATTTCATTTGGGGCCCCGTAGTTCTTGTGTTATGAGAAGGAGTAAATAACGCTTCTTATTTACTTTCTCCACACCAGTCATTATTTTAAAGACTATCATATCCCCCCTTAGTCGTCTCTTTTCCAAGCTGAAAAGTCCCAGTCATATTAATCTCTCCTCATACGGAAGTTGTTCCATACCCCTAGTCATTTTTGTTGCCCTTTTCTGAACCTTTTCCAATGCCAATATATCTTTTTTTGCGATGGAGCGACCACATCTGCACGTAGTATTCAAGATGTGGGTGTACCATGGATTTATATAGAGGCAACATGATATTTTCTGTCAGGTTATCTATCCCTTTCTTAATGATTCCCAGCATTCGGTTCGCTTTTGACTCCTGTTGCACATTGAGTGGATGTTTTCAGAGATCTAGCCAACTTCCAGAGAACTTCCTTTTAAGTGGGTCCCAGCTGCAGTTGCCTGTTTCAACCCCCACCAACAGCTACCTGGGCTTTGGTCAACCCCACAATCCAGTGCAGGCCCATTCTCTTACACAGGGCTCTGGCCAGCAGAGTACTCCGGCAGTTCCTGGCCCTGAACCAGCCTTATTGCCCACCCACCCTTGCCGGAGCAATGCTCTGCTCTCCTCCCTAGTCAGCCTCAACTGCTTGGCTTTCCTCCTCTTAAGGCCAAACCCACATGCAGAGGTAGCAGGCTGGAGCTAACTGAACAGGGCTGACTGGCTCTTAGAGAGGCAGGCCAGGCCAGCCCATTATTACAAGCTGCCTGTTCTGTCTCTGTTAGTATTGGAGGGATTGTCAACACTATGAGCGAGAATAGATCTCACCCCCACGGCAAAAGGCACCAGAGCCAGCCCTGGGCATTGTACTTCTCCCTAATGTCCAGCTCTGGTCAGCCTTAGACCTGCCATTACAGCTAGCTAGATGACAATGAGTTCTCTGTGTCATGGCGATTGGCTCTACAGATGGCACGCAGCCTGCAACTTTATCTACTTCCCTGATGTCAAGTAATTCCTCATGTCAAATGGCCAGACAGAACAGCTGTGAAGCTTCTGCCTATTGCTGCTCTGCATCAGCTCTTATCCATTGTTGGGTGTTGGTGTCATTTTTGAAGCTTGATGGGATTCGAACCGGTTTTAGCCATTTATAATCTGACAATGAGTGTGCGTGCATGTCTAGAGGCAGGGAGGTGGAAAAACTGGGCTCCTGTGAGCTTCAAAGTGCTGATTCAGGAGACCACAAGCTTAACAAAAGGGGAAAAAAAAGAGTTAGTGTTATCAGAGGCTGGCTGGCTTGCAGTGGAAACGAATCCAGGGGAGGATGAGCTGTCTGAGCGTTGACTTTATAAGGAGCTGTCGGAAGGGTTCAGTCTGGAATGCTGTGCTGCTTTTCAGTACTGCTAGGATATAATTATTACCAGATTTGTTTTTGTGGGATTCACATTCCAAACTCTTTCCCCCACCCCATCCCCCACTAAGGAAGCTGCCCCTCGACTCCTGCCCTGTGCTGCAAACCCCGCTGGGGATGCACATTTCCATGGGTAATAGTGTGGGAGAAATAATGTAACCAGCCTAGTGAGATCACTGTCATCTTCCGGAAACCAACCCCCTGCAGAACCGCGTTTCCATTACCGCATGCCAGGGGCTTTCACGCTGGAGGAGCTTCCTTCTCCTCAGACCCTGTGCCAAAGTAGTGTGCATACTGCATTCCAGACAGAGGCCACGGTGCAACTAACTACCCACCCCCGGGGGGCAATAAACCTCTCTCCCTGGACTGTTTTAGACACACATAGAACAGGAGGGAATCTCGCTCCAGTTCTGACGTTTGAGCTGCTGGGCAAACAGACAGACTGCTTACATGAGGTGGCAAAGATGCAGATAAATACTGGAGTCCTGCCCTCAAGTGTGAATGAGCTGAGCTGAGCGCATGATCTGAAGTTTGGCCCTAACTTGTACCGGCAATAACTGCTCCCCACAGGGCTGCTGTCTGGCCAGGGAATGCTCCCCTCTGACTCCTGATGTGTCCCCGCTGTACCCTCTTGCCAGGGGGGCAGCATAATGGCTATGCTGACGGTTTGCCATCCAGGGACCCCACATGTGCGTGCGGGGAACCCCCAGCTATGGCAGCTTTACAGGAGTGGCACAAATGACTGGGGCTGAGGATCTGGCTTGTAACCCCATTGGTCTCCTCCAGGTACAGCCTGTGATGTTTCCAGGTCATTTCCATCCTTTGTAATTAAAACATTAAGCTCTGCGGATGTTGTTTCCAAGAAGTGCCTTTGGTCTGAATCCTGGAACGACTATCTCCTCCTTCCCCGCCCCACCGCCCAGCTTCTCCAGCATGTTTACCGTGTGAAAAAAATGAAGGGGTCGGGATGGGGGCGTAGGATTGTCTGTGGTAGCTGCATTGGGCAATTGGGCAGAGGGTCCCGGCTCGATGCCAAGTCAGGTTATGTAACCGTCTCTAAAGCAGGGCTCGAGCCATTGCTTGAAAAGAACTGGATAGAATTTCACACAATATGAAGCACATGTACAGCAAATAAAGCTGCTTATGCCATTTTTTTTTTCCTACGGGAACTCTCCAAGTGTTCCAAAAGAATGAAAAAGTTTCTTCCACGCCCTCCCCCCACTTCAGATGACTCCAGTTTGAAGTGGATCATCCCTCTGCCTCTGATTTTTAAGAGGCACAGAGGGCTCGGGATAGAGGAACGATTACACCCCGGGAACCTCTACCTGCTCTGCAAGTCCCCACAGAGAGGGCTACCAGCCAGGCCTGCTCTGAGGGGAACGTTCCGTCTCCAGAGCCAGTCATGCTCTCTGCTAAGCCTGCCGAAAACGGGCTGGTTTCATGAGAGCTGTTCGTTGTGTTGTGGTAGCATGCAGAGGTTTCAGGCCACGAGCAGCGCTATTGTGCAAGACACTGGGCGTACTGGAGCTGGCTGGAAAAGCTTTTATTGTCTGTGAGAAATTTAAAAATCCTCAACATTTCATTTTTATAGGAAATGGCCAAGTTTGATAACCATTTTTTTCCCAGTGTTTGAGAAGCCCCCCCAAAAAGCTAGGTTTGGGTTTTCCCCAAAAACATTTTTGCTTCTTTGCTACAACCTCCCCTCCCCCAATGTACATTCATGAGGAAATTCCAATTTGTAAGTTTCCATTTTGTTAAAAAGCCATTTTTCATCAAAAAAAGGTTTTGCTTAAACATTTTTGGCCCGCTGTACTGGGTGCACATATAACAAAGAGCACCTCCGTTCCACAGAGCACCAGAGACGACGAGTGGATACAACCTGCAGATGGGGGAAGGCAGAGGGAACCACCAGGTAACGGTGAGACTACTTAGATTAGTGTAACGAACAGAGGTCACCCATCCAGTAGAAGCTGATCTGTGACCAAGAACTCATTTCATATAAGCCAATGAACAGCTATTCAGTGGTAATCACCTACCTGAGCATGGGGTGAAAGGGTCACTCTCTCAATCCCTCTTCCATCTGCACCAACAAAGGTACAAATGACTCTTATGGACGCCTATTTCCTCCCACCCCCCTCAGCTGAAGGTGGGATGGGCCCTCTTGTTGTACAAAGGGTGGGTGGGGGAGATATGTGGATCCTACAGAGCATGCATCCCCATATCCGTGCCTGAAGAACATGATCCACTGCATAGTTCCCTAGCACAAAGCAAAATCACGGGGCTGGGCTCAAAATAGACCATTTCCCCTTTAGTACAAGAACCAATTGCCAGATATTTTTTTTCTTTTTTAAAATAAAGACTAAGCTCCATCCACATGGCTCATGGAGAAGGAATTTTAATCTAAGAAATGCCTCTGTACTTTGAGTGTAACTGGTGGTCATTATATTTTTTTGTAGAACCTCATGCTGTTATTGCAAGCCATCACCGGAGTGTCATACAAAGTACATGCACATTTCATTTACTTGGTGGTGTTTTTAGAATCCAAGTGTAACCAACTAGCATAGGTTAATTTGAACTGGCAGGCGGGGGCTAGAGTTTAAGAAGATTCTTCTATGTCTCAGACTTGTAGCACAAGAAAAAAGTCACAATGTGATGAAAAAAGAAATCAGAAGTTTTCACCAGGGGGAATCTGGCCCAAACTGGTGAAGCTTCATTGTGGATCTGTGACTGTTTATACCTGCTGAGGATCTAAAACTACGTATTTACCCATGAAGCTGCAACATGGGTTTGCAACCAGTCTGTGCATTAGAGTCCAGGCCAATCTATAGTCTCCAATGATCTTCACCCATCTGTGAAACAGTCCTATGGACACGGTGCTCAGGAAGGGGCGATGGTGTCAGGGAACCAGCTGCTGCAGGGTGACTCTCCTAGCCACACACTGGGCACAGCTGATTTTGGCAGAGGCTGCCTGATTGGTGGAGCTAAGCTACCATTTGACCCAGCAGCAGCCAGAGCTCACAGGCTGCTCAATGCCGTCCATGACGCAGCTGAGCCTGATCCTCCTTCCTGCTCCAGCTCCTGCCTTTCTCCATCCTTGGCACCCCTGGCTCTAAGCCCCAGCTCCACCTCCCGACCACATCTCTGGCTTTCAGCTTCCAATCACTGGCTCTGACCCTTGGCTCGGCTCTCAATGACATCCCCAGGTCCTGATGGGGTCCTGATTCTTGACTATGGCTTGGCTCCATTCTAACCTCCAAGCCTGCTCATCCCCATGGCTCTGACCACTAGGCCTGACTGCCCCTGCTCTGGTCATGATCTTGACAAGGTTTTCAGAAGCAGATGGTGATTTCAGGTGACTGAGACTTCTAAAAAGGTGCCTGATTTTTAGGAAGTGCCAAGCACCCACCCTCTTAAAAACAAGACAAAACCACCCACCCACAACAGGCCCTTTCTAATGAAGTCCCAAGTTGCCGCCCCCCCCATCCTCCGCCCCAAAAAAATCACTAATCATGTTTGAAAACCTAGGCCAGGACTTTTACCGTCTATCCGCTTCCAGAACCCCCTGGGGAAAGCAGCAATAAGCTAAACTCCTCTTTCAAAGATGGGTCCAAACTTTTGGGAAGTCTGAATCTGAATCTAGATCCCAACTTTGTAGCTCGGTCCCTTCTTTACTCGTTTAAATGCAGATTCGGCCCTAGAGAAGCTGCATGTGATCTAGTGGGCCAATTCCGGGGTCTAGGGAAAGACCTACGGAATTCTGTTCCCAGCGCTTTTCCGTGTCTCTGCCGGCCTGAGTCTCCTCTCACACTACAGTGGAGCGACTCCCAGTTTATGCTAGTAGCCGTGAGAAGAAAAGCTGCAATTTCCAAACTAATTCCATTCATTGTCATAGGGAGTCCAAATTCTTTTGGCCACTTGCCAAAAATCTCAGCCAGCAGCTCCAGGACTTGCTTAGTCTGTCTGTAAAATGAGGGAGGACATTTGCCTCACAGGAGTATTGCGAGGACGGCTTGTGGCTCACCCGGGGGAGTTGCTAGATGGGGACAACGCCCAAGGGATGTTCCTTGCTGGTACCACTGTGCTCTGTCCTCTCACGCCTTTCATCGGGAGCTCCCAGAAGCTGCCTGCCCCCGTATAATGCCTCTGGGAGAACACGCCTGCCCCTCTACCCCCACAATACAGACTTAGCCACCATCCTGGGGCACTTGTGTGATGCTTTGAGCACATGACCGTTCCGAATCCCTCCTGTCTCCTGACAAAGGAGGTAAGATACCTCAGAAGTATTTAAAAAGTCATTTGCAACTGCTGCTTGGGCAGCACTAGCCCCTAATGCATGTGTGCAGGTAGGGTGAGCAGATGTCCCAATTTTAGGGTATTTTCTTATATAGGCTCCTATTACCCCCCACACCCTGTCCCGATTTTTCACATTTGCTGCCTGGTCGCCCTGTGTGCAGGGCACGACGCACAGCTATGCTGATTGACAACGAGAAACCCTGGAGTAGAGTGGAGAATGGAACGGAAGGACTCCTGTATGCAAACTCCTGTCAGGAAGGTTGTTTAGACTTTCCCCTTTAAAGAGAAAGGGATGCAGCCAGGCAGGTGCCTGCTTCTCCTTCAGCTGGGTTGTAGCTCTGATGTTGTATTCAGTTTTTCTATGTAGAAACTCTGCCCTTTGCTCATGAGCCCATCCTTCCAAAGTCATTCCAAGAGCAGGGTATCCAGCAAGCAGGTTCCCTGCCTCTGAACTGATCTTAAAGCCACCCCTTCTTAGCATGGGACAAAGCTTTATTTTAATATTTTATTGCATCCATTTATTTAGGCAGTGACAAGCACCTACCCAGAGCTCACAGTGCTGGTACAATCATTATAAACAAAAGAAAAATGTATCGGCTCAGAAAGACACCCAAGTAAACTTCTCCCTTTGCTTCCGTGCCAGAGCTCCAGTCAGCCATACTCCCCGGGGTAAATCTTAGAAAAGCTGCGGCGGTTCACCTTGTAAGTCCCCATCCCGGGGTTCAAACTCACCACTCACAGCACCTCCTGCTGGCAATCCTGGGGATTCGCTTTGCCAGCCTGTGTTCTCTCTCCGGTGGTATCTCCCCCCATCTCGTCTCACTCTCCTGCCCCGCTCACTCCCAGATTTGCAGCTTCCTCTTCGTGGCTTGGCCCTGTGGCCAGGCCACTAAAGTCCTCCCCTTCCTGGAAATTCAATGTCCTTCCAGACCCTGTTGTCTGGCTGGCGTCTCCAATGCCCTGTGCCACTCCCCAGTGGCTGGGGAAGCCAGGCCCGACCTCTACGCTGGGTTCCAGACCAGGCACCCTATAACATGCACCCAAGGCCTAAAGCTCCTTGCTGCAGCTTCCCTGGGCTTCTCTACCTTACTGGCTTCTCCCCTCTCTGGGTTTGCCAGCCTCCAACTCCCTCCACTCAGGGAGTGACTGTAGCCCACTTCCCTGCAGCTTTTCCCTGCCCTTGCAACAGCCAGCTCCCAGGCTGTCTATTGGCCCTGCCTGTTCCTGAACAGCTGAGCCTGCTTACAATCAATTCCCTGCTCCCGGGCTCCTCCTCCAGGTGCAGCCTGTGGAGTTAATTGGCTTGCCTGGCTGCCTAAACCCCTTTCAGTCCTGTGTGGGGTGCTCCCCCCATCACAGTCACTAGATCCAGTCCCATCATCCCTCTTCCTCTGTAACCCCACCTTTTATCTCACTAGGGATCGGACCCTGCATAACTTCTTATTGACTGCAGTGGTTAGTAGCACAACTAGGCTTCTTACAGTACTAAGCACTAGGAAAGTTTCCCTCATGTGTTCCTAGATTCCAAGCCAGAAGGGACCACTGTGATCCTCTAGTCGGACCTCCTGTAGAACACGGGCCAAAGAACTGCCCCAAAATGATTCCTAGAGCAGAGCTTTTAGAAAAAAACCCATCCACACTTGATTTACAAGTTGCCAGTGATGGAGAATCCACCGCAACCTTTGATAAGTTGCTCCAAGTGCTTTCCTGAACAGGAAGGCTGGGCTCAGGACTTATGGCCTGATTCAGCTCCCACTGACGTCAGCAGGAAGACTGCAAATATGTTCATTTGCACAGATATCCAGTGCAGGTTAGGGGTTACCAGCTGCTGATGCTGTGCCTCTGCAACACGTGGTTTGTGCTTGTTAGAGCTCGTCAAACCTTTCTCATGGAAGAGTTGTTGCCAAGTGCCATTTTGAGGGAACTGAAATGTTCCATGGGAACATGTTAATTCCAAACTTTTGACACAAATCAGGCAGGAATGCTGGCTGACCCGCCCGGTACCTTGCCAGCTCATGCACCTGTCTCTCCAGGCTCCTCCGCAGCCCATCAAGCAGGGGCTCCTGGGTTTCCAGGCTGCTCAGTCGGGAGAGTTTCAAAAAGTTCCTATTTGGTTGTTCCACAATGGAATTTTTTTTTTCAAAGTGCCCCATCCTGCAAAACATTTCACACGTCCAGCTTTGTGTTCCAATTCGGAACCAAAACAAGGTCTCAGAAATGCAACGTTTTCCATGGGACGGAAGTTCCAGCTCCGTGTGCACTCTAGTGCAGCTACGACCCCAGCGTAGGCAAGGCCTGACTCCCAAGAGCAGGCGTTAATGGGAGCTGAATCAGGCCCTGGGTGTGTGTAGGAGCTGGCTCTTGGAGTGTAGGCTCAGTGAGGCAAAGAACTTGGTCTTTAATCTTCTTACCCAGCACTATACACACCTATGGGTCTCATTGTATAGTACTGGATCATTTACAACTGGTTAATAGATGGTATAAGCATGTCACAAACTGAGAAGATGTTAGGAATCATTAAAAAGGGGATAGAGAATAAGACTGAGAATATATTATTGCCCTTATATAAATCCATGGTACGCCCACATCTCAAATACTGTGTACAGATGTGGTCTCCTCACCTCAAAAAAGATATTCTAGCACTAGAAAAGGTTCAGAAAAGGGCAACTAAAATGATTAGGGGTTTAGAGAGGGTCCCATACGAGGAAAGATTAAAGAGGCTAGGACTCTTCAGCTTGGAAAAGAGAAGACTAAGGGGGGACATGATAGAGGTATATAAAATCATGAGTGATGTTGAGAAAGTGGATAAGGAAAAGTTATTTACTTATTCCCATAATACAAGAACTAGGGGTCACCAAATGAAATTAATAGGCAGCAGGTTTAAAACAAATAAAAGGAAGTTCTTCTTCACGCAGCGCACAGTCAACTTGTGGAACTCCTTACCTGAGGAGGTTGTGAAGGCTAGGACTATAACAATGTTTAAAAGGGGACTGGATAAATTCATGGTGGCTAAGTCCATAAATGGCTATTAGCCAGGATGGGTAAGAATGGTGTCCCTAGCCTCTGTTCGTCAGAGGATGGAGATGGATGGCAGGAGAGAGATCACTTGATCATTGCCTGTTAGGTTCACTCCCTCTGGGGCACCTGGCATTGGCCACTGTCGGTAGACAGATACTGGGCTAGATGGACCTTTGGTCTGACCCGGTACGGCCTTTCTTATGTTCTTATGAGAACTATGTGCTACAGATGGTGGTAAGCAGCCTACTGACCTGTTGGAAACTAAGAATTTATTAAAACATTGATCAGTTATCTATTAACAGTTTGCAAACTGCTTATAAATGGAACCTTAGTATAAAGTGTGGCCAATAAATGTTATAGAACAAGGAGACACACTGCGATGAAATTCCTTTCCATTCATGGACATGACCTGTACTTCCTGTAAGTGTTTTTCACCTACAGAGCTGGGCCCAAAGCAAGAAGTCAGGCTACAGTTCCAAATCTGCATCTAGAATCAAGCTTCCCCAAAGTTTGCATTGGGCTTGGATCCAGCGTTCTACGTTGTGCCAATCCCTGGAGTTTCTGTTCAGACTGTTTCACAGAAGCCTGTGCATTTTTTGGATCAGTTCGTAGATGTTTCAGTCTAGTCTGAGGATGCGCCTGTTTGCACAGACATCCGATGAGACTTACTCACAAGTTACTCACCAACCACTCGCTGATGGGTGATGAGTTCAAACCCCATTCTGAAATCTAACCCAATGAAACAGCTGTAATGTATCTTGAGTGAAAAAGCTGGGTTGGAGTCAAGATCTTGTACCCTGTGGTTTGCCTTAAAAAGCAACATCAGCTGGAAGGAATTTCCCTGAGCTGAAAGTTGGAAAAATAGTTACTACTACTGAATGCTCAGGATACTTTTTTATTGCCAGAGTAAAAAACAAATTGTTCTTTCAGCGCTAGTACAAGAGGGAATCCTTCTTTGCTGTCATCTCTTGTGTCCATGGTTAGCCAGGCCTCCAATTCAGCAAGCCATCCAGATCCAGGCTGTACATCAAGCAGTCAAGTTGTCCCGTGGACTGATACATGAGACTACTCAAAGTTAAGCTTGTGCTTTAGCGTCTGGGTGAATCAGGGCCGAAATGAATAGAGTAGCCTGAGGCAGTCATTTAGAAATGCTACTCTGTATGAGTAAGTTGCTAAAATACTAGGAGACAACAGTAATTTGATATACACCACCTAGTGGTCACTGTTTCTCATAAGAATAAATGGTGAAGAGATACTAATGGGATCTTCTACTGTATGTACTGAGCCAAGTTTTCAAAAATGGCCTCCAACACTGGGATTGCACTATTATACACACGAACAAGCATGCATTCAAAAGCCTGATTTTGCAAGTTGAAATGGGAATTGCGTGCACACTTTGGGTAGATTTCCACCTCCCCCTTTTGCACACACAAAACTTTTTGCATAAATAAATAGGATAGATGGACTACCACTGTGTCTGAAAACCCCACAACTTTTAAAGATGTTGGGATTAGAACTGGAACTTTGCAGCTGGTCCCTGAGCACTGAAATGGATTGAACCAAACTCCCAGATCTGAACAGCCTCAAACACTGGAAGAAATCTCGGCCCAGATTCAGATCAATCCCCTGTCTACCAAACATTTACTCACCAAACTGTAAGTTCCAAACTGAAGCCTGGGTTGAGGCTCTTTGGAAACTTTGACCCACTGGGCTAAATTAATCCCTCTTCCATCCCTACTGTAACTCCATTGATGTCAAGAGAGATGGATTTAGTCTATTGTGCCTAGCAGATTGCTGTTGTTCCTCCTCCCTTTCTTCCCCTCCACTCTCCTTGAAGCTTTTCCTTCAATCCAAAAGTCCAACATACTTAAATTAAAAAGTGATCCAAAATACGGCATCCCTTCTAAAAGAGAATATTTTAAATATTGGTTCACCCCTGCATGGATTCCATTTCCTGCTACAGGCAAGTGTGCTCTGAGTTTCTATCACTGAAGAAGTTATTGTAAACTTGGGAGAGTTTTCTATGCCCAAGGTACATCTCTCAGGGAGAATCTGGAAAAGTCACTGTATAAATTTACACTTAGTGCCTCAGATCCAATGTAAAATGTATAGTGTCCCTCATCCTTGTATCCCTGCTGGCTTGCTATTTTGCTGCTAAAATATGAAAAGCTTTTTTTTTTTCAGTACTAAAGGGTATAACATGCACTTTGAAGGAAACTAAAGTAGATATGTAGTGTTTTCTGTGGCTGCTAGGGAACCTTGGAGAGGCACTAATTCAAAGGAGAACTCACTAATTTTCTTCTCAGAAAAAGCTCCTGGAAACATAATGAAACCAAAAGAAATATGACAGATATGTGTTCACAGGGTGCCAGATCTTGATTGCATAGAAACCAATGGCAAAACTCCCACTGACTGTAACGGGAATAGGATTTGGACCCAAGAGAAAAGAATTACTAGGTGCTTTCCATTCATACTACAATGATCATCATTACATTAGATCTAATAAAGATCCAAAAGTATCCCCCCATGGCCCACCCCTGTACAACAGCAGCGTTGCTCTTTCCATCTCTAGATCTCTGAGCCCTTTACAAGGAAGGTCAGTATCACTGTTCCCATTTTACTGTGGCTTGCCCATGGTCATCCAGCAGGTCAGTGGCAGAGCTGGGAATATTACAGGAGTCCCTCTTCAGCGACCTATTGACTGTATCCCTTATAAGTATCAACAACATAAATGGTCACTCAGAGCCCAGTTGAAGAGAAGCCTTAGAAACATGGCCTGTAGATGACCATGTTCTGACCAGTGTGCAAAGCCAGTGCCAGAATTGGGGACCACTAAACGTGAACAGAGAGCTGAATTCCACCAGAGATCCCCCAACGCGGGCCTCAACTACCATGATAGAACTCACAGGGCAGAGGCAGTTTCTTAAAAAGTAAGTCACAGATCTTATAGAGTTTTAGCCATGAGCCCTAGCACGTTGAGCTGCGTCCAGACACAACACATGTGCTCTGCACTGGCTATCTGTTATGGGTGACTCATTCCACTCAAAAGGCAGGAGGCTACATTCTGCCCCAGCTGATGCCTCTGGAAACTCATCAAGGGCAGTGCCACATAGAAGATATGTCTGCAATCCAACCTGCAGATGAGTAATCCAGCCTGGAGCTGATTTTCAACTGGTGTCCTCAGATGCCCCAGAAACATGGGCAAGCACATCTGTAGGTGCTAATAATTGCCTGTGCAAACGTTCTGGGTTTTTGCACATCTAAAATGATGTGCCTGAAAATAGAGAAGGGGACAAGCGAACAGCCATGTTAGAAAGTTGTCCTAGTGTTGCTGTCTGCTGAAGGAATCTGACCTGAAGTAGAAACTGTAGAACATCCATTAATTCCTGACATAGGGAGAACCAAAGTAAGATGATGTCCAGAGAAATGAACTTTCCAGCCTTGACTGAACCTGGTACAGTGCACAGATATCATAAACATGCAGTGAAGACTGCTGAGAAGTTTCCTTTTACGGTCATATGCTATGGTGAAGATTTTCAAAATGAGACATTGCCACTTAAATCCATGTTTAGGAGTCAAAAAACATCGCCTGATTTCAAAGGAGCTTGGTGCTTTTAAAAGTGTAGGCACTTTTTCTAGGTGCCTAAACCTGGATTTAGGCTCCAAACTTTAAGCACCCATTTTTTAATATCTTGACTTACAAATACCTGATGGATCATACAAAGAGGAGGGTGATAAAATGGAATGTGTCACCAGGAGTAATGTGATGAAATGAACAAATGTTGCCTGAATACAAAGCAGAATCCTAACGGTGAGATCTGCTAGACTATGGAACAGTCTCCCAAAGGAAGTGGCCCATGTCTGAGTCATAGTAAGGTGGTTTGGGCAAAGCCCTGGAAAATATTGCAATATGTTCCGGTCCACATGAGATGATGACATGACCTAACAGGCCAGTTTATGTCTCCTGATGCCTCCACCAAACACCAAGGGACTTATGTGGTGAGGAGAATCTGCTATCCATAAGGGCTGGTTTTGCTTCTAGAGATAAATAGATCCATGAGCAAGACACTGCATGGGTTTTACTCACAGACATAGGCACCTACTCCGTGGGTGCTCCAGGACTGGAGCATCCATGGAAAAAAAATAGTGGGTGCTCAGCACCTACCAGTGGGCCCTGCCAATCATCTCCTCTCCCTCCCCCCCCCCCCAGCGCCTCCCGCCCACCACTGATCAGCTGTTCAGCAGCAGGCAGGAGGCACTGGGGGGGAAGGGGAAGGAGCGGGGGCGGAACAGGGCAGGAAGAGGTGGAGGCGGGGGCAGGAAGAGGTGGAGTGAGGGCGGGGCCTTGGGGGAAAGGGGTGTAGTGGGGGCGGAGCCTGGGGTGGAACGGGGGTAGAGCACCCCCAGGGAAATCAGAAAGTTGGTGCCTGTGCTCACACACATTCATATTTTACACACACACATACACACACACACACACACACACACACACACTTCATAGACTGAATTACAATAGTTGGGGACACATAGAAGGCAACAGATTTACTATATGAGGAGATGAGTGAAATCTTTGATACAATGCTTTATGAAACCTACAAAGTAGCATGGATATGAGCACCCTCAGAAGGGTTGAAAGCTGACTAAACAACTGGAGGAGGAGGAGGATTAACAATAAACTGCTTTGTGCTGAAATGCAGAGCTGGCCAGTGAGGCAGTAAAGCAATCAGCATTGGTGGCTGGTTTTATTTAACATCCTCATCCTCATTAATTCTCTGGGGAAAAGGAGTAAATAGCACATCCAGATGCAAATGTGATCAAATTCCTTTGAAACATGCAGAAAACGTCCATGTTGCATTGAGAGTTTAGAAATATGAGCAGGAAAGACTGAAATGAGATCCAACCTAGGAAAGCATCTGGGGGAAAAATAATCCAGAACACAGATATTCAGTGGAAAGGAGAAGCTCTGAAAGCAGGAATGAAGATGGACAGCAACAAATGAGAGAGTGTTTATAAAGTGACAGGCAGCAAAGAGAAGAACAGGTCAGATGATTTTGGGTAACATATATTCAAAGTGTCACAGAGGCCAAGACAAAAACCTTTGTACTGATGACACCACACAGAGATAAGTACACATGGTTTTGGGCACCATCAGACCAAAGGGATATAGAAAAATGAGCACATACAGGGAAGAGCATTAGAATAATTAAGGGGATGGATGAATCGATTTATGAGGAAGTACTGAAAGAGCTAAACAGATAGAGCTTGTAAAAAATACTGAGAGGATATGTTAGTCATTTATTATTATTATGACTGATAACACAGAAATGCCTACGAGGCGCAGCCAAGATCAGACCCCCCTCCATTGCTCTAAGCACTTTGCAAACACATCGGAAGAGGCAACTCCAACCCCAAGAGCTTAGAATTTAGGTTGGCAAGGCAGACTGGTACTGGGATGAAAAGCCTGAGGAGTGCAGACTGGGACAAGGAGCGAGGGCTGGGGAAAAGAGAGGGGCAGAAGGGGTCACATATGGGGAGAATGGACAGAAGAGTCTGTGCTGCCCAGCCCTCCACACCATGGAATGGAACCCAAGAGTCCCAAGTCTCACCATCCTCTGCCATCAGCAAATGGCGATGAAACTCACTGGCAAAGCGTTCCCTCCCCACCTGGGGCTGGTCCACATAGAGGATGACAACCTACTATTGCTCTCAGTTACTCCATTAGCTCAAGTTGCAGAGGTCTGTTTGGTGGATCTACAGGTTCTAATCCTGCTCATGACATGTAACAGGACAGCACACTGCTCCTGCTCTCCGGTATTACAGAAACCTGCTCAGAACTCCATTGATGAGGTAGCAACATGGCGTAGTTTGTTTACATTCCCTCCACCAACACCTTTACAAGTCCCATGCAGCATATTGTTTACAGTATCCCCTACACCAGCTGTTCTCAAACTGTGGGTCAGGACCCCAAAGTGGGTCGCGACCCCGTTTTAATGGGGTCACCAGGGCTGGCTTAGACTTGCTGGTGCCTAGAGCCGGTCCTGGCACTGGCTATGTCTGCAGGAGACCCCATCTACCATTAAGCCAGGCCTGGTGATGGGCAATTTGGCCTAACAGAGTCGGTCCTCCATCTACAATGTTTTGGAATTTATTGTGGGATAAATGGTTTGATACTTGGCAACTGAAGTGCTGACTTCAACATACTTACTAATCATCACTTCATTAAATCCCAGCATAACACGAAGAGCCATTCTCCTTTTTAATGTCTGTTTGTTTGTTCAAATGGTCATGCACAACAGCTCCTAGCTGTTTGTGGAGGAGGAGGGAGTGACAGAAGGGGAATTAATTATTCCACTGTTCTATAATTTGATACATCTGATGATCAGGACCTTAACTAACACACAGTGTTACTTCAGGCTATTTAGATTTGTTCAATTGCTTTCTATCTTCACAAGCAAATTGAATGGGCTGATCTCATGACATTCTCCTTCTAGCCAGTTTTTTTACCAATTGGATTGTTTATTTCCACTGGAAGCCTCCAAGCCAGTCTCCTTTAGGCACTTCGCAAGGATTATTTCAGTGCTGAAGTGGAATGGTTCAAATTATGAAGCTCCAGCTGAGATATAAACAGTAATTCTTTCAAAACATCACTTTTTAGAACGATGTGGAGTTCCCTGAGGTCCTTGGGGATATTAAGTGCACTAAGAGGCTGCAAAAACACCAACAGGTTATGAGAATGCTTTTGGATACAGGAAGTAATTTGTGCTCCATAAATATCAAAGGGGTAATGGAAGAGACCTGATTTTAAGTATTATTGACAAATATACAAGAGGCAGGCTTGAGTCATGTATTTTGAAGTTAATCTAATGTACACTTTGAGGAAAACTTGACTCATCTTCTTGGGTGGGTAGGGGAAAAAAACCAAAAATATTTATTTTCTCTGTCAAATAAGAGTAATGAACGGCAGATACAAATCCTCTGCCCGTGTAGATCAAAGGAGATGCACTGAAGTAGCTGAAGCTTAGGATCTGGCCTGTGAGGTGTGTGGCTTCAAGGCTGATTTGAGCAAGTGAGAATCGATATGGGCTGGGAATTTGATGTATTTATACAGTTCCTTTGCCTGAAAACCAATCATGGTTTTCCCATAAGACTAGCAGCCCCAGTCACCCAGGGCCTGAGAGGACAGAAGCTAAACTGTGCCATGTAGGCCCTACCCTGAGCACCTGGGAATTTGGAGAGATGGTCCAATCCTTCTCCCAGAGTGCAAGGGGAGCCGTGGGTAAAGTCAAGTAAAACAAGAGGTGAAGCTGTCACTGAACCAGCCAGAGAGCAGGGAGAGCTCTCCATGTAGGGGGAGCTGTGCTCCACTCCCCCAGGGGGAATGAACAAAATGCATAGCCTTTGGATGGAAAGGTTCCAGCTGCTGTCCTTAGCTGACCCAAGGGTCAAGGCAAAGGGGGTGGCCTCCCCTCTCCATCCCCTTTGAGGCAATTTATGCCCCTGGGGACACTTAGAAGGAGCCATTCGCAGCCTCTCCCAAGCAGACCTGCAGTCCTCACTAGCCCTTGCAGGGGACAGGTTCCTTGTGCATTTCCCTGCACACCACTGCTAGGGCCAGACCTAATCACTATTATTAATTAATTACTACTAGCAGTAGTATTACCATAGAGCCTAGCCATCTCGGTCATGGAGTGGGACCTCATCATGCTAAATGCTGTGCAAACACAGAAAAAAAAGGAACCCCTCACCCCAAATCAGTCCTACTCTGCAGGTTTTTAATTCTTTGGTTGGGTTTATTTTTCACTATTGCCAGGTTGGGCCTCAGAGTAGGCCTGATTAGTTCTTTTAAGCAAAAAACAAACTCACAACACAAACGAAATATATTTCCCTGCCCCCTGCCTAGGAAGCATTGCCTTATTAGGCTGGGTTCTGGGTACCACTCCTTCCTCAAATAGAACCTGGCTGTTTCCCCTACAGGGAAGAGAGTAGCCTTCCACCTAGGAAAAGCCTTTTCTTCCTGCTACAGCTTGTTTCTCATCCCTCCTCCTTCTGGCACCAGCAGAGGGGTTTTTAAAAGTCACCAACAGCCCTTAATTGGACTCAGGTGTCTCTAATTAACCCACCTTCCACCACTCTCTTATAGCTGTCAGGTCTGACTTTGTCACACTGTTTATAATAAGCATCCAGACTGGGAGCAGCAACAATTCCCCCATAGCCTAGGTGACCAACCGTGTGCTGAATTATCAACATCAACGGCTTAAGTGAATATTTACAGAAATATTTTGTGAGTAATCCACCGTTCAAATGTGCTGCTGCAAAATAATTGTAACTAGCAAACACCATTCGTAAAAATCACAATCTGTTTGTGGACAACGTTGTGAAAAGAGGGGGAGAAAAGGATCAATTTGCACTATAGATTATTCATTTTGGATTGTTTGCCTAGCAAATTGTTCAGTTCAACAGATGCCCTTATTTCATCCCCCAGTATCACACAACGTGTTTCAACACTAGTCACCCTTCATTCTGAAATCTATCCTGTTGGCCTCCGCTGTACTGTACTAGTGTATGGACATCTCACGTTTCCCTTTCATCCTCCTTTTCCAAACCACAGATGATTACTGTGCAGAATGCATCTGTTTCCGCTTTCATACATTGCAATCAAACATTCCCATCAAACATTCTGACTTATCACTGAGAAACAAAACAAGTCTATATACCAATAGGTTGTCTTGCTTTCCTAATCTCCTTCTCTTACAACACATTGGTCCAGTACACTAAACAACCATCAACTGGATTTGAACTCACTTCCCCTATCTGGTGTCTGAGGATACTGTTGAAGAAGCAAGGATTGGGTCATGTTCTTGTGTCCTTTTCTACATTAGAAACTGAAAGGAAATCAAGGCCCAGGTTGTCTTTCACTGGTTTAGCTCAATGTAGTATTTGAATATAATTGATCAGTAAGATCCCCACCTCTTCCAATTCCCAGTATTTGGGCAGCCAATTTCCCTCTGAAGAACAGCTTTGATAACTTTGTTTCAACAGGTAGTACCAAGTACACCTCTACCCCGATATAACGCTGTCCTCGGGAGCCAAAAAATCTTACCGTGTTATAGGTGAAACCGCGTTCTATCGAACTTGCTTTGATCCACCGGAGTGCGCAGCCCCGCACCCCCCGGAGCACTGCTTTACCGTGTTATATCTGAATTTGTGTTATATCAGGTCGCGTTATATCAGGGTAGAGGTAGAGGTGTAAATCAAGTCATTTAAACAATATGCACAGTGGTTGCTGCGTGGTGTGGTCTTAGACACAATGCTAGTCAAAAGGGTGTCATGGGATATAGTGAGATCCATTCCATCGGGGAATGATAAGAAATGACAGGAGCAGGTATATGTCCAAATGACTTTACTGGTGTGCTGATGGGTCCAGTTTACCAAAATACTAAAGTATGCCTGTAACTTTAAGCCAATGCATTGTCCCATTGAAGTCAATTGGTTAGTTAAAATTATGCACATGCTTAAGTATCTTGCTGAATCTGGGCATAAATTAGCAGTGCCGGGATCCAGCCAATCCATTTGGGGGAATAAGGAGTAGCAGTGAGCTTCCTCCTCTTCCTCATCTGGTCTCATCGCCGGAGCGGGATGATCAGTCCAGCCTCTTAGCTACCAACTTAGAGCAGGAAAAGGATATGCAAGTACATGTGTCTAATGTCACTCTGATGGAGATGAGTTTAATATAATTGGGGGACTTTTCCAATACAGACCAGCTCAAACTATGTTGATACTGTTCTGTGTTGTAGAATTGTGCATACAATCCAGAGGTGGGTATTCTACTCATTATGCACGAGGGATTGACTCACTGAACTCTGATGAATAAGTTATGTACATCAGAGGCTATCTTAGAGCTGGCACCTTAGGAATCTAGATGGAGGAGTATCTAGATGGTGCATGTCACTGACAATTTGCTGACAGGGATAATGTTCTAGCTAGCTATCCACCATCGACCTAAAGTGTTCATATGGCCCCATTCCCATAGCATCTGAGCCTCTCACAGTCTAATGTATTTATTCCTACAACACCTCCGTGAGCTAGGGCAGTGCTATTATCCCCATTTTACAGATGGGGAATTGAGGCATGGAGAAGCTAAGGCCTGGTCTACATTTAAAAGTTTTGCCGGCATAGCTATATTGGGGTAGGGGTGCGATTTTTGCTGATTTATGCTGGCAAAAGCCTTAGTGTAGGCTATACCAGCAAAAAAAGTCCTGGGGTATAAGCTATACCAGCAAAAAGACTCTTTTTGTCAGTAGTAACTCAGCCTACACTAAGAGGATTGGCCGGTATAGCTATAGAGTCTGGGCCTTTCCCAAGGTCACACAGGAAGTCTATGTTGGAGCAGAGAACTTAAAGTTGAGTCTCCTGAGTCCCAGGCTAGCACCCTGCCAACTGGACCTGGATGAAAAAAATCTATATTCAGGGGCCTAATTTTAGGCCCCCCAGGTCTGAAAATATTAGCCTTTGCTCTTAATGTCTCCGTTTCTCAGTGTCCCCATCTGTGAAATGGAGGCAACAATGTCTGTCTCCCAGGACTATTGGGATGATTAAGGTTTGTGAAGCCCTTGGAGGTTCTCAGAGAAAAGGCATTATAGTAAGTGACAAGTCATTGTACTATTGTTGTTGTTATTGTTGTCAAAGGTAATAATCCGTTACTATTAACAGTGTGTTTGACCTTAGCTGTTACTCCCTTCTCACAACCCCACCCCAAACCACAGTAGGTTACAGTATTGGATCCATCTGTTTCCTGTTTCATAAATTGTGATTGCACATTCCAACCAAACGTTCTCCCTTGCCATTTCTGAGCAAATGATTATATTCACAAGTAGCTTGTTTGTCCTAATGTATTTCATTCCTTTGTATTACATTGGTCAATGACAGTGATCAACTCCACTTGAACTCAGTTTCCCAACGTGGTAGAATGCTGCTGAAAAAGCCACAATTTGGAGACGTTTTTATGTTCCTTCTTTTTCCTTACTACTGTTAACAGAAATCAGAGCTCAGACTAATTCCAGTTCTTTAATTCATGCCCTCTCTTTTAATAATCACTCTCTAATATGATACTCAATAATTAATAATTTAAACAAAGTCCAGCATGAACAAACTGCCCACATTACAGAACACAGCCGCTAGTCAGACTTGGCGCAAATGTTGATCAGTACATTATGATTGTTGTTAATGGACTTGTACTGCATTAGCACTTAGAGGCCCTTGTCCAGGGTAGACTTATGCATGTGCTTAACTGCTTTGCTGAATTGGGGCTTAGAAGTGAAATCCTGGCCTATTGAAGTGAATGGTAAAACTCCCATTGACTTCAACAGAGGCAGGACTTCATCCGACATTTCTCTAGCCCCCTATTAAATTTTCCACAAGAGACTTTTACACACTCACAAAATGAAGGGTCTTTAAGATTCGGCTCTAAAAGTTGCTTTCCTTTGGAGATATTGCTGTTTATGATGTTTCTGCAGACATATAGCAATCAAACTCTCAGTCCTAAATGATTCTGGCTTAGATTAAGGGAAACAAAAACAGCAGAATCCTCTAAAACAAAACCTCTCTGAGACAGCACAGTGTGTGTCTTCTTTCTAACAGGTTGCATTTAATTCAATAGGGCAGCTGCCTCCAGCAGACTTCTACAAGTGCAAAGGTGCAGTACACAGAAATAAAAGGTCCTGATCATGCACGCGCTTAACTTTAAGCATGTGACTACTTCCACTGAAGTCAAGACTATTCCTGTGTGTAAAGTTAAGCATGTGCTTAACTCTTAGGGGAGAAAAACCAAATGCACAAATACAAAACGGGGGGAAACTGGTTTGGCAGCAGCACTGCTGGGATGGATCTGGGAGTTGTGGTGGATCACAACCTCAACATGAATCAGCAATGCGATGCTGTTGCAAAAAAAGCAAACGCAGTTTTAGGTTGCATTTATGGAGGCATAGCATAGTTTTAGGTTTCATTAACAGAGGCATAGCATACACGTCTTATTATGTATTACAGGTCTGTCTCATTTTACGCGCATTTAACATGCGCGATTTCGGCTTTGCGCGGTCGGAAAAAAAAAAAAAAAGAGAGAAAAATAGCAATTTATGTACTGTTCCTGTAGTGCGGGCGATTCCGCCCACCATTAAAGTCAATGGGATTTTGACTATACGCGGTTTTCGCTTTACGCGCTAACCGCGGAATGTAACCCCAGCGTAAGATGAGACAGACCTGTAGTGCCAGCCGGTGGTGCATTACAAACAGATGAGAAAAATGGTCCTTGTCTTGAGAAGCTTACAACATAAGGCCCTGACCCTGCAGCACTTACACATGTGAGTAACCTTTACTTATGCAAATAAACTGTACCTACTATTCACATGAGTAAGGTTGCAGGATGGATGTGGCCCTGAATTAGATGGACATTGCAATCAGAGGTGGTTGAAAATTCTAAACGCTTTTCATGAAAAAGATTCGACATTTTTCAGGAAAATAATCATTAAACTTTTGTCCTTTTGAAAACTATTGATCAGCTCTAATCACAATGATGGTAGATCACAGGGGCACCCGCAGGTGGGTCAGGTAAAGGAGAGGCATCCATAAACAAAGAGAAGGGATTAATATTCCTGTGAGCCACGCGTTATGTTATCTTGTAGATTTTGTGCTTGTGGCTCTTAATATTTTCCACTCTGATGAGGCACCGAATGGGAGTGTAACCCACTCGTGAATGTGTGTTAAAGACCCTCCCCCGTCCAGCGCTCTGTGCTGATCTGCAGAGAATATAGTTGTTGCAGCCATTAACTTCAAATCCTTGGCTCGTTACCTCAAATTGTAGCAGCTTGTTCTTTTAGCTCTGGAGCTCTCTACTTCAATCCCGGGAGGTTTCCAGCTAGGGTGACCATACATCCTGTTTTGGCTGGGATCGCCCCCTTTTTAAGCCTTGTCCCAGACGTCCCAACTTTTTTGGAAAACTGGGCATGTGTCCTGCCCCCCAAATGGGACACATGCCTAGTTTTGGCAAAAAAGTGGGGTGTGCCCCCCTAGTGGGGCATGGAGGAACATTTGCGGGGGGCACGATGACACCATATTCTGGGCCTTGGGTTATCAGCCCCAGCCCCGGGCGGTGGGGCTTGAGCCAGCCCTGCACTGGGGGGAAGGGGCTCAGGTTGTCAGCCCTGGGTGGTGGGTCTCGGGCGAGCCCAGTGCCGGGGTAAGGGGCTCAGATGAGCCCCACTGTACAGAGGCCTCAGGCTGTCAGCCCCAGCCCCGTGCATGGGGGTGGAGGGGCCCTCGGGTCAGCCCCCTGTGATGTCCCGTTTTCCCTTGGCCAGCCGTGTCCCAATTCAACAGTCCATCCTGATTCAAGAAGGCCTTTAACCCCATGCTTAGCTTGAAGCATATGCTCAAGTGCTTTGCTGGATCAGGGCCATAGTGCCACCTGGGTGAAAATCTCTCTGAAAGAAGGGGGCTTTTGATGAGCTCTTGAGTTTCAGTCAGAGGTGAGGGCATGAGTTCTCCCAGGGCGGAGCCCCTTTGGGAATTGTAGAGCTGACCAAACGTGTTCACAAGATGATCTATTACTCACAAAGCCCCCTGAAGATACCCAGGGCGCTTTGCAGACACAATGGCCCTCAGGAGAGCAGACATACTTATAAACGGTACCCAGATTAAAATGGATTTTTTTCCTGTGAGATCTGGCCCGAGCAAGTCTAAAAGGCTTTTTGCAGACAGTAAATCACTTCATGCCCTTGGAGCTCTGAGCATCATTTACCCTAGCTCATGTTCCAGGCGTGGACAGGAGGAACACATCAGTACTGTGATGTCCTCCTCTAAGGCCAGCTGAGGAGCCAGCTCCAGAAGGAAACTTTGGTCTTGATCTCTGGCAGAGACACCTCTTCAGATGGTTTTGCAGCAGACAAAGGGCTCTGTTTCCTTTTTCCACTCTATTTGGCACGGCAATGGTTTTGAAAGAGAATATTTGCCTTTTCCCAACCCCAGCCGCAGTTTTTATTTTGTAAAGAATTTCCTTTAAAAGAAAGCTTTGATTCCTCCTGCACTCACATCCATACTCCCTTTAGTCGACGAGGGGGGCCTGAGAACTACAGAGCCCCTTGTTTTTGTATTATCACCCTGGTTTGAGGATACATTTCCGGAGGCTGTATCACATCTCCCAGGAGGAGGAGGTGTGCTGTGTCGGCATTAATTTCAAGAGAAACAGAAGGGGGGGGGGAACCCTCATCATGATGTGTATTTTGTCTACGACAATCAGGAAACACAGCAGACATGTCTCACCAACAGCTTCTGCCCTGCCTCTTCGTTGGTCTAAGTTCAATTTGTATCTCCAAGGCATGGGAGAGAGACATTTTGCAACCCCAGGAGAAATGCTTGTACAGTGTTTATCTGATAGGCTAAAGGCTTTGAAGGCCTGCTTTGGGAAAGAGCTGTAACAGTTCATAACTTGCTGAAAGGGTGAGTGTCTCCCTTCCGAGAGACAGATTTCTTTTTCTCTTTTTTGCTGGAGCAATATTGTGTTTTGTACCCAGCTCAAGAGTCAAATGCAGCCAGGTTGCCACAGGTACCTGAACATAATTTGTCTCCCTGGCCAGGGTATGAGATGAGGTTATATTATGGTCTTTTTTCAGTTTATATGATATCTCATTTTATATCATCAACTGCTTATGCTCACTGCATAAATCATCACTGGGAATAAACAATTTTTCCAAGTCACAACAGAAACCATTTGTTAAAATGCACAGGGGCACATTGCCTGGCATAGCGGGGGAAACAGTCATGGTGATTCTGTACCAAATGGGTCACGGGGACTGTGCAGAAAGGAAAGGCTGGCACGTGGTATATACCTCTGCACCACTGCATAGCTACCAACATCCTCTTCACACCAGCAATAGGCATGCTGGCATTTGTGCATGGAAAAAGCATGTGACTGTAACAGCGGTGTGACACACGGGAAGGCTCTTTGTGGACCTGATCCAGAGCCCACTGAAGTCAATGGGATCAATTTCCATGACACGGAGCAAGGTTACGAAAGGTTATATTCCAATCATCTTATCTCTGCACAACGCCCAGCACAATGTGGCTGTCATCCCAATGGGGGCCTTTGGTGCTACCATAATGATACACGGCAGGGATCAGTATACATGGACTTCAATGTCTACGGTTACAACAATGGCTTAGCATTGGTCTAAGCTGTACACATTGGTGCTGTTCATGCTCATGGCTCACCACAGTATTGCCATCTTTTACCTCGAGTTCCATGGGAACTGGCGTTCTGGCTGTTGACCCTGGACAGATCTATTGACACTCCAGAATGACTATTGAGAAGGCAGACATCTGACCTGGCTCCACCTTTCTCCATAACTTTTCACTGGTCTCCGGCAGATGATGATGTTTCAGCTTGCTCCCCAAGTTAATAAATCTCTCAAACCAGTTACACAACCTTTCATACTGCACATGCCACGTAGTTCTTTGCTGATGTCTGTCATCTCCCGGACCAGGAATCCATCCAGGCATCAAATTGGATTTCCAACCTCACAGTGAACAATAAAAAAAAATCAGGGAGCTGAGTGCGCTGCTTACGCTCTTACGGGGCTCTCAGTCCCGGCTTTGGTTGCCTGGGGAATGCTCCTGTGGGGTAGTGCATCAAGTTGCCACTGGATGACTGGGCTGCTGGAGACTATCTGCTGAGTGGAGGCCAAGCAACTAACAACAGAATTCTTGGCTGGAGCCGTGCATACAGCGCATATTCAGGTCCTACAACTTCTATGGAATCAGCCTCCCACAAACGAGTGATGGTTTTATGGGGGTAACGCCCATTAACACTAGCGGTGGGCTTGTCTACATGGCAAGTTAGTGCCAGGTAAGCTAGGATATGAATCTACAGCTTATCGACTTGCTGCACATTAAGTTGTTGTGTGGACATTGGTACAGTGCAGTGAAATTCCTGGAGTTTGGCTTTGTGTATGCTGCTTGAAAGCTGCACTCTGGGACTTTTGCTGCACAGCAGCAACGTCCATGTGGTGCGTTAGTGCACGGCAAATTGGTGTGCTGTAGAGTCCCACTCTGGCTTGCCACACACTAACTTGCTGTGTAGACAAGCTCTCACATAAAATAAATTAACTGCTGTAAATCTGCCGCTAACACCAGTTATCTCCCACAATCCCCTGTCTCAATTGTAGAAAAGACCCCTATATTTATAGACTTTCATTTTATTTATGAGTTATATGGGGGGAGGGATAGCTCAGTGGTTTGAGCATTGACCTGCTAAACCCAGGGTTTTGAGTTCAATCCTTGAGGGGGCCATTTGGGGCAAAAATCTGTCTGGGTATTGGTCCTGCATTGACCAGGGGTTAGACTAGATGACCTCCTGAGGTCCCTTCCAACCCTGATATTCTATGATTATTTTTTCTCTTTTTCAGAGTGTCCAGATCAAATGGCCATCCCCCAAATTCTGGATCTGCTCCCAATGCTCTCTCGCATTTTTCACAACTGGTCTGCAATTTGATATGACTTTTCTTGGTACTGCTTCATCTGCACAACATTCATTGCTAAAGTAAATCAGGTTGGAATTTGAGCAATGCATATTAAGCACAGAAACTGAGATAACTGCTGCAGGATACAGACAATCTGATATGTTAGTCTTGTGAAAAGAAAACAGAAATTGCTGAGGTTGTAAACAAATGCTTCCTGATGGGTCACAAACACAACATCAGAGATAGCAACGCATGTTGGATTGACGTCAGCATTTTCAAAGCCATAGTGTTCTGGATGAATTTGGCATATTTGTTGTTGTATTTTAAATCATCCATGCAGTCATAAGGCTTGAGCCATAAGCAATATGTACTGTATGCTCCAATCTGCATGACGCCTCAAAATATATTTTATCTAGCGGCTAGAGCACTAGGCTAGGACTCAGCAAACCTGCGTTCTTTTTCCAGCTCTGCCACTGGCCTGCTGGGTGATCTCAGTTAAGTAACTTTACTGATCTGTGCCTCAGTTTCCCCATCTATAACATGGGGAAAATGATACTGACCCTTTGTAAAGTGCTTTGAGATCTATGGATGAAAAACACTAGGTAAGACACAGGTGTATTATTCATTATTAATTATTATTATTAACCTTGGAATCCTCTTGGGTTCCATGTGATTCTTGAAAATAACCCTTTCATAAGATAGCCATGGGTGTTCAAGAAGCTGAGAGATGATGTGTGTAAATGATGCCAACCACAAAGGAAAGTTAAATACGGATATTTCTTTCCCTGCTTTCCCAGCAAAGCCAGAACCTCGGCATTGTCTCCAGAGATGTTTAGTGACCTGTTAATCTAAAATAAGGTTTTCAGTAGCAACATACTGGACAACTAGATGTTTATCTAACTAACTGGTAAGATGTAGGTGCAAGTCATTTTCAGGCATTGGAATTAAATGTGAGCCAAGAGGTGATATATTTTATTGGACCAGCTTCTGTTGTGAGAGACACGAGCTTTCAAGCTACACAGAGCTCTTCTTCGCTGCAAACATCATTGTGTGTGTTACAGTAGCACCTAGAGGCTCCCATCAAGATCAGGACCTTTTTGTGCCAGGCAGCATCTGTAGAAAGACCTCATAAGAGACAGTCCCTGCTCCCACAAGCTTACCCTCTAAATAGGCAAGACGGACAAAGGAGGTGTAATTACCCTCATGTTACAAATGGGGAACTGAGACACGGAGAGATAGAGGGAGTTGTCCACGGTCACATAGGAAGCCTGTAGCAGAGCTGGAAATTGATCCCAGTTTTCCTCAGTCTTACTTCAATGTCTTCACCGCAAGATCATTTTTCCTCTAAGGCTGACCAAACGCTGGCTTTGGATGCATGAGCACAACTCACCTCCAACTAATTTATGTGGGAGCATCAGGGCCGGCTCCAGCCTTTTTGCCGCCCCAAGTGGCGAAGCGGAAAAAAAAAGAAAAGATAAAGTTGCGATCGGCGGCACTTCGGCGGCAGCTCTACCGCGCCGCTTCATTCTTCGGCAGCGGATCCTTCGCTCTGGCACGGAGGGACCCGCCGCCGAATTGCCGCCGAAGACCCGGACGTGCCGCCCCTTCCCATTGGCCGCCCCCAAGCACCTGCTTTCTTCACTGGTGCCTGGAGCCGGCCCTGGGGAGCATCACATTCTTCGGAGGGCAAAAATCGGCCCTTCTAGTTGGTTTTGTAGCTGTATCCTCGTTCATCTCCCCCAAACAGCCTTACATTGTGCAGTTCGAGATGAAGGCCATCTCCTGGTGCCATAATACTCCAAGATAGTGGCTCAAATCAGCTCTGCAGGCAGTGTAGTCCTGTAGCTAGACCAGAGGCTAAGCATGCTGCTGCTGCAGGGCACCCAGTCTCATCCCTGACTGCCTGGGCAATGAACTCCGGTCCCCCCACGTGGCAGGACATCAAGCTGCCCCTAGATCGTTTGGCTAACGCTTCAAGAAGTCTGAGTTCTATGCATAGGTATGTCACTGGCTCGTGAGATCCTGGACAAGTTGCTTCATCTCTCTGTGTCTCAGCTGTAAGAGAGAGAGGATACGGTTCACCTAGCCACGTAAAGCACGTTGAGATCTGTGATGAAAAGTATCAGGTGCTGTGTTCTCAGCCAGTGTAAAGTGACGTAACATTGATAGAGCTGCGCTGATTTACTGCAGTGAGAATCCGGCCTTGGTCTCCTCTCTATCACAATGAAATCTTCCATTTTTATTCTTTTCGTGATATTGTTACTCTGTTACTACAGTAGTTCACCTTCCACAAACATGTGTCAAATATGCCTCACCTTGATTTGCTCTGTCACCCTCACTCAACAAAGTGGGTCACCAGAAATTATTCCCATTTTATTGATTATAGATGGTGGCCTCTAGTGTTGCTCTGGTGCTCCTGTATTAACTCATTTCAGGTTGTTCACCTTTCAGGGAGACTTGGTTAAACCTGAGAAGTATGAATCCACTCGTCCCAAATAATCATCTCCGTGGATAGGAGTGCAGAATACATACCAGCTTCTTGTGAGCAATTCTACTCGCTTAGAATGAAAAATTCAGCGATTCTGGAACTGGGTGTGAAAGACAGCTTTGAAAATCTCAGCCCAAGTAGGTTAAGCAGCTACATCGGCGCTGCTGATAGGCATCTGATACAACATGACCCTTTTAGAGCTGGTTGGAAATGTTTCAGAAAATCAGTTTTTCAATGAAAACGTAGAAAAACGTGTTAATTTCAGCAAAGTTTTGTTCTGAAAAAAACCCAAAAGGTTTAGAAAATATCCATCATTTTCAGAATGGAACATTCTGAACCTTCATTTCAAAATGACTTTTCAAAACAAACATTTTTTTTTTAATATATAAAACACATTTTTAAAAGTCTTTTAAAAGGGGTCAAAATCGGAACAGAATGTTTTGATCTTAGCACAACAAAACATTTCAAAATCGTCCCCAAATGATTTTTTTTTCAGAATTTTATTCCACAGGATATTTCGAAATTTGTTTTCATTCTGTTTAGGGATAGGAAAAAAATCAAAATCCCAGAATTGGGGGAAAAAAAAGGAAAATCCATTTCCTCCCTGCCATCTCTAGTCCTGATGTTCCACTGGGTGCCCATTAAAAATGAAACACACACGGCTTTTCTGTCCATCGACAAAGGGGTTATTTGGAACAGCTGCATTGGTTTTGTGTTTGTTATTGTTCCAGAAGCCATACAAGGAGACTAGGAATTGGGGCTGAGCCCACCATAGCTGTGTGGGCCTTAAACATGTTTGCACAAGCAGAACAAGACATCAGCTAAGTTAAACTGTGAGCATGGGAACAAGAGATAGACTTGGCCCCAAAGGGACTTGGAATGGACTCAGTGTCAGGTAAGTCCGTTCTGAAATCAGATGGAGTTTATCACAAGTTCTTTGAAGTGCCTGTAGAAACTGCAGTTTAAGATGAATGCCTTTTTTCTTTTGTGTGCATAAAGAATTTTTGAGAATACATTTGCCCAGTATGGGGATCTGACACTTAAAACAGGCCAAGATTTTTGAAGTGACTGTGACTATGGATGCTTCAAGTTTTGGGTGCCCAACTTGAGACATCTTAAAGGGGCCTGATTGTCAGAGGTGCTGATCACTTTCTGAAAATAAGGCCTCTAGAAGGTTTCTCAGGTTGGACACCCAAAAATAGAGGCAGTCAGAGTCACTGACCCCTTGTGAAAAATCTTGGAGAACTAGGATTTTGGAAAAACCTGCATGGGAAACACAAGCCTTTGACCTTCCTTCTCCGGTCTTGGGAGTTAGGGCTCTTTTTGCTGTGAAACACTGCAGCAGCCTTTCCACGGGGCAGAACTAGTTAGCACCCTTTTAAATGGCTGCATTGAAATTCCAGTCGGATGTTACAAGAATGCATTAGGCAAATTGGGAGCAATGGGGAGGTGTTTTTCTTACTGAGCCTGATACATTAGGAAGCAGAGAGGCAGTGAACAAAAGTCAGTACAGAAACCTCTGGGGGAAAAAAATTGAGAACTTCCAATGCTCTACTTTTGTTCTGGGCTTGCAACCTCTATATATGCCCCTGGCTGGTCTCACTAGTGCCCATAACAACAGAAAGAAGTCAACATTGGCACCAACATTTGGGTTTGCTTTTCCTCCCAAGCATGATGGGGGAATTGGTATGTGGTTTGTGAACTTTCCAAGTCCACCTAGAATTTGGATCTCTGCTAAACAGGTCCCTTCAGGTCTATTATTCCTTCAGCATAATTGTATTCATTTCTCTCTTACCCATCCCCCCAAAACCATTTTTAAAAGACTGCTTCTCACTGATTTTATTTTTAAGCATATACATTGATTTTCTAGAACGTTGTTTCTTCTATCGGTGTGATCTGGTATTTGATTTCTACCTTTGCACTTTGTGTTGTCATCGACACTAGTGCAAAGTAAGATCAAGCAGACGTAAAACACAGTTGTTCTGATTTGTTATCTCTTTGCACCCACTGGTGTAAATGACTGGACAAGGTGTAATATGAGGGGGAAATGAAATCCTTCTTTCCCTTGGGATTTCAATTCAATACACAGCACTGTCTAGTGCTAAGAAACTTTCCATTTATTTGTCAGTTTTAAGATGACAACTGTTTTTGACAGCAAAAGTGAGGCTTATTTACAAGACAAAGGCTAAGAGACTACTTTTTATGGTGCAAAATCTGAAATCCTGAAAATCTTGACCTGTTAAGAAGAATTCTGGTCACAGGGGGCCAAATTCATCCAATGGGTAACACCACTGGAGTCATTTGAGTTGCACCAGGGATAAATGTATCTCATTACCTATTCCCTTTACACAATGTTGGAAGGACATTTATTGACAGTCTTCAATGGCTGATGAGATGTTTGGAACCCATTCAGTGCAAAACCTACTAATTTAGAACTCCAGGAGGTTTGTGAGAACATAGAAAAGACTCTTGGCTATTGGCAAATAAAGACTGAAATGCATCACGTATTCATGGATCTTTTTCTACATGACTCAATGTAGTTGCTATGGGAAGGTGAAATGCAGAGCTTTGTAAAGGGGGGGAATGGGCCCATGACCCTTTTTGCTTCCCGAAAGGTTAATGCAGATCTTGGAGGACTCTACAGAGGACTGGAGAACAGGTAGGACTGTAACATCAAAGATGCTATTCAAGTGTAACTTTGGGAAGTAAGGCCCTCTCTGCTCAGGACAGCACGTAAGCCTGTGCTTAACGTTAAGCATGTATTTAAGTCTCAATGACTTAAAATCAATCATCTGCTCAAGTGCTATCCCGGACAGGGATGGAATTAAGCATCTGTCTACAGACTTTCCCAAATTGGGACTTGATATGGGAATTGTTGTTTTTTTAATTCAGGTTCTTTAGAATTCTTTTTGTAGTTATTAACACCTATTTAACTGATACTCTTTAGGGAAACAAAATCTCTCTGTGTTAGGGATTCAAACAGTCACTTCATGAAGTGCACATACACATCGGAGTCATTCACACATCTTCCAGCAAGTTACAGGGAGACAAGACTTGACATTGCTGATATTTCTAGTGTGTGTGTGGGGGGAAGGGTGGGGGAGAGGAGGGGAGTGGGCCATGGAACCAAGCAGAAAACTACTTTTTTTTTTATGGCGGAAAAACACTTTGAGGTCTCAGGCATTATTCCTGGCTGGCAGGGGTGGGCAGAGGAAGCATTAAATATCCCAACCCATCACAGCCCTGCTCTTGATTTCTTCTGTCCATTTTCCTCTTGCTTCCTTCAGACACATGGAAAGTCTTCTGCGGGCACTGGGGTAATGATCCTTTTCTTCTGTATAAATGTCTCCTCATCAAGAACGTTTCCTATATTATTAGCTAATTGTTTACACATAGCTTGCCTTTCAGCCTAGAAGATACCAAAGGCTTTCACTTAAACTGCATGGAGGGATCACTCACCCCTGAACCAAAGCCTCCTTTGGAGTCAAACAAGGTAGTCATGGTGCATCAACAGCAAGTAAATAAGCAATGTGCCATTAGCCTGTGGAACTCATTGCTACAGGAGGTCATTGAGGCTGAGAACTTTGCAGGACTAGAAAAGGGATTAGATACAAGAATATCCAGAGTTATAATAGTAAATAAAAAAAGAGTGTTCGGAAGGGGCAAGATCCTTCTGGGCAGAAGCCAATATCTAAATACTGGGAGCTAGGAGGAAATTTCCCTGTAGGCAATGCGGACCATAACTGGCTATGGCAGACGGTTTCCTGCACCTTCCTCTGAAGGACTTGGTCTGATCCGGCCTGGCAATTCCTATGCTCCTGAACCACTTTAAATCTATTGCTTAGGAGAGGAAATGAAGGACAGCTGCTCCAGTGGAGATTCCAGAGGGAACTATAGGTAGGCAGAATGTCATTACCAACACTGGAACTGCGCCAGTCCACATTATTCTTTGGGTTGTTTTTATTTCATTATTCAAGGAAGGTTCCAGTAAAATCTCTCCTCCTGGAGGATTTAGGACAGAAGTGTCCTTTTGAAGCACCTGCCAACCAGCTGTAAAATTCAGGAAAGACATTTGGAAACTAATGGTCAGGGACTAAGCAAGAGGATAGGAAACTTTGTAGAGATGCTAATTTGTTGTCTTGTCCTGTCTGTCTTAGATTCCCTTCTTGTTCTGTTGGCCAGTTGTTTGGGCAGGTTATTTTGACTCACCCGTGAGTCATGCTTTCCAGACACATCTCCCTTTGGGCAGTGTCTTGTGGTTGCCAGTGCCTTGCTCCTCTCTGGTCATGTCTTTCCCACTCCATGGAAAGACACCAACTATTCCTCTTGCAATGAGCTTTTTGTGTGCATCATCTCTAAGTGTTCCCATTACAGCAACCGGGGGTGGTACTTGCACCGCACACAGCATTTGGGGCAAGGGGAGGACACGTGTAGTGTGAGCTGCTGACTTTTGAGGGGTTCTCAGATGTATTTTGTTTTCAATGGCTCCCAGTTCTTTAAAAAAAAACCCACAAGTGGGAGAACAAAGGTTTGGATTCTTATCCAGTGCGACGCTTTGTGGGCTCAATGCAGACCAGTGAGGGGTTGTGTTACCCCCTGCCCTGCAACTCTGGATACCTTAAATGCTATACTGTGGTGGCTCACAGCTCTGACACCAAAAGCCAGACTTACAAGCATGCAGGTCACACCCTGGCCTTCACCACCCAGTTACTTTTTGCAGAGTGACCCCAAAGCCCTCCCAGTCCTGAATTTCCCCAAAACTTGTGACAATCTGCTGGGGTTCCCAGAATGGTGAGTTACTATCTTACCCGTCTCAGCCAATGAGAGTTTTGCTACTGCTATGCTGTGTGACAACCCAGGGTAGCAAACCATCAGTGGGCCTCTGTGTCACATCTAGATTCTGATCTGAATGGGGAATGGAAAAAAAATTAACGATCTATAGAACAGTACAAGGACAATATACATAATTTCCCCTCCATTATCCCGCTAGATACCACTGTGCAGCTCCACAAAGTCCACCATGGGAAGAACGCTCAGCATATGCAGATGGCTTCCATGAAGCCTCCCATGTGTGCTAAAGGCATATACTTGCAGTGAAACTCCATGTAGCGTGAAGTAGACGGCAAATATTACATTGTCTCCATGCATTGTAAGGTGTAAAGTGCAATTCTATCAAAGTGAACATCCAGTGTAGGGACGGAGAGCATGATGCATGGCCCATTGAAATCAACAGAAAGGCCTTACTGACTTCAGTATAATTTGCATCAGGACCATAGTTCTGAGTGTACAGTGACTTCACAATAAGTCATTCCAGGTTCCAGTGTTTATCCTCAGGACAACATTGCACTGAAGGCTGAGAGGCCCTGAGACTTAGCTGGGGTAAGCCTGTGTAGCTCAATGAAAATCAAAGGAGCTTCATCCATCTACACCAGCTGAGGACCAGGCCCAGAACGTTTAGTGTAGCTTCTGTACCAAATTCTGCCTTCTTATACATCTATGATGCATGATACTTTCCACTGAAATCCACGGGAGTAGTGTTTCCATTGATGAGGGCAGTATATAGCCCTTACAGTATGGGCTCTAGAGGCCATATTCTTATCTCAGTTACACCATTGTAAATCCAAAGGAAATCCCATAATAGTCAGTGAAGTTACTCCAGATTTGCACTACTCAGGCTGAGAGCAAAATGTAGCCCCAAGCTGCTTCGGATCAACGATAATAACCATTTTTCAGCAGTACCAATTGTGTGGATTTTTCTGAAATCCAGAGACATTTTGTCCGTTTCAGAGACGTATGAATCCACAGAGCTTACTCTTTGCCATCTCACACATTTCTAAACAGAGTAATCCACGTGTTTTATCTGTGTTCTAATATCCTCTCCTTAATGAGGGTTCACCAGATCTAACTTCTTTCTCAATGTTGTCCAGTCTCTGATCCTCTAGTAGAAGCCATTAATTATCAGATATGGGCCAGATTCACAGCTGGTGTATCACTACCACGGCATTGGGTTCCCTCATCCTTGGCAAGATTTTTGTTTGTTTTTAATAAACCCCCCTCTGCTAATGGTTTTCTTTTTCCTTTAATGGCTTGTTTTAGAACTCGGGCATGTAATTAGTGTTTGCCTGCTGCACTATCAACTTTTAACAGCTCGGATTGTCTATCTGCTCTGATGTAATCCTACAGCATTGTCACATTGACTCTCCCCCCCTCCAGGAAGCACATCTGCTCTGAGTCATTGTGACAATGCTGGAGGATGCCATCTCTCCCACTCCAGGAAGCATATCTGGGTGGATGAATACCACAGCAGAAATCTTACCGAGCTTCTGCCTTCAGAAAGATGTAAATTACATATTCCTTGGTTATTTTTCTGTGGTTTAGAGAATGGGATCCAGATCTGATTTCTCCCACATTGGAGGCTGTTTGGATCTGAGGGTCTGGACCTGGAGTGTGGAGGGCTTTGTTAAGGCTCATCTCTGCTATTTTTATTTGATGTACTATTTTAAGCCGTCACCTGGGACCTCTCAAAAGAACCCAGAGCCAGATTTTCAAAGTGCTCAGTCCTCACAACTGGGCCCTCTTCTTCTAAAGAACTTCTAAGGCCCAGATACGCAAAAGTATTTAGGCTCCTAACTTCCTTTGAAACCAGTGGAAGTTAGGAGCCTAAACACCTTTGAGGATCTGGACCTTAGCTCTCATCTCGGCACCTAAATAAGTGGTCAGCTTTTCTAAAGGACTCAGCAGCCAATGTCTTGAGCTCTTGGCCTTTCAAGGCTCTTTGCTCTTCAAGCGGCTGATTCAATTCGGGGGGACGGAAGAGGAACTTCGTTTCAACCATATCACACACCGGTGCTTAGAGGCCTGCTTCCACAAACCTTAAGGTCAATGGCAAAAGAGCCATTAACTTCAATAGGAGCAGGATTGACCTCTAATTCACCCCCATCTCCAGAATGCTGCTTTAAGTGTGTGCAGCCCAAACATTTGCTCAGACATGGAAAATCCCCAGAAACATAAAAGCCATAGAAACGTCCCTTAAAACTCAGAGTCTTTTCCAAATATTTATGTGCGGGAAGCAAATATTGTGCATAAAGGCCAAAAGCAGGCTTGGTATAAGTGGCCTCAATTCCCATTGACTTCAATAGGAGTTGCATCCAGTTCAGACATGGGCTGCATTCAATCCCTAATGCCTCCAGGTTGAGACGCCAGTCCTTGACTGCATTCTAGCTGCTTTGCACCACTTCACGGTTGTAAAGTGGTCGTGAGCCAGGGTAGCTAGCCCTGAATGGATTGCCCCAGCGTGGAGGATCCTCCAAATTCAACAATATAATTAGAGCTGGTCAGTTTTCTTTTTCCCCAATGAAAATGTGAAATTTGGGGCAAAAAAAATCTATAAACTGAATATTTCTGCCAAAACCCGAAATAATTCAAATCAGAAATGCTGCTAGGTCATTTATGGGATTGTTGTTCAGCTGTCATATGCCCCCACCCTCCAGTATAGGCCATGGGACTTCCATGAGGCACCACTTTCCCTCCCAATGGTGAATCATGGGAGAAGTAGTCTGACATTGGACCCCAGCTTATACAGGGAAATGGGGGCATAAGGGACCCACACTACAACTCCCATGAGGCCCTGCAGCAGCATTTCCAAATCAAAACGGTTTGGGGATGAAATGTTTTGGTTTTTGGTCAAAGACCGAATATTTGTTGGTGTTCTGAGCAGTCATTGTTTCGATGACAAATTGACATTTTCAGTGGAAAGTCAGACTTTTCCCAAAAAGGTCTGTTTAGTTGAAAACCCACTTCCCTGTCAAGCAGTTAGAATCATAGAATATCAGGGTTGGAAGGGACTGCAGGAGATCATCTAGTCCAACCGCCTGCTCAAAGCAAGGCAAATCCCCAGACAGTTTATATATATATATATATATATAAAAACCCAGTTCCCTAAATGGCCCCCTCAAGGATTGAGCTCACAAGCCTGGGTTTAGCAGGCCAATGCTCAAACCACTGAGCTATCTGTCCCTCCCACTAATGTGAGGAGCCTAGGTAACAAAATGGAGGACAGAACCTTTTTGACCAGCCCTACATATAATACAAAATTGACTCCCTCCAAATCATTCTGAACAAAACAGGACCCTTAGATGCTCTTATTATACTGCTTAGAGGCACATACTCTGCCACAACCAAGGAAACAATATTTGTGGAAGACAATGGGTAAAGCAGAAAGGCAGCACTGTTAATGAGTTGCCAGTCTGTGGGCTGTTTGCTCTTTATCAGTTACAGGCTCATGACACGTAAGGAGCAGTGGGATGGGTTTCATAACCCGCCACCCAAGATCTTTCACATTTTCTCTGCCTCTCCTGGAAATCCCAATTTCCAGATGTCTCAGGCTAAATAAAAAGCAGTTTACTTTTCCTGGGGGACACCGCTGGGGTGAAAAGGAAAGGTTTGTGCCTGTTAATATGCAGGTTATTTCAACACATTGTGGGAGTCAAGCAAACTAACTGACAGAAAGAGAGAGGCAGGGATGGTTCCCACACAACTTGGAGGGGTGCTGTAAAAACAAACTTCTATCAGAACAGGAAGGCCTACAGAAAGGATGCAGCACTTAACCCCTCTGCTAATATCTGATATTATCACATATTCCCAGCACATTTGGCTCATCTGTCAGATCTGCAGTTTTCTTTCATTCAGATTTCTCCAAGTCAATATCTCCCAGATGCTGCTATCTAAGAGTCATGCAACTGCTTAGCAGTCTATATATAGCATCTTGGCCCAGATCCTCAAAGATATTGAGGTCCCTAACTCCCATTGAAACCTAAATACCTTTGAGGAACTGGGTCTTTGTCCGTCCCTGCTCCCCCTGGATGGAGGGACTGAGAGCCGGGGAAGTATTGGCCAATGGTGCCCAGTTATTTGTGAAAAACATAGCTAAGTAAAATCGTAGTAAGGGCAGCAGTGTGATTCACTGGCTGATGCATAGGAATGAGCTTTGGGAGACCGAGGTTCTGTTCCCTGCTCTACCACTGGTCTGTGATGGTCCTTGGATAAGTTATTCAGCCTCACTGTGCCTCAGGGTCCCCATCTATACAATGGGCATAATGATATTGTACTCCTTTGTAAGTGCTTGTTCTCCCTCAGGCCCTTAGAAGCTCCCTCTGCAATTCTGTGCTGGGAGGTCAGCCATTCTCAGGGGCATCATTGCTCTCAGAGTCCATGGGGATTCCCTGTGCTTTTTCCCAAACGGGCTCTGCACTTCAAAACACTTCATCCCTGAAGAGGGAGTGGTCCCCTAAACCCTCTCTCACTTTGAGTCCTGCCCCAAATGGGTGGATGCTCCAAAGTGGGACATCAAAAACATACCATATACCCAGCTGCCTAGCCACTGCCAAACACCTGACCATTATTATTTATATTATCAACAATGATACTGTGCTGCAACTGTGCTCATTACACCAACCTGTATCATCTCTATTACCTGGTGCTTCCCACCTGTGATTGTTATATGCCCCTCTTGTCTCTTGTCACACTGTAAGCTCTTTGGGCAGGGGGCTGTATTTTCATTACATGTGTGAGCAGTACTCAGGACAATGGGATCGGTGCCACCACTATACAAGCATTAAATAATAATGATAATAAAATAAAACCTGTTGTCCCTGCAGTGGCTTTGGGAATGAGGCATTGACTAAAGCGTCACTCCACTTCCACTGAGTCAGAGGATAGCAATGTAGGAAAAGCCTGTGGCTAGTAAACATGCAGCTGCATTTTCTCCTAGGATGAGCCTTTCTGTAGTCAAGTGCTCCCAGATGAGATGAGTGCATGCAGGTGGGTGTCATGGACGGGGACGTAGGAGCAGTGGTGGTCAGGCCTAGTGGTCAGAGTAGAAGTTGGGAGCCAGGAGTCAGACTCAGGAGTCAACCCAAAGGTCAGAGCTGGATTCAGTAGCCAGGGGTGGGGTGCAGAGGCAGGAATCTGGAACAAGGAAGGAGAGCAGGGTCCAAGGTAGCAGACAACCAGGAATTCATCTACAGGTCTGTCGCATCTTACGCGCATTTAACATGCGCGATTTTGGCTTTGCGCGGTCGGCAAAAACTCACCAAAAAAAAAGAGAGAGAGAAAAAAAGCAATTTATGTATTGTGTCTGTAGTGCGGGTGATTCCGCCCACCACTAAAGTCAATGGGATTTTGGCTATACGCGGTTTTCGCTTTACGCGCTGACGGCGGAACGTAACCCCCACGTAAGATGCGAGAGACCTGTAGTTGCTCAAACAACTTCCTGTGCCTGCTTTTGGCTTAAATAGTGAATCTGAACCAACTGTAGAGGCTGGATGTCTCCTCCACTCAGGAGCTTCGTGGGTCCACCACCTCACACTCCCTGCTGGTACCAGCGAGCTGCTGAGTGGGAGCTGGGGTTTGAACACTGCCTGGGGAGACCCCCAATCCCTCACATTGGGGTGCAGTGGTGAAAGGTGGAGCCATGGCAGAGAGGTTTTTTGGGAAGTGGTTTTGCATGGACAGTCATTGGGGAAATGGTATACCGAGTTTTTGACTGCATCTCTGAAGCAAAATATTTGCATTTATTACTAAACTACTTACTTTGCAAAGATAAAATCAGTCCATTAACTACAGAACCTGCCTCAAACCAGAGCTGAACATCTGCTGTTTAAGTGATTTGGGCAGGAATAAACAGGGTTGTGAGCTGGTATCTAGACATGTGTCCACTAGAGAAATGCACAGTATCACCACATCAGAGGAAAGTTTCTGTTGCACCACGCCAGTGTAATTGCATAAGAATTCCAATATTTTGGTGGGTCAAGGCACCATTTCATAACTGGAGACAGGGCGCAAACTGCAAGGTTCGGATGCAGTTCCTGAACACCCCAAGCTTCGGTGGTGTTCCAGTCGGAGATGTGGGTTCATTTCATTTCAGAGTCTGAGAACCACCCTCCCAGTTCAGGAAGAGCAGATCCAAGGTTCTGGTTCAGCCCCATCACGCTCCAGAACATATTCCCCTGTTTTCATAAAGCAGATATAGGCTGGGCTTTTCAAAAGGACCTAAGGGAGTTTTGCACCCAAATTCCCCTGAAAACTCTCCTTCTGAATGCTCCATATTTCATTTATCTTTGCACTGCCAGAGAAATGCCAATCTGCCATTGGCACTCTTTGTGCTATTAAGTGGAGCAGGATTTAGTGCCGTATCTATATGTGGGTTGAACAGCTGAGGGAGCAATACTTGTTCCTTAACAATTCTGACATTTCCAGATGCTTGTCACAATTTTGCCCTGTGTCTTCCAAGGAGTAAACAGAGCTAATTTCCTCCATTTCCCCCCAAATTGTGAAATCTCAGTCGTTCACTTAGATAGTATTTATTTGCTCCTTGTGGGATAGAAGACCACAGACTTGCAGATTTGGATGAGTCATGAAGCTGAAGTTCTGCCTGCAGGATGGCTCTGAAAGATGCTGTTTTACAAGGGTTTTCATTGGCACAGTTTGCCGAGCTAAATGCTAATGGTGTCATTTATTACTAAGGGAAAAGAGATATTTGGAAAAAACAAATGAACAAAAACCGACATGCTACTTTTTACAAATGGTTCCCACCAAGATTTGCTATTATGATCAAATAAGTTAGGAAGATTGGGATACATACGTATACAAACACAAATGTTCTGTCTAGGATGATTTATTTTCATTTATGGACAAGCTACAAAGGGTGACTATACATCTGGTGTTGGCATAAAATTAGAGCTAGTCAGAAAATGGGGCTTTTCTGTGGAAAATTTCAACTTTTTATTGAAAAGTCAAAATCCTGATTTTTGTTTTTCCAAAAACGTCAAAAAACCAAAACACCCACCCAACTTTTTTCTTCAAGTTTCTGACCAAAAAAGAAAAAGAAAATTAGAATTTTTTATCAAAGCAGACACGTTCTGCGAAAGTGTTTATTTAATTGAAAACCCAATTATTTTCCATCAAAAAATAGTTTAGATAGAATCTTGTCAACCAGGCCTAAGAAACATATATCCAAAGTGCAGCAATTTAAGACAAACCACCCTCAGTAACCTAAATGCTCAAATCCCTCTCAAGCAATTCGCCACTCCTACAGTGACAGTTCCACTATTGACACCACACAGACATTTCCAAATGTCCTGCAAGAAAAACCCACAAGCTTTCCAGTGTGTCCTGAACTTGGGCTATTTGGGACCAAGGAGGTGGAGTGAGTTCCATAGCTGAGGCCCTGACAGAACTAAACCAACAACCCATCTCATTTATATGAAAAGGGCTCCAAGCCTGAGCACCTCTGCTGATCTCAATTCTAGCAGTAAAGCACAGGGAGAGAAGCAGTCTCTGAGTGCAAGCAGAATGACCAAAAATATAAGCTCTTTGGAAGTCAGTTTAACCAGAACCATCAGCTCATGGCGACCATATGGGCAACCCATCAGGCAAGAGAACGTCATTGTACTGAAAAAAACATGCAGCAAGTTAGAGACGGGTAAAAGCAGATGGGCAAACCTCATTGATTTTTATTTTGGTCGCCTTAGCAAAACCCATACCAAGAGTGGTTTGGATCCAGGTCCCATTTCTGAGCCCATAAAGGGTGGGGGTGGATCTGGTGGTCAGATAAGTGGTTCCATGTAGACCTGTCTGTAGGAAAAATAGCAAAACCTATTATACATTCCAAAATGCTCCCACATTCATATAACTCACATAGCACTGACCATCAACATGTATGTTGTTAATAGTCTGAAACATGTGAAGGACTGAGTGATGTGCTTGACTGCAATGCTGTTTAATGCAGGACATCACTTCTGCATTTTGAATGGGGCCCTTTAGAAGATGCAACCATTTCTTAGCCAAAAAACCTTAGCTATGTGACTATGTATTTGAGTGGCATCTAAATGTGTTAGTGTACAGAGGGTTTGTGTATGAACATGTGGGTATAATTCTCCCCTCACTGACCCAAGTGTAACGCTATAGAGTTCAATGTGACTCTTGAGTTACATCCCTGTGAGTAGAGAATCACACAGGACCTTATATTTCTAAGAGCCTGAGGAAATAAGATGTAGCTAATTAAGATGGAATACTGCTGAAGTGACTGGTCCTTACTATTCTGCAGTTCACTGAGGGCTTAATCCTGCACGGAACTGGGCAACCTGGCCCTGATTCAGCAAAGCACTTAGGTACATGCTTAACTTCAAGCACCTAAGTAGACCCACTGAAGTCAATAGTACACTGTGTGTCACCATAAGTGTCCACACCAATGTGTCTCTTTGCAGAAGCAAGTCATTAGATTATAGAACAAATTTGGGATTTTTATCATATTCACTTTTATGTCATTTAACCTCACGCCACTGACTGTAGTCTTGTCTTTTCAACATCAAGTAGTGGAATATTATTTCTTTAGTGCATGTGCACAGACATTATCACTCTAACAGTCCCACACCAGCAGCCATTTTGATAGGTGCTCTGTTTATGAAGAAATTTAGAGCAACATTACCGGAAAGCGCTGGTTCTTAGTTGTTAGTCTGTTCTTTTTAGCTATGGACATTCTCCTTCCCCATCTAATAGGTTTAGTGCGCTTCAAAGGATGCCAGACAGATGGCTTTAGAGACTGAAATATTCAGAACAGTTACAACACTGCCAGTACCAGTGCAAACTTCCCTACATTAATCTACCACTGTGCCTCATTCCCGGCCTTCAGGGGCCATCTCTTGGCATGAAAAGGTAGTTCAGTCTCCAAGCCCATTCAGTCCTTGGTCTCTGCCACGGCCCTTCCAGCAAGGGTGTAAACCAGTGCCAAAGATGGAGAGTTGTGATTTGGCATCTGGCCCACAGCATTGAGACCACCAAGCCATTTTGTATAGGCCACTGACCAGCTGCCAGATGATCACTTGTTTAGTTAAAGTTGCAAGACACACTGTAAATTAAATCTCATTTGGATGAAATGTTGCCTGTGCTTGGACTTAGTGGGACCTATGGAGCTGACATTCCTTGTGTCATTCCTTACAGTCAATTTACTTTTGCCTCATTATTCTCAATACGTTTCAATTGGATTCTGGAAATATGTTAAGTTACCTTCTTGTGACTAACAGGCCAGATCCTCAGCTAGTGTAAATAAGCATAGCTCCACTGACGTCAATGGAAGCTGTGCCAATTTTCAGCACAGTTCCATTTAAATGCGCTCTGCTGATTTACACTAGCAGCGGATCCGGCCCAATGCCTCCAGTCTAACATCTCTACATTCCCTTGCAGGTTAGCCGAAGCTACAAAGCCTTGGGCGGTGATTTTGTCAGATTTCATAGGCTAAGTCAATCTCATATCTCAGTAGTGTTCAGGCCTAAATACCAGCATGGCATTAGTGTGCGCAGTGATGTCAGAGGTGCCCTATTCCAGATGTGGTCCTGCCCAAGCCCGGGTTCAGTGCTGGCTCAAAGGGAAGAGTGCCCCCTACTGAATCACCAGCCCCACTTCCTGCAGCACTTGGGGTCTCTTGGCTGTACAACCAGAGAGGTTTCCGCTCCTTTATATCTTTTCTTTACTCTGGGTGATTTTGCACTACGCCAGACATCCTTGAATTTTATCGCTGGAGTGAGATGTTCAATGGGCTGATGAGCTTATTGTGTTCATGACACATGTGATAAATTGCTAAGACTGTGGGTTAAAAATATACTTGATGATTCCAACCAATCAATACAGGCCCGGTAAAGATCTGCTCCTTAAAGGAGGATTATTCCATCTTCATCCTCACCACAGTTCAGGGCAATCCCTCTCAATATGCTGTTAACTGCACAAACCAATCATACTTGACTACAAAGTGACAAGTGTGAGACTTTCCTCTCAGCTGTTTTTCTCTCTCTCTCTCTCTCTCTCTCTCACACACACACACAGAGCCTTGCTTTTCCCTTCTGCCGTGTCTAAAATAAATAATAAAATAACGGATTTGTTTTGGGAAGGGGTTATAATTGGGAAACATTCCTTAGTTTTAGTCAATTCAGAGTATGGTGGGCTCTGAAAAATGTCTTCTTTGCACCTTACGGGAATCCCTATTTCTCTTCAATGTCAGGTTGTAACACCCGGCACAACATCTGGGACAGCCGCATAGCCAAAAAACCTGATGTTTCAGAGGCCATCCATCCTGAAGACATGGAAAATCCTGCCAGAACCTTGAGTCTGAAACCAAAAGGCTGCAGTTAGTTACACAGGCTGCCAATCTTCACCACTGTATTGAATGGGTTAAGCTCACCCCGCTCAATCATCTTCACTTTGTATAGCCAGTGCCGCCTCCGACTATACAAAGGGAATGCTGGCACCTAACCTCCAGTCGTTCCCAGCTTGCCTTGGCATCTAAACACTAGGATGCTTATCCAAACTACCAGGCACAAGGCCTAGATGGACTTTTTCTCCAAAAAGGCCCGAGTTCCTGGATGGAGGAACAATAACTAGTTACCCCTTCCCACTACCCTCCAGCATTGGCTGTTGTCTTTAAGGGTGACTAGCCTGGCCACTTGCCTACCCTGGTGCAGCCAGAACCTGTGACACTGTCACACCAGGTTGCTTCCTCCCAGCCTTGCTGCAAGGGTGGAGAAAGGACGTCATAGGAATGAAGGGAGGGCCTCCCCTGTGCATACCCAGGAGATTAGCAGTTCTTGTAGATATACGGGGAGGTGGGGTTCTCTCCATTGCTACCTATTAATTCCCATCAGGTTTCATCTTGAGACAAACAGCTGGGAGGGGAAGCAGGTTTATTAGCTAGCCCCATGAAAATACTGGAGTAAGATGCCTTGTCCTTAGGCAAGAAGTGGGGAAAGATGGGGGTGGGGGGATGTATGGGCCATTTGGTAAGGGAGATGGGAAGGTCGCTGAACTGAACAATCCAGAACCCAGATAAAGATTCCAGGGAAGGGTCAAGGTTCTAAGGTTCAGAATCAGTTTGCCCATCCCTGGAGCTTACTAGTAACATCTACAGTACATTGCTTGTCTGTTCCTTATCAGAGACGACTATGTGACAGTCAGCAAAGGAACGGGGCTGGTGATTGTCTCTAATGTAACCGGGCTTAGAGAGGGGGAGGAGTTCCCTCTCATCAAAATCCAGACCTCCCAGGAGCGTTCATCTGCTGACTCAGAAGTGGAAATGTTCTGTTCGGGAGGCAGGCTTTCAAATCTGACCCTTGTTAGCCTAAAAATACACACACCAGCAAACCTCTTGTATTCCTTAAACTGCCTACAAATACACATGGGAGCAGAGTAAAATAATGCTGATCTGACTTTAATTACAAGAGATCACGGTCCTAGCTTCCAGGCCAACATCTGGTAAGGCAGACAGTAGATGTGGCCTTTTGGCTGAGCTGACCCCATGCTGGAGAGAACTATAAAACCATGTCATCTATAATCATAAAACCATTTTCCTTCCATGTGTTCGGCATGCTGTTTCTTATTGCTCTTACTTAGCAGCAAAGATACTGAGGTCAAATCCTGCAGGCCTTGATTCTCGCTCAGTTCAAGGGGAGTTTTGCCTCAGTAAGGAGAAAATCATAGATTTTAAGGCAAGAAGGGACCACTGTGTTAATCTAGTCTCACCTCCTCCACAACTCAGGCCACTGAATTTCACCTGGCAATTCCTGTGTGGAAGGGAATTCCTTTTCTTTGCACCTAAGTGAACACAGCATTGAACTATGGTGTATTTCCCAAAAGACTTCCATGCTTGATTTGAGCAAAGAATGCAGTTTGCACATATATTTATATTTAAACAAGTATGTTCCTCCTAACAGCCTATCTGCTCCTCCAAATTGATCATGCAAGGAAGTAACAATGTTGACTCTATGATGTCATAATTCTTCTGGAAACAGCCTATGATGTCATCAGTGCAGGAGCTTGATGTCACAAAATAGCACTAAGGGAAACTATGTTAACAGAGAGAGTGTTTCTTTAAAGTTCTATGTAAAATGCATAGGCCAGTCTGACAAATGGCCAGATTCTGATCCCCTTAAAAATGTTAAGTAGTATTTTACTTGGCAAGTAATCCCATTGATTTCAATGGGGCTAGTCAAAGAGTAAGATACTTCTTGATGCGAGTATAAGTATCAGAATCTGGCCCTTAGTAAGTTGCTTTTTGTACAGATGTTCTCTCTCACCCCTTCCACAGCTCTGCACCACTATAATAATCCCACTTGGGGAAAAAAGTGTCTTTCAGTTGGCATACGTAATGGAAAAGAGCCTGGAAAGGACATTTCTCCAGGAAGAATAAGGTGCTTGCTTGCTCTTTCCTTGATCATAAACCTGATACTTTTTCCACTTTCAAATACCAAGAACTGTTTCAGAAGTAGTTTCCTATAACTTTACCAGTCGCTACAGATCTCTAACACAATACAGATTCTGTCAAAGGAAGGAAGGGGTCAGCTCAAGCAGTGCTCAGTGATTTTCAGTTAGAAACACACCCTCACGAGGAAGTGTAAACATATTGCTGTGCTCAAAAATTGAACTTTATAAACCTATATTTCTGGCAACAACTGAACATACTGGTCCAACTTCTGAGCTAGCCTTGTGATCACAGGTATACCTATTTCGAGAGCAGGAGTCCAAGCAGGCAACCAATGCCTGTTAAATGGCCCATGACACTGAGATGGCTTCACTGATTGCAGCTTAATGCTAATATCCAGACAAACTCCCCCTCCTCCTCCCATGTCACGAAGGCATCTACATATATATCTATCAATAACGTGGAGAGGAAAATTAATAGAGCGCAGTAATTGTATAAAACACAGACATCGGAAAGCCAAGAAACTCAAAGTTAAAGTGCATTGCAAAAACAAACAAATGCTGGAAAATAGAAATGCAGAGTTAAGGTACTTCAAACAACCTTAACTCTGCCCTTCTACCCCACTACCTTGTGCATGCCCCAGATAAGAGATATATGTCCAACTATTGCAGCCAGTTGATATATTCAGGCCTAGATATCTGCTTTTAATCTCAGTATTTGTATAGACCTGATGGCTGTATTGTCTGAGTGCTTCACAAATATTACTGATTTATTCTCAAAACTCCCCTGTGAGATAGAAAGTGCTGTTATCTGCATTTTACAGACTAAGGAAAAAGGAACCAAGGCCCAGATCCTCAAAGTTATTTAAGGACCTATATAACCCATTGATTTGAATGGGGGTTACACATCTATATATCTTTGAGGTTCTAGGCCTAAGTGACTTGCCCAAGGTCACACAGGAAGTCTGTGGCAGAGTCAATGGTTGAACTGAGATCTCCTGAATCCCAGGCCAGTGACTTAACCACAGGGCCATCCTTTGTCTCTTGCTAAGTCACCTGACACAGCTCAAGCAGCTAGAGACCCTGCAAACCCTGTATATTTTGGCATTTCATCTCTGACAGTCCATGGAGCACTAGGGGAAGCAAAGGGATCCTGGCTATTTTTTTGCCTTCCACCAGCTCCTGCACCTGTTCAACAGAATATTTTATATGCATGCAAAAAAATAGAAAGTTAGAAATTCATCTGTCACCTCTGTTTCTGCTGCTTGAACATAACTAGCTGCTTAAAGAATTACATAATAATTGTAAATCTGCATAAAGAAACCCCCCCACTGTAAATGAAATATTTCTCATAAAGCTCTTTCCTTTAGTTTGGTCTAGTGGAAACTCATTTAAATTTGATTTATTGTGCCTTGGAATTTAAGACTTTGGATGAGATTAATGGGCTGTTTTCTGGTTACATCATCTTCGTGGATTGCGAAGACAAGCCTACACTGAAATCACAGAGGACAGTTTAGTTATAGTCCCCTTGTTAAAATAATGGAATGATTGCTGTTTCCAAGTAACTCAATAGGATAACATAACAGATAGGCTGCATAAGGAATAAATCTGAAATTTCCACTTTATAATAAGGCCAGTTGCAGCAATGTCCACAACAAATGCTTTACATTACAGCGACAGACTGTATATCATTAAATACATCAGACATGACTCATTTTCAGGTCTCTCTTCCGATTGGCTGAAAAAAACCGTCTTTTTTTGTGAGAGTGCCTCTAGACCATATTTTTGTGAATTTCAGTGCAATCCCCAGAGAGCTTTCCTTTAGCACATTTCAAGAGGATGTGAATGTGAACGTGAATGGGACATAATGTGAACACAGCACCAAAACACTGAGGGGGGGATTTTCAAAGGTAAAGAGGACAATTAGGCATCCCTCTCCCACTGCAAGTCAAAATATGAGAGTTGTTTTTCAAGAGTTCCCCCTTACTAGCATTATTTATTTGTATTACAGTGCTGAGCAGAGGCCCCATCAAGACGGAGCCCCACTTGTGCAAGGTGCATAATAAAGTCGATTATATTTGAAAGGTCAAAGGGACGAAATCTGCAATTTACACTCAGGCAAATCCCTCCTGCCACCCTCCAATCGAAGTTACATTGTTAACTGGTCACTGTGACTTCCAGAACCCTGGACCCTAGAACACTGATGATTCAATCCACAGACATTAAACACCAGGCAGCAATAAATCACCGATCCTATCCTGAAACTTGAATCATGTGAAACTGCTGGGTTAGGCTCCCCAAACATTTTGCAGTAATACTCGCAAATTCCAGGAACTTTTGAAGGAAAAACTAAAATTCCAGAGGTGGAAATTTTACCAAGTTGCACCCAATTTCTCAAATGGACCAGAGTTTTGTGACTATCCTTAATTATTCAAGAGCCGGTTTTGTTTCATGCTGCCTCTTAATGCTGTACGGTTTGGGTTTTCTTGGCAGCATGGAAAACAGAGGTCTCTGGCAAATGCTACATTTTGCTTAATACACTTTCTTGCTCAGTCACCATTTGGAAAAATGATGATTTATTTCACTGTCCCAACATTTTTTTAAAAAGGCAAACTTGGCCCATTTCAGTGTTGGTGGTGTTTTGTACAGCCCTAAAACTTTTCAAGGCTAGAGAGCGCGACTTGGACTACATGCCTGCCAAGGGCAATAAGAACTTCCTTTGTGTCTCTGCATGGGCTGCTGAGTCCTTGGGACCAGCTGCAGAAAGATAAGCGGGTGCTATGCACCTGGTCAATGCCCCACCTGGAGCAGGTGAGCATGTCGCAGGCAGGCGGATGGATGGAACCATGGCTCCTCCCACAACACATGAGCTGGTGAAAATATACCATGGGAGGTGGGGAAGAATACATTTCTTTCTGGTATATGCTAAGCAAGCAGCAAATTACTGACACACAGCCAGCCACCCCTACCCTGGAGCAAAGGGGAAGCAGTGAGGGAACGGTGCCTCTGAAGGGCATCTCTGAGGCACAGAAACAACGAGGAGTTCAGTGGCACAGCAACTTCTCCTGTGTGCTGCTTACAAACAACTCCTTGCTCAGAGCTGTGCCTACACATAAGAACATAACAATGGCTGTACTGGGTCAGACCAAAGGTCCATCCAGCCCAGTATCCTGTCTACCGCCAGTGGCCAATGCCAGGTGCCCCAGAGGGAGTGAACCTAACAGGTAATGATCAAGTGATCTCTCTCCTGCCATCCATCTCCACCCTCTGACAAACAGAGGCTAGGGACACCATTCCTTACCCATCCTGGCTAATAGCCATTAATGGACTTAACCTCCATGAATTTATCTAGTTCTCTTTTAAACTCTGTTATAGTCCAAACAGGACCAGTTCATCCACTGGTGGAAATGGGCGCAGCTCCACTGACTCCCATGGCACTGCACCCATTTACACCAGCTGAGCATCTCACCCTTAGAGTTTGAACAGAGAATGCACTTCTGGAGCTTGATGGGCTTTCAGCGATGCTTGCCAGGGCCAATAAATCCATAAATCAAAGACGCGAGTTTGCTAATCCACATCCAGCCAGACCCCTTAGATATCCAGCAATTGGATTTGGATGGGTTCCCACTAGATTTCAGTCCCTGGGGTGATCTAGTTTAGAAAGCAAATTTCTTTACAGTGAAATGTGTTTGGCAGCCCTGCTGCAAATGAAGTTCATCTTTAGGGCGCACGCATGCACACACACATACACACAAAGAGAGCACAGCAGTTGCTGGGGAATTAGGTCAAATTATTGGTTGCTAGGAGGAAGAGATCCCGGTTTGCCCACATTTACCACATGAAAGGGACTGTGGGTTTTTCATTCAGACCATCAGAAGCATTATCAGAGCCATTATTTATTCTGCCAAGTGTGTGAGGATCTTTGTTCCTGGATTTTCTTAATTATTATTTAAAAACATAGCCTTGTTTAAACTCAGAAGAACATCAGGGACTGTAATGCTGAGTTCTTGCCGGACCAATAAAAGCTGGGGTGTTTGATACTATATAAATCTTGGATTTTTAATCCCCCCTTGGGAGAAGAACAGGAGTACTTGTGGCACCTTAGAGACTAACAAATTTATTTGAGCATAAGCTTGGGAGAAGGTGAGAGAAAAACGCAATAAAACCAGAAAAGGAGATATTGCTAAAAGAAACTAACCGAACAGCAAAAAATGAAAATGAAAACAGCCTTTAAAACATGCAGTTCCCTAAAAAGTGGTAAGTTTTCACCAGGCTTTTTATTGGTCCAGGATCCTCCAACTTTATTCCCCATCTTGTGGTGGGCAGCTTGTATCTCAGCGGTCAGTAACCATCATTCAGAGTGTCAGTGCTTTGTCCCCTGTCCACAAGGAAAGGATGCAGTTTGCCCGCTTTCAGTTTGATCTGAAAGGATTATGGGACACGACACAACATTGACACATGCCAAACAGCGTCAGTCCCAATGTTCAGAATCGAAGTTAGTCCAAAGAAAACGTCAGGGAGATGAACTTTGCATCGTGTGGGTAACTTATTTACAGAGCTGGGCCTCTGATTTATTTATTTGTTTATTTAGCATCTGCAGTAACTCCGTGGCAAGGCAGTGTAGAAAGCCATCAACTCCCCGTTGGAAGGCCAGTGTGTTTTTGGGAGACATTTCTGAGGTGTGCATGAGAGTTGGGGGGGGGGGGAGGTTAAAGTGAGACTGTTCAGTTTTTCTGCTTTCATAGATTCTATTTCCTTAATTTAGAAAAATGTAGGTAAAACTAACATGCTGCAGTGTAAAATTCTGCAGCTCCGTTTGAGACAGAAGCACTATGACCCTGCAAAACTGAATTTAGATCCCAAATGGTTCCCAAATTCTAGCCCATAGATTACATTTGGTCTGTAGAGCACTGGCTTGTGGCCCACGGACAGATGACCAGGGAGATGGTTCTCACCGTCCTCCTTTACTCCCACCTGCTAACTTGCATTACCATGTAACTTGAAGTAAATGCTCATGTAAATTTCCCATGTCGGTCATTACTGGAGTTGCCACAGGAAATTCACATGATCCCAAATGGGAGAGGAGGTGGTCCATAGCACTGTGAGTGGGAAGAGAGGCAACTGTGCGGGAGCTCGGACGTGGTTCACAGAATTGTGAATGAAGGAGAGTGACGTGTCATTCCATATTCTTTATGAAAATATGCTTATGATCTGAATGACATAACTGAGATCCTTTCTGCAAGATGGCTCATGTGAGATATCATTGGAAAGGTTATAATTTACTGAATGTGATTATCCTATGTGTATGCCTGTGTCATTTCTGTATCTGAAGTTAGGAATATTGACTCTGTATCTGTATTTCAACTATGCTACTTTGGGTGACGCCCCCTGCCAACGCTTCAGGTACAACAATGGAAAAGCCAGACAGGGCGGATGGCCCATCTGCGAGGACAATGAGCTGTGAAAAGCTTTGCCTTCCTGCAGACGCTCCATACTGCCACTGACTCATGGACGCCTTGATCCTACAGAGTCAGGTGGTCTTGTCACCTGATACTAAACATTACCTGGGACTTCTTGTAACTTTCCACTGGAAGGGAAGGGGGGGGTCAAGTTTGGGAAACAAAGGATTCCCGCCTTATGTAACTCCTATTTAAGGGTGGGGAGGAAGGCACACGGGACTCCTCCTCTCCATGGCCTGTCTGCCCAAGAAGAAAGACTGCAAAAGGGAAGGCGGGGGGAGGGGGAAAGGGGGAGTCCAGACTGAGACAGGGGTCCAGTCTGAAAAGGAATATAACTGGAACTTTGAAACACAGAAACTTTGCAAACTGCCTGCAACAATATCTAGGGGGAGAAATACTATTTGTAACCAATTTATTTAGTGAAACTAGCTTAGTTTGCGTGTTTGATTTCATTTGCTTAGTAATCTGCTTTGTTCTCTTTGCTATCTCTTATAATCACTTAAAATCTGCCTTTTATAGTTAATAAAAATTTGTTTTGTTTATTATTAAACCAAGTTTCTGTAATTTCTAACGGGGGAGGGGGACAAGAAGTGTGCACACCTCTGTCCACATTGAGGGAGGGGGCGAATTTCATAATATATCTTTGGGTCTGCGCTCCCACCTGAGTGCTGGAGCAAGTCCCTTAAGCTGAGTCTGCCCAGAGCTGATCTGCAGCTGGGTGTGTCCCTGCCTGTGTGTGTGTGTGTTAGAGGAGGTTTTAAGAGCCTGGCTCAGCAAGACAGGTTAAAGGGGGGCCATGCTGGCAGAACAGGTCGACTCAGTGGTATCTCAGCACATCAGGTGGCTTCACAATGGGTCCAGCCCATCACAGAGAGATGTCTGCAAGACAATATCTCTAACATGAGGTTCATCCCGGCCCCGATTAAGACATTAATTGCCTCCCATTGCTCTCTCTCTTTCTCTGCTCCCTTCTTCTGACTAACTCTCCCAGAGTGCATTGAAACCCCACACCTCCTATTTGCCCCATTTCTTCTCCCAGCAGCCAGACCCTCTTTCTGCTTTCAGTCATCTGCAGTAAGTGCCTTCATCCCCCTAAATTTGTCACAGGACCCTCTGCACTAGCTGCAGTGTTGCTTCTATGGAGGATGCAAAGGGCTGTGAATTGCCAAGGTGCCTACTGCACAGAACGGAGCAGAACCAGAGGGACCAATGGGCAGAAAATTCACAGCCAAAGACTGCTCAGCAAGCGAGTCAAGGGATGATCTTAGTACTGGTCAAGCAGCCAAACACCATAAGATATAACACTATGGGCACCTGCTTACATAGCCTCTGCATGAGAGGTAACATGCCTTCTAACATGAATGCAAGACTGGGGCACATCGCGTGTATTAGTTCCAGGTTAGCGTTCATTTTTGTGTAATAATTAACAGCAATTCTGCACTCAGGCAGACAAAAGACCCCAAAACGCAGGGGAAAACCCAGTAACTAGAAATCAGTTAAACATTGTGTGTTGTAAGGTGTAAGCGTGCGACTCACCGATCAACACACTCCTTGGTGGTTGGGCATGGCATTGCACGCTCTTCTCCTTTAGCATCCCCTGCTGACAGCCATGCCAGCCAGCATGCCGGCCCTGTTTCGTCCAGGTCACATACAGTCCCACCCCTTCTGGGGTAAACCAATCGTCCAACAACTATTAGTCCTTTAACTTCATGTTGGACCCTCAAGTCCACGTCCAGATTCGCTAGTCCCCACTCTGGGTATTGGGGGGGGTTCAGTACACCTTACCCCTTGTCAGCGGGTTTCTGCTCCACCTTCCTTGGAGGGCTGGTAGGGGACCCAGGCCCGCCCTCTCCACTGGGTTCCGGTCCAGGGGCCCGTGCACAGGCCTCTTTCTGTCTCCCTGGACCACTTCCTACCTAGCCCTGCCTCGGGCCTTTGCCTCAGTCTATTCCCAGGCCCCCAGTGTCTCAGCTCCACTCTCTCTAAGCCTCTTCCCAAGGCTCACTGCAGAGCTTCTCAGCACTTCCTGCCACCCGGCTGGTTCTCCTGCAGGGGAGTTTTCTCTGTGCCCTTAGCAGGGCAGTCCCTGACCCAGCTGGAGTCTTCCTGCTCCCTGAGCCCCTCTCCACCAGCACAGAGAATCCCAGCTTCCTGCTGCTTTCTTTCCCAACTGCCTTGGGCTCCCTGTTGCAGATGTACTTTCCTTCAGGGAGGCTCTATCTGCCAGCAGCCCTATTCAGCACCCTGACTCCAGCCAGGCTTCTCTCCCTGAGTGAGAGTCAGAGATCTGCTCTCCTTCCTGGACAGGCCCCACCTGAGCCAGGTTCAGCCCTTTTAACTCCTCCCTCCAGGTTTGACACTTATTGCAGATGTAGGGCTGATGACACTCACAGGTTCTCTGCAACCCCTTCCGGCCCAGCGTGGGGTTGGGACACCCCATCACGTAAGGTTTTAATAGACAAACTTTTCCTGAGGTTTTACTCCTTGATTGTGATCTTTCCTTGGAAATACAGAACATATCCTACTCATGTTATTTTCATTATTATTATTTGACTCCCAAGAATGCCTCCCACATTCACTCACGGAGAACTCAGCTCTAACAATACAAAGGGTTACCTTCTCCTTTCTTGTCATTTTAGGTATATTTTCTGCAATGTTAATCTTGGGAATTATCATGCGCCTGATCTCAGGACTTTGGGGACAAAACATTGGGGGTATGTTCTGGAGAAGCAGCACCGTCTAGACTGATCACTGGACCAGGAAACAAGAACTACAGAGTCCTGGCTCTGTCACCATGTGACTTTGGACGCGTCATTTAGGTCCTGATTCAACAAAGCACTTAAGCACATGCAGAACTTTAAGCGTGTGTTCTATTAGATTCATCACCACAGAACCTGTGACCCAGATCCTCAAAGGTATTTAGGAACCCAACTCCCATTGATTTAAATGGGAATTAGGAACCTAAATCTGCTTGAAGATCTTGGCCTGAGTGCCTCCCAGCAGTGCATTAAGTAATGTGACTAACACCTGTGCTTAAGTGCTTGGCTGAATAGTGACCTTTAATTGTCTGCTTCAGTGTATCCAGCCACGAAAGAGAGATTATGATCCTTCCTGGCCTTCCTAGGGTGACCAGATGTCCCGATTTTATGGGGACAGTCCCGATTTTTGGGTCTTTTTCTTACATAGGCTCCTATTACNGTTAAGTAATGTGACTAACACCTGTGCTTAAGTGCTTGGCTGAATAGTGACCTTTAACTGTCTGCTTCAGTGTATCCAGCCACGAAAGAGAGATTATGATCCTTCCTGGCCTTCCTCCCCAAAGTGTTTTGAAGATTCATGAGTTAATGTGTGTGAAGGACTTTGAAGTTGCAATGCACTCATTAGTGCTAAGCATTATTGTGATAGTCAGTCTTTTGGAAAACCTTGGAAGTGTCTCTAGCAAATCTCTGCAGTCAAACTGACTGTGTGTAGCCAACGGAATATCAACATCTGACTTTAAATCTCCTCGCTTCCACTCAGAGCCCAACCAAGCAGTCCTTATATAGGTAAAACTCCCAGTGAAGTCAATGGGAGGTTTGACCGTATGAGACGTTTACAGCCTCAATCCTTTGGAAGCAATTCACTAATACCACAATGAAAGTCAAAAGACATACCAGAGATGTACGTGCTTCACGAAAGTGAATCACAGTGAAAATTGATAAGATATGGAGATACTGGTTTATGCACTAGTAGCCTGACTTTGCCAGAAAAGAAAGTGAATCACAAGCCCATCTAAGCTATGAGATACCATAATGATGGGCATGGTATACAAAGATAGACACAGACGCATGGAGGGGCTCAAAGGAGAAGCAGCACAGTCATAAGTATCATTACACAACAAATAACGTGATTTCATTTAGGATGTCAAATCTGCCCAGCCTGCTCCACAGGAAATGGTCTCTAATTATAAAGTAGAAATGTAATATCCAAAACATATTTGCTGAACCACATGTCTGTGTGAAGGTGAAACTACCAAAGTGTTGGCCCCTTTTTAAAAATCTGACCCATTCATGTCATGGAACAAAGAGCCAAATCCCCTGGTGGTGTAAAGTCAGCAGAGCTCTGTTGAAGTCAATAGTACTATGCTGATTTTGCTGAGGATCTGGCCTTATATAAGAACATACGAACTCCCACTCCGGGTCAGACCAATGGTCTATCTAGCCCAGTATCCTGTCTCCAATGGTGGCGAGTGCCAGAACCTCAGGGGAAGTGCACAGAACAGGGCAGTTGGAGTGATTCACCCCATTCTTCCCCTCGCAACTTCTAGCAGGCCGTGGTTTAGGGTCGCACCAAGCATGGGGTTGCGTCTTGGCTAATAGCCATTGATGGAATTTATCTAGTTCAGTTTTTAAACTAGATAAACTTTTGGCCAGCATACCATCCCATGGCAATGAGTTCCACAAGTTAAATGAGTGTTGTGTGAAAAGTACTTCCTCTTCTCTGTATTAAACCTGCTGCCTATTAATTTCATCAAGTGACCCTGGGTTTGTGTGAAGGCGTAAATAACACCTCTCTAGTCACTTTTTCTAGACCATTCATGATTTTATAGACCTCTATCATATGTCCCCTTAGTTGTCTCTTTTCTAAGATGAACAGCCCTAACTTTTTAGTCTCTCCTCATACTGAAGCCTATCCATACTGTTGATCATCTTTGTTGCCCTTTTCTGATCCTTTTCCATTTCCGTGATATCCTTTTTAAGATGGGGAACCAGAACTGGTCAAGGATTGGGCATATACCATCGATTGATATGGTGGCATAATGATATTTTCTAGCCCTTTCCTAACAGTTCCTAACATTCTGTTAGCCTTTTTGACCACTGCTGTATATTGAGCTGAAGTTTTCAAAAAGCTATCCATGGTGAGTCCAAGATCGCTTTCTTGAGTGGTAACAGCTAATTTAGAACCCATCATTATATATGTGTAACTGGGATTTTTTCCCCCAATGTGCATTACTTTGCACTTATGAATGTTCAGTTTCATCTGCCATTTTGTTGCCCGATCACCCAGTTTTGTGAGATTCCCCCAGTAACTCTTCACAGTCAGCTCCAGACTTAACTATCTTGAATGAATTTTGTATCATCTGCAAACTTTGACACTTCACCATTCACTCCCTTTTCCAGATTATTAATGAATATATTGAACAACAGTGATCCCAGTACAGATCCTTGGGAGACCTCGCTGCTGACCTCTCTCCATTGTGAAAACTGGCCATTTATTCCTATCCTTTGTTTCCTATCTTTTAACCAGTTATAGATCCATGAGAGGATCTTCCCTGTTGTCCCATGACTACTTAGGTTCCTTAAGAGCCTTTGGTGATGAACCTTGTCAAAGGCTTTCTGAAAATCCACGTAAGTTATATCAGCTGGATCACCCTTATCCACATTCTTGTTGACGCACAAGTAGATAGGTGAGTGGTTTAGTCAGTCCTGTCTAACAGATGCCAGATGAGCACCAGAGCACAGGAAAGTTACCATAAAGAACATGTTTAGCCATGCTGTTAGTGCCTGTTTTAACAAAAGAACCAGGCATTTGAAGTCTATTTATTACCAAAGCCTATTGAAATGTAGTCAGATTTGATAACGTAAAGTCAAGTGGAGAAATAGACCATTGCCTTTGTTTTCTAACTATTAAACAAAATCTTGCTTTTGCTAGACAGAACGTTGATATGAATCATTGATGCTTGACTCTTTGTAACTTTTTAATCTTTTATAAATGAATCTTGTAATTACTGTGAAATGATAAATATAATGAAAAAGCTATTGAGAAAACATCATGCTGACCATCCATAACCATTTTAACAGCCATCAAATTTAGCCAATTATGTCATGCCCTATATTTGGAACGTATCCCATAGTAACCATGTGAATTGTTTCTGCTTAAACATATCATGTAGGTTCATGCTAGCTTAGCAGAAGGCGAGGGAAATGCCAGCATAAGCTGCTGAGGTAATTTATCTCAAACAATTCTTTTATAAAACTAACCCTCTCCTTATCCCCCCCCCCCAAGGAATCCTGTGAATCTGTCATTGCAAGAAACCACTTTTCCTCAAGCTGTTTCTGCAATAGTGATACTGAAGAGGCCAAATTCAGCCCTGGTGTAATTCAGCGGGAGTCTGAGAAGTTACACCTTGGCTAAATAGCCCCTGTATATCTTTGTTTAAGGTTTCCAGGGTGGGATTCCCTTTTCCCCCATTACCTCAACCTCTGGGACCTCAGTTCTGAGTTAGGAATGCAGCACATCAAACCAAAACTGACAGGAACTTTTGGGGTTTCTGCTTTCTAACTGACTTTTCAGCTGGTCTCGTACTTTCCTGTACTCTGTTGCTCATCTGGCATCTGTTTATTGAGTAGCTTAGTCAGTCCTGCCTATCTACTTATATGGCCCCATTACTGTAGACTCTGAGATCCTCAAAATATTAATGAATTCGTTCTCACAAGACCCCTGTGAGGTAGGGAATTATTATCCTAATGGGGAACTGAGGCACATAGAGATCAAGGACATGATTTTAATCCCATTGGGGTGCAAGGGAGGCATTGCACAGACTTTGAAATCAGGCCCTAACTGATTTGCTTAGGCTCACAGAAAGTCTGTAGCGGGACCAAGAACTGAGCCCTGAACCCCAGGCCAGCTCCTTAACCACCAGTGCATCTTTCCTCTTCATGTTGGTGCCAGTGCAGCTCCATAACCAGTGGGTGAGGGCAAAACCTGTTAGCTGTTTTCTCCAGGTGTGTTATTTCTGCAGAGCTCACACTGCCTAATTTTCACACCTAGGCGCCTTAACAACACATCCAAATCCCTCCTTTGGGTGCTCCAGCTCCTATGGACAGAAATGTCCATTGTATACACTAGTGTGCCAGTCTGAGTCACAGAGGGGAAACACAGGATCGGGCCATCCTAGCAAGGCATTGCAAAGTGCTGTCTATGCACTGGATCGTCCCCAAACCTCTGTCTGCTCTCTGGCGACTACCACCTGCATGACTAGCTCAGTGGGACGGTTTTATTTGGAAAGTGGATTATTAACATTGCCAAGGGGTCAGAAAGATATAAAAATAATGACTGACAAATTTAACAGACATGGCATATTGACCATTATTTACCTCTGGTCAACGGCCAGAGCTACATCTTCAATGTCTCAGTGCATTCTTCAAAGTTGATTTGTGTGTGTGGGGGGGGGGGTTGCAATAGAGTCCTTGAGGGCAAGGGGGCCTAGTGGTTAGCACACCTGGTTTTCAGTCTGTCGCCTCCCAGGCAAAGTGAGGGGGAAGGATGTCTGGCCCCTACCCTAGGACAAAGGCATGATGGAAGTCTCAGTTTGCATCAGGGCCTTGCTCTGAACCAGGCATGGTAGGGGGACCCAGGCCGTCCCTCTCCACCTGGTCCCAGCCCACGACACTATTGAGGAGCCATACTGGCAGAGTCCTGCCCACCAAAACTCCTAGTCTGCCGCCCTGGCCCACTTCCTGCTTAAACTCTCCCGTTTGGGAAATGGTCCCCTCCAGTCCAAACACTCAGGAGCTCAGAGCTCAAAATGAGCCCAGTCCCGCAGGGCCTGCCGGTTCTCCACGGGAGAGCCAGAGGAGACAGTGCCTGTGAGCCTTACCAGCACCGTGGTCCCATCTCAGACTTACCCCTCCCTCTGGCTTCCAGAAGAAGGGCTTGTCTTCCCTCCAGCCTAGGGTGACCAGATGTCCCGATTTTATAGGGACAGTCCCAATTTTGGGGTCTTTTTCTTATATACGCTCCTATTACCCCCCACCCCCTGTCCTGATTTTTCACACTTGTTGTCTGGTCACCCTACTCCAGCCAGGTCACACCCCACAGCCCAGGCTTCTGAGCCCCTTTTAACCTCTCCTCCAGCCAGAGCATACGCTGCAGGCCTGGAGGGGCAGAGTTACCTGGGCCCTGTATTGCCCTTTTACCCCTTTGGGGCCAGTGTGGGGTTTGTATAGCCCATCATAGGGGGTCCTAAGAACACATCAGTATTCCACCCAACCTCGAAGCACCCATGTTGTATTGAACTGCCTAGTGAGTACGTGTGTTACTGCTCCACATCTGGAGTTAAACTCTAACTGCATGGCCTCTTACCATTGAATGCAGCTTTTCCTCGAGCTCTCCTGGCCTGGGTCCTGCGCTTGGGAGTAGGTGGGGCTGATTCCTGTTTCTGCTTCCACTGTTTGGTTTGGAGGGACCAAATCAGTATCCAGTAGGTTGACAACAACCACAAAATCCTAGGTGGCTTTGCATTTTTTCACCCCACTCTATAGCGGTAACAACAAAGGATTGTCCTATGTCGCGCAGTATAGTAATGGTCACTAAGCAAGGAAGTCCAGTGTTTCAGGGAGCACAGTGCTGATGAGGTGTTTGCTCCATTCCTTCCCTCTATGTGCTCACCTCAGCCTCACTCCACCTGCCCCCTCCTGCTTCCTCCTTTCCCACCCTGCCCTGTCTCCCTCCACCCTTCCCTTCAATGCCTCTCTCCTTCCCTCCGTGTTTTCATTTAGCTAACTCCCTCCTAACTAAACCCCACTCAAACCATTACAAAAATATTGTGGCACTAACCTGCCCAGGAGCGCCGCCAGCTTTTTCGCCGCCCTAGGCGGCGGAAGGTCCCGCCCCTGAAATTCCGATGACGACCGGGGCGCCGGCACCCCCCAAATGTTGGCGCCCTAGGCAACCGCCTAGGTCGCCTAATGGGTTGCACCGCCCCTGAACCTGCCATTTGCTGCCATTGCACTGTTCACTCTGCCTGTATGTTTGGTCCTTCCCCTTCCCTGTATCTAGTGTCTACAGAGACTGAGAGCATTATGGGGCAGGGACTGTCTCTTGCTCCATGTCTGTACAATACATAGCACAATGGATAACTCTCTAAGCACCACTGTAATACACATATTGCAGAATAACAAATACAGGATATATTACACCGTGTTCTTGGCTGCTTCGTTCTCAGCTAAGGAACAATGCTTGCATCTGTATCAGCCACAGCTGAAAGGCATCGTCACTGATACTCAGAGGGGCATGCAGCTGGCTGGGTGGGAAGGAAGAAATGCAATTCAGTGACTTACCTTTCATTAACAGTGCTGAACTCTAAGCAGAGTCAGGCTTTAAGCCATCTTCTAGGCCATATGTTAATACAGTCTCTTTAACATGCTATGCGCACAACAGGTTCTATTCATAAACCTAATTGCATTCTGTCAGCATCACAGGGCTAGCTTCAGATGTGCTCTAAGCAACTGATGTCAAATCAAGCTGCACTTATTTACACCAGGTCTGAGCTTAGCCCACCAATGTGCCAAGTCCTAAAAATCAGAGACACAATGAAGAAGAGAAATCCCTCCGCCCACTCCTTCCTATTTCAACAAGCTGGGCTTGTTTGTTTTTTCCATTTATGACCAAATAATCTTTTAATAAAAATGCTGAATGAGGCTGGCTAACCCCAAAGTTTGAATGTAGACCTTATGGTTTACAAGCCCGCATGACAACAGTCAAAATAGAACTCCGCCTGCCAGTACATAAAGTCGTAAGGGTGTCAGCAGTGTTAAGAATCAGACAGCATGGTCACTAGAAAGCCTCAAACAAGCAGACCTAAAGTCACCTCGAGCCTATAAAACCACTTCCTGGCTTTAGTCTAAGGTAGAGAGAGTTCCATAAATAAAGCGAAGTGACCGACAAACAAAGGCCTGGTAAGAAAGGAGTAACGCCCCCCCCTCCTCCTCCTCCTTTTGCATGTGGGAAACAGCCTACATCCTAACAGGCCTAGGAGGGCAGGAGCTGAACCAGAGGAAATGTGGATTGCACTGTGGGAATGAAAAGGTAGCCTTCAAAGAGGGGGGGAAATGGCAGGAGTTTGAGAAGGAAGAGGGCTATTTTTGTTGCTTTCTTGCTAATTTCTGTTTTATAGAGAAGGCCTGAATGTTTGCTTTTTCCCCACGCAACTCCTGGCTCCCCCAAAGTTTTGTTTCTGCATGTTTTTAACCCTAGATATGTCATAATAGGCAGTGTGGGGTTTCCTTGGTTTTGCTGGGAGTCTTAAGTGTGCATTCAGAGCTTTCTGTGCCCTTAACTGAAGGGTCAGGGATATGTTCAGGCTTTAGCACAGACACTTTTCATAGAATATCAGGGTTGGAAGGGACCTCAGGAGGGCGTCTAGTCCAACCCCCTGCTCAAAGCAGGGCCAATCCCCAGACAGATTTTTGCCCCAGCTCCCTACATGGCCCCCTCAAGGATTGAACTCACAACCCTGGATTTAGCAGGCCAATACTCAAACCACTGAGCTATCCCTCCCCCAAACCCAGATCAACTGCTTGGAAGGCAGCTATGCTCACCACTATACCCCCCCTCACATGCTGTCTTTAAACAGGGGTTAATTAACACAAGCAAAAGACAAAGGGCCTCACTTCTCAGGTCCCATGTGGTCCCTTTGTACCTTTCCAGTTGTGTGCCCCAGCACTGGAGAATCCCCAGGTGGGGTAGATCTCACGTATATCGCTCCACATCGCTCCCCTGCCAGTCCCCAGCACAGGAGGCAGGTAATGCGCTGTGCAGAAGAAGGGGGGCGTATACACTCCTGCACTCCGGTGATCCCCCACTGCCAGAATGGCCCTTTGGGGCTCTTCGCAGCTGGGTGCAATTTAAAGCATCTCTGAGCCGTCCTCCCCTTTCCCACTGCTCGGCCAGACCCACGAATCAGGCCCAAAGAGTCTGAATAAAAATCCCTTTCCCCTCGATTCGCCAGGTTTATGTGCATGGCAGCTCTGATGACATAATCTAACGAGTTCTCCGGTCATTCACAGGGGCTTTCAGGAAAGACAGGGGAGACATGAACTGAATTTTTAATGTACAAAATAAGCAACAAACAGAAGAGTAAAAAAACCAAACCAAACCCACCTTTCCGGGCTGCATAAAGGAGCAAAACAGGCACAGACTCAGTTTTAGCCCTGGTCACTGTTAGAACCCAGTTCAGCACATGTTCTGCTCCCATCTCAGTGGATCTGTCAACTATGCTCTGTCATTTTCCTCCCCAGGTCTGATCCTAAGCAACGGGCACACACTGAGCAGCGAGGTCAGATATGGTCAGGGTGGAGCAGCTAGGGCACAGCTCCCAGCTGATGGAAAAACATCTCCTCTAAGCAAATTGGCTTGCTGGTTCTCCAGTGGATCCACACCCACTGGAAAACAGGACTTCCAGGCAACCAAGCACTTGGAGGGGCTGTGTGTGAGTGGAAGTAGTTGCATTTAAAGAAAAGAAACCTGCTTATACCAGATAGAAACATTTGCCCCAGTGGAGAGGAATGGCGAGGTTAGTGTCAGTTCAGATAGCTTGAGCTGCTGGAGGTTAGTCTGGAGAAAGGCTTGGATTTCAGCACCCTTTCTGCAACGCTGCAGCTATAACAACATTCCTCTGCTCCCGACTTCCTTTCAGCACGACTGGAGTTTAAACCGTCTGCTTTTTCAAAGCTGCCCTTCCCCAGTTTCTCTCGCAGCTTCTTTTCCATGAAAAATAAGAAGTGTATGATGAGGGGGGGTGGAAACAAAGAAATCCAAGTGATTGCTCTGCAGGCAGGTGAGCTGCTTAGAAAGCTGAAGTACGTATTTGGAGGTCTCTCCAGACTGGCACCCATGGCTGAGGTTTAAATTTTAACTTTCGTAGAGAGTTGGACTGGAAAGTTGTTTCCCTTGGGCAGCTTGCTAGGGTCGGGAACAGGATTTACTGTCCTTAGGTATCAGGTCAACAGGACAGGGAGCATCCTAGAGGTAACAGTGTCAGCCAAAGAGGGACATTGGCTAAGGTCCACCCCATGAGCTGGAGACGTGCAACAGGGGCAAAAACAGAACATTGAGAACAGAATGGGAGAAAGGAATTTGTCTCGGCAAGGTATTGTTCTCCATTAATCTCATTAGTGTAAATGAGAGAGATAATAATGAGCAACGAGTAAGATCTACTGAAGGAAATGTAAGGAAGAGAAGGAAGAAATGTGATTCAGTGACTTGCCTGTGGCAGTCTTGAACTCTGGGCAGTAAAATGACTGTGTACCATAAGCATAAACATTGGGACCGTTTTAATATATCCCTTTTTCTGCCTGCTATCCTCGACCAAAAACTCAGATCTGAGCACCACAGGCTAAGGGATTTTAGAATCCAAACCTGGATGCAGAGCCACTGTGGTCTAGCCCAGGGAAATGGACTGGATGGAGCCTGGCCACTTAAAAGTTAGGTCAACCTAGCTACTGTCACTTGGGGAGGTGGAATTCCTGTACCGATGGAAAACCCCTTTCCGTCACTGTAGGAAGTGTCTACACGGCGGTGCTATAGCTGTGCTGCTCTGCTGCCATGTAGACATGACCTGGGACTCAGCAGATAATGGCTCAGACACAGAGGTCCCAGAGGGTAAGTCATTTAAACTGCCATGACTCTTAGTTTTCCCAATTTTAAAATGGGGCACATGCTCCCCGTTTTACAGAGGTGTTGCAGTGAGGGTGAAAAGTCCATTAGTGACAGTGAAGTGGGCCATAGGAGTGAATCTGAACAGCCTACAGGGCAAACCAAATGCCTAGGTCTGACTACCTGTTAGCCTTGGATCTTCATTCTGTTGGTGCTGTATGTACACACACACACACACACACACACAGATAGTCCCTGCCCTGGGAAGAGCTTGCAACTTAAAGAGACAAAGCAGACAAAAAGGGGGAGCAAGGGAGTAGCAGTATCCCTGTTTTACAAACACGGAGCTCAGACATCAAGAGATTAAGTAGCATGTCCAAGGTCACATAACTGATTAACTGATTTGTATACGCCAACCGTTTCCCCCCAGAAGTGTCCATTTGACAGATGTCAGCTGTCTTCAAAAGCAAACCGAAGTGAACTCTGCATTGTTCTATACTGGGGCACACTGAGTGGCAATGATTTGATAAGGGAGATAGAACTGTCTTGACACAACAAGAAGAAGCACTTATATTTGTCTCAGATTTTAAAAGAATGTTGCCCAAAGAGGTGGCCAGGTTCCAAGCTGTTCCCTGCCTGATATTTCAGCCATGCTCCCACAATAAATTGCAGCTCTCTTAGTGCAATGTATCTCTAACTTTTCCCATTGACACTCTTCATATTTTATAGTCATCAGCCAGTGATGTTTCTGTTACCTTGCATATAACCCCCATCTTCAAGGTGTCTTATCACAACCACTATCCTTCTAGCTAAGGAAGGCAGAACTTCCTTCAAGCCTCATTGAGGCTTCTTCTTGATTGGTACGAGAGCTTAATCTTGAACGACTTCCTGCAGAGGGGTAGTGCTCCAGGTCCACATAATTGTTTGGGCCTACCCACCTGGGGAGAGACAGACCAGGCCCAGAAGCTGGGATACAGGGCCAAAATCCATTTCCTTTGCACACATTCGTAAGAGGTCGAAGTGGTAGCTTCTTGTCATTGTCCCGCCATGCAGGGGGAGCACACCACAGGTTAGACTCCTTCATGGAGCGCAGCATGCTCCCCACTCTGAACCACTGCAAACTGGGAGCAGGACCCCAACTCCTCCACCTTTGAGCTATCTGTCTCTCAGGATGCTAATAGTTATAATTAGCATTTATACTGAGCTTTATATGTTCAGAGCACTGTACAGACAGTAGTTAATTTTCACATAGGGTTGTCAATTTTGGTTGGACGTATTCCTGAAGGTTTCATCGCATGACATAATCTTTAATTAAAGATTACTCTTTAATTCCTGGAGATTCCAGGACAATCCTGGAGGGTTGGCAACCCTATTTTCACGACACCCCCATCTGGGTACATAGCATTATCCCCATTGTAGAGATAGGGTGTCAGAAAGGCGAAGTAACTGATCCAAGACAACACAGCTAGTCAGTGACAGGCCAAGAACTAGAACCAACCTTGTGCTCAATTCTCCATTCACTTGGAGAGGGGAGGAGACGTTGGCAAGCTAAGGAGTCCAACCCAAACCAGAGAAGAGGGACATGAGGTAACTCTTATGAGGCACCACGGCAGCTTTTTCCCAATAGAAATATTTCCATTTTCGGATGTTCCATTTTTAACAAAGAATAGGCGTTTTCCAAGGAAAGAAGAAACTTTTTGCAAAAAAATGGTGTTTAGCTGAAAACCTGTTGGAAAACAGTTTTGACAGAAAAATTTCAACCAGCCCCACCAGTTCCTGGGCTCTGCAGGGACACAAAAGTGAGAGGATTCCATGTGTCCACCCCATCCTCCAGGCAGCAACGCCAGGGGCCAGCCCCAGCCTGTGCCTTATAAATGGCGACCTTTCCAATATTACCTTCTGTGCCCACTTTCTAATAGTCACCTTGGGATGCAAACACCTTGACAGCTGTAATTGTCACCGTCTGGGTGATTTTAAAGGCATTTAAGGTAAAATGGAGCGGAAGACAAGAAGCAGAGGATGTTAACAGAGAGTGTAATTTAAGGGTGGATCGTGGGTGTTATTAAGCCAAATGCTCTTGAGCCAATGGAATTATTCCAGCAAAGAATTTGGCTCCCTGTGTGCCTTTGTCTATTCAATCAGCTATCTTCAAGCTTTGTTCCATTCCTCATTCTACAGGACTGTGTTTAACTAGTTAAAGACTCTGAGGCCTTTTTAAAAATACACACAAAGTAACATCATTCGATTTTAGGAAGTTCACACTCTGGCCCTGGTCCAGCAGAGCATTTAAGCACGCGCTTGACTTTAAGTCCATTGCCATCATTTTACTTAAAGTTTAGCATGATTAGGTGTTTGTCATGATCAGGGCCTGGATGCTCAGTGCCTTGCATGAGTAAGACCTTACATTATTGAAAAATATAGCATGAACATACGGACAGATAGCAACTCCAGAGTTCAACTGCCCCTAATTATGAACATAGAATGCATTATTAGTTCCTTCCTTGCTGGCTATTATTCTGTGTGTTTTTAAGACAGTGAATTCCTCTCTTTGTACACTGTCATCAAATGGTTAAATGTGCCTGTTTAACTAGATAATAAGCTACTGGCACGTAGTATATATTTAAAACATCTTCAAAGAAACCCACTGTAAACAGGATCAAACCAATATGATTGTCTGAGTAATTTTATGCAATACACATGCCTATTTAAGGAATTGCAAAGCAAACCTGCAGTTTTATGTGCCCTTCCAGAGATTAAATTTCTGTAGAAAAATAAAGTGCTGATTGCTTAATTATTCCCTCTTTGAACTCCCTATAAGATAATAACAATGACAAATATCTCAACAGAACTTCCTGGTTAAATATGAAAAGATTGTTTACAGTTGGTGTCTGCCCCGGGATTGGTGAAGATAGACCCTGTTCCCCCATATTGCCCTGCAACATTTCAACTAAGACACAATGATACATGCAAACATGAACAGATCATTTGTATTTCCAATCTGAGCCAAAATATTTCACATGTGCAAGGCGGTGAGTTAGAGAAAGAACAGCTCAGCCATATAAAGAAGTGGTATCTATTAAAAACAAAACAGCCAGGTTAGGAAAAGTTCAGTCATTTGACCAAATGGTCAAGTTTAACAAGACACAATTAAAGCTAATTTAGCTCCCATCCTATGAAGTTCATAAACCCACACATGGGAGCGCTCAGCTGGGGAGGAGGACACAAAGTTAGCTATAAATCCATAGATTTTCATATGTTTTCTATTAGCATTTGTATTTACTAGCAAAGATGCCATATTCTGTTGGAACAAGTATTTTTCCACCCTCGCAACTCATCAGAACTTCAGACGTGATGCTGGAGTGAAGGAATAATGCTGAATCTGTGAAACCACCTATACCCTTTACATACCTCTTTGATACCAAAACTTTGTAGGTTCTCCCGGATTTTCTTCGTGATTGTGAATAAGGCCCTGAATTCTCACGAGCGCCTTGCTGTTTGCCACTCGGGCTTTGTATTCACCATAAAAGCAGCAATTTCAAGTGCAAATTTCAAGAGACCTGCAGGAAGAAATACATTGGCATAAGAATGATACCCCGTGCACCATGAAATTCTACTCTGTATGTGCTACTGATTGGGGGAAGGGGCTGTCTTTTTCTTCTGTATTTGTACAGTACCTAGCACAACAGGGGCCTGATCCATGCTCAGGTATATGCGATGGTAATAGAAATAATAAAATAATAAATGAATGCAGACCTGGTGTTTTTCAAACAGGATTGAGGCCTGACCCCAAGAAATATGAACAGTATATGTTTAGGTCCCTTTCTTCCTGTTATCTTCCCTTGGCCGGAGGAACCGATGGCAAGAATTTTAAAGGTATTTAGGTGCCTACCTCCCATTGGATGTCAGGTGCCTAAATACCTTTACAAATCTAAGCCTGAGTTACTAGAGTTTATTGCCTTGTGTAATCTCACTCGTTTTCAGCTGGAAAATTTATTGTGGCTTCTTCTCTGTGTTGCTTAGCTGTGCTATCCATATTTAAATGTTAATCTTTCCTTATGATAAGTCATTCACGTCAGCCCACTAATTGTTGTTGTTACTTTTCTCTGGAATCCCTATAATTTGTCAATATCTTGCTGGTAATGAGGGGCTCAGAACTGAATGCATGTTGCAAAGAGTCATAAAGAAGAGGGATTGTTACCGACCTGTCTTATGACACAATGCCTCAGGGCACACAACCCAAAATTCCATTGGTGGTTATCGTTGTTATTATGTATATTATGGTAGCAGCTAGGAAACCCAGGGAAGGATCAGGGTCTGGGCAGACAAATATCAAATAAAGGAACCCTCTCCCCATAGCATTTACTGTACAGGGGTACGTCTGGCTAGAGTCTATGCTCCTGTTTTAACTAACACAGCTATGAATGCTATTTGTGATTTACCTTATGCTTCAGCTTTGGGCAAACCACAACTGTTTGTGTTGGGAGCAAACGTTTGTGGAGTGTCCAGACTAATATTTACAATGCAGGTGAGTGAATGCAAGTTAATTGTCCATCAGTCAAAAAGAAGAGCCCAAACTCTAGTCTGGACACATGCTCCATGTGACACAGGACATGGCAGGTGGACAAAATAGAGAACTGTGGAGAACATGAGTGGGAGGATGAAATAACAAAAGGAACGGAGTTTAGCAGAGAAATGGGTGTCTCAGCTTCCCACTTGCTTAACCAAGACTAGAAAGTCTTTGGGTTTTTTTTCTCCACAGACTGTCGTTTTCATTCATCTTCTTTGCTCCCACATCGCATTATAAACTTGTGTCTAATTTGTGGTTCACTATCATGTTTAAGTCTCTTCCAGCATTAGCGCGCTTCAGCTTTCTGCCTCTCGTTGACTGTGATTATTTTTATGTGCTAGCTTTTTTCATTGTGTCATTTCTGCCCATCTTGCTGACCTCTCTAGGTCGCTTTGTGCTATTTCTCTGCCATCCCAGGTGTTCTCAACTTCTCCCACTTTAGTAGCACCTGCACATTTCATTATTCCCTCTTCTAGATCAGCATTAAATGAAACCAGCCCTCATGCAGATTCCTGCTCTAAACCACTAGAGACCGCCCCGAATCTCTATTTTATCACGTATCATAATCCTCCGATTACAACCCTTTGGGTAGTTCCCTGCGCACAGGACAATGTTCATATCCAAGCTGATTTAATTTACTTTTGAGAGTCAGATTCCATGAGAACCCATATAATCTGATTCCACCGATGACAGAAAAATAAAGACATGGGAGAGCCACAGGGCTGCAGTACAAGGGAGTCCCCTCATTCTAGTGTCTTGTGTCAGGGCAAACATCTCCACTGGGGAAAAAACATGTTCACAATATTGGCCACAGTTCAGCAAAGCATGTGCTTATATTGGCTTCAAGTTAAGCACATGTTTAACTTGCTGACTCAGAAGATGCTGACAGAACAAGGAGTAATGGTCTCAAGTTGCAGTGGGGGAGGTTTAGGTTGCATATTAGGAAAAACTTTTTCACTAGGAGGGTGGGGAAGCACTGGAATGGGTTACCTAGGGAGGGGGTGGAATCTCCTTCCTTAGAGGTTTTTAAGGTCAGGCTTGACAAAGACCTGACTGGGATGATTTAGTTGGGGATTGATCCTGCTTTGAGCAGGGGGTTGGACTAGATGACCTCCTGAGGTCCCTTCCAACCCTGATATTCTATGATTCTATTATCTCAATGATCCAGCTGATCAGAATGGAGTCTTATCATCAGGCCCTGTTCCTTAAAGCCATGGTGGCAAACACATTGGCAGTAGGCTTGCTCGCTTTCTGCAGCACGGAGAGAGAGAGATGGCTTCTGGAGGATGAGGGGAGTGGGAGGTGTCATCATCTAGAGCTCTGGCAGAGTTTTTCAAAGCATTGAAGGCAGCATATGAACAGCTGTGAAAGAGGGGCCATCCAGCTGCTGATGCTGCTGGCACAGCTCATTATTTTCACATGCTGTGATTTGTTCAGATATGATCCTGTGACTGCTTGTCTTTTTCACCAATACTTTAGTGCACACAGTGGGCTAAATCCACCTCTGGGGTAAATCCATTATATCCAGTGGAATTACATCAGGCCTATTATCATTAGGTACGAGCTGGAAGTGTTGCTGCTGCTGCTAATTTCTTATTTAGCAGCAGTGTGATGTCCTCCCTCGTAATCCCATGACTGCCCGGGTGCAGGTCTGGCTGGCTAGTGATCTGGCCCACAACTAGTTTAAGGAATGGGCCAGGAGGTCCGTGTAACCCCCTGCTTCTGCTGGTGGCAGCGCTAATGAATTATACAATGGGTCGCTTGTATGGCATTTTGTGACTAGCTATGTCCAGGAGAAGTAGAGCCTTACAGACCCCGAAGAGATAGCTGCTGATCAAGATCAAGATCAATCTGGGGCCCAGAGGCTCTCTCCCCAATCAGATCATTGTGCTGGGTGCTGTACAAACATCTAGTAAGGGGCAGTCCATGCCTCGAACAGCCATGCCCCACAGAGGCAGACTGCTGCACCCACATGAAGCCCCACTGAAGCCAATTGCAGTCAGTGGAATTACACTCAGGTAATGGGGTCCACCCACATGGGGCCTAGAGTAAGTCAGGGTAGAACAGGCCAGATCCTCTGCTGCTAGCAATCAGCCTAGCTCCACTGGAGTGAAAAGCCCCAAAGAGAGTAGGCTGCAGACAATGTTCTGGTGGGATTTCTTTTTGTAAAGGCGGGAATTGTCAGGAATCAGGGCCTGCACCAGAGCCAGTCTCCAGCCACCCTAAGAAGCGCACCTGGCCTGTAGTAGGCCAGAAGAGTCAGCAGACCGGCCCCTAGATGCAGCAGCAGCAGTTCAGTGGCTGCTCAAAGCATTTGCCCAAGGCCGCGTTAGCTCCTGAGCCTGTTTGTTCTCAGCCTTGCTCTTGCCTTAGTCCCTGCTTTGTCTCACTCCAGCCAATCTGGTTCAGACCCTGAGCTCTGATTTCTGATTGGCTGTGATCCTTGGCTCTGGCACTGGGCTCCGATTCCTGGTTAACAACTCCCTAGACCTGACTGTTGCTCTAACCACTAACCATGAACTCCCATGGCAGAAACAATGGATATTAAAAATATCAGTAAGCCCTGTTGGACATCTGCCCAGACCACAAAGTCTTTGAAGCAACATCACTGGGGAAATAAATACCCCAGAAATCTCACATCTTCTCCTTTTTATCAAAGTTCCTGAAAACCTGGAGTCTCCAGAGCGCTTTACAAATAATATCCAGGCACCCAAACATCAAAATGATGCAGTGATTCTCTGGGGTCGGTGTCCATGATCAGGGGGAAAATGTCAGCACTCTTCCCATTTAAAAAGCAATTACATAGGTTGTTTTTTAAAAGTTCAAATATTCCTTTGCCAGCGATTACATCACTTGAAATAATTTTATTGTATTTATTTATTTAACAGAGACTGCTTTTTATTAACCGCTCCATAAAATGAGCTGGGAATAAACACCAATTAAAAATCAGATACAGAACACAATATGAAACAGAACACCGAACAGATTTCACCCGATAAACTTTCACCTGTATGTTCCTGAACCCTGGAGATCAGCCCAGCTATGCCAATATCGCTACTTTCTTCAAAGTTCTGCCGAAGAATTTCCCTACCCCACCAAAACCATACTGGGAACATGCCCAGAAACGGATGAGCTAGATCCGCAGCTGATGCTCAATCAATGGCACTATGCCAATTTAGCTGCGGGTCTGGCCCACTATTTACTAATTTTCATCTCTTCTTTCTCCTGACTCCCTTGATTGCTCTAAGTTTCTTTGCAGGGAAGGTGTCTGATATCAACCACCACATGGATATTGGAACGAACAACAACAAAACACTACACCGCACATACAAGTCTCTTACCTTGAATTAAGCTGATAATTTAAAAAGACTGAAAACGTTACTTTGTTCTTTGCCAAAAAAAATGTATTTTCACAAAGTCAACAGAAGTGGCTGGGACTCCTTTGAGGCACAATCTCCCTCCGAACTCCCCCTGGAGCAGGGCAGTTCACCACCACTCCAACCTAGGCTAGTGATTTCATAGAATATCAGGGTTGGAACAGTAGCGGCGCCAGCTCTTCCGGCGCCCTAGGCGGCGGAAGGTCCCGCCCCCGAAATGCCGCCCCCAACAGCGGCGGCGGAAGGTCCCACCCCCAAATTTCTACGGGCGGCCGGGGCGCCGGCGCCCCCAAAATAGCAGTGCCCTAGGCGACCGCCTAATGGGTTGCACCGGCCCTGGGTTGGAAGGGACCTCAGGAGGTCATCTAGTCCAACCCCCTGCTCAAAGCAGGACCAATCCCCAGGCAGATTTTTGCCCCAGATCCCTAAGTGNAGAGCTATCCCTCCACAGGGAACAGCATGAGAGGTGACACAGGTAGGTAGGTAGGGCACTGGACTATGACTCAGAAGACTGGGAGGCTAGTCCTGGCTTTGGCACTGACCTGCTCTGTGACCTTGGGAGTCACTTCAACTCCGTTTCTCCTCTTTGTTTGATTAGACTGTAAATACTACAGGCAGAATCCCAGTCTGGTTGAAGCCAAAGCAAAACTCCTCTTGAATTCGAGGGAGCTAGGCTTCCCCCCTATGTGTTTGTAGAGTACCTTGAACACTGCAATTCTGATCTTAGTTGGGACTTCCAGTTTCTACTGTAATGTTACTACTAACCTGACATTTTATTGTCCCCTACATATTCATTGGCTGTCATTTTTACTGAGCTCATCACTATAATATCTAGGCACCAAATATACTGCCAAGAAATGCAATGTATATAATAAGAATTCCCAATTCTCATGTTATAGCCATAGTGTCCATAGTTACGAAATGCATAAAGCCCAGCAAAGCAATATATGTAGCCAGGATATATGCAACTTAATGCGAGCAATCTCCATTCTGTTGTATTGTATTGCACATGGGAATCTGAAAAGGTTCATGTGACGTTTCACTCCATATTCTTTATGAAAATATGCTTCTGATATGGATATGACATAACTGAGATATACTTTATGCAAGATGGCTCATGTAAGATATCATTGGAAAGGTTATGATTTACTGAACGTGATTATCCAATTTGTATCATTTCTGTATCTGAAGTTAGGAATATTGACTATGAATCTGTATTTCAAATGTGTTACTTTGGGTGTCACCCCCAACTAGCCCTTCAGGTACAACAATGGAAAAGCCAGACAGGGCTAATGGCCCATTAGCAAAGACAATGGACTGTGAAAGAGCTTAGTCTTCCTGTGGACGCTCCAGACAGCCTATGAGTAATGGCTGCCACAGCCCTGCGGAGACATGGGTCTGAGCCACCTGGGACTGGACACACCCCTTGGAATGCCAGTGTTCTTCCCCTGGGAGACAAAGGGTTCCCACCATACACAAGAGCTATATAAGGTAGGGGAGTGACATCATCTTGGTCCTCCTCTGCCTCCCCACCCAAATAGACACTGAAAACCACCTGGAAGCAAGAACTGAACTGGGGGGAGAAGGGTTGAGCCCAAGCTCGAAGGGCATCTGGCTTGTGAGTAATAATAACTGAGGTCTCAAGCTGGAGACCAATGCAGCTTCCATTCAAGACTTTCTGTAATCCGCCTGTAACAATATCTAGGGTGAGAAATTTATGTTTTGTAACCCGTTTCTTTAGTGAATCAAACTTAGTTTGCCTGTTTTGTTTTATTTGCTTAGTAATCTGCTTTGTTCTGTTTGCTACCCCTTTAACCACTTAAATTCACCTTTTGCAGTTAATAAACTTATTTCTTGTTTATAGCATAACCTCATTTGTGCAATTCATAATTGCGGTGTGGGAGGGAGAGGTAAGAGAGGTTGTGCATACCTTCCTCCACATTGAGGGAGGAGGCGGGTTTCATAATATACCTTTGGGTCTGCACCTCAAGGGAGGTGGACACCTAAGTGCTGGGGCAAGTCCCTTAAATTGAGTCCCCAGAGCTAATCTCAGTGTCTGTGTCGTTCTGCAGTTGGATGTGGCCTTGCCTGTGTGTGTGCTGGAGGAGGCTTAATAGCCTGGCTCAGCAGGACAGGTAAAAAGGGGGCGCTGGCTGGCAAAATAGACAGGCTCCGTGGTATCCCAACACATCAGGTGGCACCTTAAGGGGTCCAACCCGCCACAGTTAAATACAATGAATATTATTTTAAATGTATATTTGTATTTAGCATTAATTATTACATGAAACATATTGCAAACAGAGTATCTGTTACAGAAGGAAAAAGCTTCCTATGAGGAGAGTGAAAACCAGTCATTGCTTCAGGAACCAAGCCCTACCGGATGTGTCACAGAGCTACATAGTTTCCCTTTAGTATTTGCTACAACTAGAGTTCCATTTGATTGGCTTTTCTACACAGGGATATCCAGGAAGTTAATCCAATTAACTAAAGGTATGAATTTGAAGTGGATTAGTTAAACTGCATTACATCTCTGTGTGAACTACCTCATTCAGAATTAGCCCTGGTCTACACTACGGAATTACTTCAGTATAACTACGTCACTCAGGGGTGTGAATAATCCACGCCCCTGAACGACACAGTTATACCAACCTAAGAGCAGGTGTAGACAACCTCTCTTGGAATTGGATTAACTAAAACGATAGGAGAAGCTCTCTCCCATGGTCTTACAGCATTTTCATTAAAGCACTATGGCGGTACAGCTGCACCAATGCGGCATTTCAAGCATAGTCTGCCCTTCAAAATTGCCTTAATTTGGTTGATCTTAATTCACTTCCAAAGTGAATTAAACTAAACCAAATTAAAGCCACTTTAATTCTGAATAACAGCATCCACACAGGGATTTAATGCACTAATCCACACCTTTAGTTAATTTCCTGGATGTCCCCCTGTAGGCAAGCCCTTAGAGAGCTGTTAGCTATCCATCTGAGAAGGCTCAAGAGTATAAATTATTTCAGCTAAATTCAGCCATAATGTGAGCGCAGTAAATTGGATCAGTAAATTGTTTGCAATGATAACACATGGGAAGAACGGCAAGGATCTTGATAAACCCACCCCTGTTGACTCAGACTACACACCCCCTTTGGGAGACCAGCCATGGCAAACACAGATCTGGAGAGCTGCCCTCTGAGCAGACATGCAGACCTGGAGAGCTGCTCTCTTTCCAGAATGGCATCGTATTAATGGATCAGCAGCCAAGACAAAGAAGCTGCTGGTGGTCTCTCAAATGCACCATTTATTCCCAGCTCTGCAGATCCAGGGCTACATCCAGCTTTTTATACTACAGCCGTATTAATGACAAGCCACAGGCAGCATGGACAGTGGTGAGTGTGTCAGGGAAGTGCATGGCCGGACAGTAGCTGCTACACTCGTTGAAAGGATTATGTACTGGTCTGGAGCCAGCGCAGAACAAGGAAGGGCTATAACTTCACCCATGCTCTGCCCCGTTTGAGAAGCCTAGCACTGCTGATTGCACCGGGATTATGGGCAAGGAAGGAAAATCCCTTTTACCTTCTGCCCACACAGGGTAAGCCACATTCTGGCTCTTTCTTAAAAATGCTCCATTGGTGGTTTGCTTCTCTCACTGTGGATCTGATGGCAGAACTGGAGAATGATGTGGATTCTTGCCTGGCTCCCCTACATAGATACTCCTTTTACTCGCTGATAAAATTAGAAAACAAACCTACATTAAGGCCCCAATCCTGCTTGGTGTAATATGGGAGAAGGGAGCAGCAGGCCCTGTGAAGGCCACACAATGCAGAATCAGGGCCTTGAAGATCAGTGTCAACAATTATAACTTTCCTGTACTCAGAGCTGAGACTCTCTGGCCCCATCTGGCCCCAAAGCTACAACCACACAATTTCTTTTAAAACAAATCTTGTCACTAAAGTATCCAAGGGATAGCCGTGTTAGTCTGTAGCCACAAAAACAACGAGTCGTCTGGTGGCACCTTAAAGACTAACAGATTTATTTGGGCATAAGCTTCCTTAAAAACCCACTTCTTCAGATGAGCTTATGCCCAAATAAATCTGTTAGTCTTTAAGGTGCCACCAGACTCCTCGTTGTTCTTGTCACTAAAGTATTTTCAAATCTAATTTGGAAAGAATCTGAAAAATGGTCTCTGAGTGTAATTGGCTATTTTAGAAACATCATTTTCTTCCTCTAGAATACGGAGACCTGGAGGAAATGGTCAAAAAATAACAGTATTAATATTAATGTGGACTTATATGGCAACAGTGCATGGAGATGCCAACAGAGATCAGAGCCCCATTGTGCGAGGTGCTGTACATACACATAGCAATAGACAGCCACTGCCCCAAAGGACTTACAGTAGAGAAGGTCCTGATTCTGTAATGAGCTCCAGGCAGGCAACACCCCGAGGCTGCACGGAGCCCCATTAAAGTCAGTGGGATTCCATGTGACCGCAAGGCCTACTCAGATGGCTCTAGTGTAGAATCAGGGCCTGAATAGACAGGACAGATGAAGGATGAAAGACTCTACAAGCCACGGACAGAAGCAGTTATTCTGGCTGATCATGCCCTATTATGGCAGTGCGGTTCTCATCATTGGCAGGACTGTACATAAGGCCGCTTTAACGTGTTTTGCATATAAAGTGAAACTGGCAAATGTTGGCAGGTCACCTTCTGTATCTCGCGGAGAAGTGACTTTAAAGGGTTTAACTTTTGCCAAGAACATTTCACCAGATCAGAACTTGGCACTCAGCCAGGCTCTAGCTGTTCCAGCACTGATGTAAGAAACTCCTGTTTGCAGGGGCTGGATGACTCAGTCGTAAAAATGTGCTCCAGACAGAGACTCAGCACAGAGGGCAGAAGAAACAGGCCCAATCCTCCCCCCCAAAGTAAATGGGAACCTTTACATGGTCTTTAATGGGCATTGGATCAGGCCCTTGGTTTATGTGTATAACCAGATCTTTATTTTCCCAAGTTCTGCCCCAGCTCTGCACAGGACGCTTCTAACCCCTGATGATCCTTTTTTCTCCCTCTGCTTCAGCTGAGCCCCAGTACCAAAACCCTGTCATTTAGCTGTCTTCCCAGTGGAGATGTGCCATCCCTTCATCACTGTATGTTTTACTGATGAGCACTGTAGGGCACAAGGGGTTAAGCATTCAGGGACAGCTTCTGTCCCCTGCCCCTCGGCACTGCCTGCACAGGTGCCACAAGTTATCAGGGGAGAATTTCCCTGGCACAGCCTTGTGGTAAGCTGCCCTGCACTGCCCTCCTTGCAAGCCCCAGAGTAGAGGGGTTGGACTGGGAGCGGGAGAGGACAGGAAGGGGGTCTGTAGTGCATGGCACTGCCAGAATGTGGGGCTTTGCCGTAGCCCATCGGCAGGCAGGCGAGCTGCCGAGGACTGCTCTAAATCAGGCTGGGTGCTGTTTTGGCCTCTGATGTAGCCCAGCATTCACAGAGGGCAAAAGTGCTTTTCATCCCTCTTCCCCTGGGCTGTGCTCCATCTGCTGTGTCTCCTGGAGGTACAGCAAAGAACCAGCTCCTTGCTTGCACTTCCTAGCCATGGAAGTTAGGGCCAGATGTTAATGTCATAGAATATCAGGGTTAGAAGGGACCTCAGGAGGTCATTTAGTCCAACCCGCTGCTTAGAGCAGGAGCAACCCCCAGACAGAGTGCTTGCCCCAGATCCCTAAATGGCCCCCTCAAGGATTGAACTCACAACCCTGGGTTTAACAGGCCAATGCTCAAACCACTGAGCTGTCCCTCCTCCTTATTGCAGTTTTCACTCAGATACATTTCCACTGGAGTTAGGAGGAGGTTTCTTGAGCAAGAACTTCCGGCGGTGGCCTCGGGGAATGGGAAAGGGAACAAATTCCTGTTTCCAGAACAGAATGTCACAGACTTGTGCTGTGCACCATCAGGGGCTGCTGGAATGTTTTTAATGTCTATTAAGGCTGGGTCCTTCAACTGACTTAAAGCAATTGACTCCCGAGGTTCACACGGAGCCTCACCGATTTCAGCAGGGATCTGTGTGGGTGCACAGGATCAGAGGCAGGGGGGCGGCACTTACATTGGGACATTTCCTGCATTGCACATATGCAGCATGTTTTTTTCTGGATCCTCCCGTCTACATTTCATACCAAGCACTGTCATTATAACCACAAACAATGTTCTAAGTCTCCTGCAACAACGAGGCCCAACAGCTCAGGTCTAAGTGGTCCATTTAGCTTAAATCTCCAGTCCTTCATCGCTTTAAGTCAAATCCGTTACCATTACGTCGGGAGGCCTTTTTTTCAATTGTGCAAAACTAAAATAGGCCCATCCAAATGGGTATTTACACATTCTTACTCTTCTTTGGTGTCTGATGTCATGAAAAAGTGACATCACAAAAGGCCACATTAAAAACCTTACATACTGGAGCTTTTGCAATGTCAAGACGCTTACAATGTAAAGACCCAATCCTGCACTCCCTCCCAGGCAGAAATCTCCCACTGACTTCAAGTGCACGACTGAGCCCTAAATCACCATCGTGGTGGCGGGATATGAGAGAAGGACCCGGGGAACGTAGGCCGGCTTAGGGAAGGAAGATAGAAGACACCGCGATGGTGATTTAGAAGCTTTGTTACACCTACATGGGTGTAAATCAGCATAGCTCCATTGAATTCAACCCTGAGATTGAGGCTGAAGAAGCATCAAAATGGGATTATCAATTGAATGGGCCAGATCCTCAATTGGAACAAATTAGCATTGATCCAATTCCAACCTTAGTCTGGTCATCAGTGGAGCTATGCTGATTTATGCCTGCTTAGGTTCTGGCCCGTTCAGGTAGTTCAACGTCAATCTCATCATGGACAATGTCGTCACCGGACCCCCTCCGCCCGCCCCTCCCCCTGATTCAAGAGACACTTTAGGACTTAATCCTGCAGCAGTAAAGCAGGTAAACTCCCATTGAAAGCAGTAGGATTTCTGCTGGTAAAGTATTGCAGGAAGAGTATTTAATTATTGTTTACTCTGAAAGTACTTTACTTCCTCTGCTACTAAAGCTCTATTGGGCAGTTGTACAGCAGCTCACAGACCAATAAATAAATAAAGCTCTGTTTGTGGTTCTTGGAAGTCTAGTAAAATCCAAACACTTCCTAATAGCACAACATAAAACCAAATGAAAGATTATTCAATGAATCAGCCCATGGCATTTATTAATATTAGCTCACTCATGTCGATTGGCAGCTTTCCTCTTTTGAGACGCCATCAGCAGAGCCCCATATTTCCTACCAAATGATTTCTCCATCCTTCAGTCAGAAGAGACCTGGGTGACAGAGTCATCATTTGGAAAAAATAAAGTTAGAAAAATACCCTCTATCCTCAAATTGCTAAACTGCCCCCTTTCAACACAATTTGAATTACAGTAGCTTTTACCAGAGCAACAGACTAGCTCGACAGACAAGACTTTCTTTCTGTTGCAAAAGAGGGAAAAACAGACCGCTGAAGCTTACTGCTAACGTCCTTTACTGGACAGATGGCTGTTTTTCTCCACTAACCAAAATATGTATACCTGGCTCAACTCCAGTGCCCCAGTGGTGGTGTTGTCATGCTCTCCTTTGCTGTGGCTTCCCCAAACATCGCTTTTCCTAACCGATATAACTAGACGCTGTACTTCGCCAAATCCATCACTTGAACAGTCAATGTTTATCCTTACAAAGCTTGACAGATGGAAATGACTGAATCTGACTACTCATCACTAGCATTTTTACATCTTTTGATGGGTTGCAATGTGTCTTCGGAAATAAAATTGCTCCAGATGGGGTATTCAAGCAGCTTCAACTCCAAAGTCAACAAGGCAGACAGTGTAAATCACCAGTTTAGAAGTTTCCCAATAATATCCTGTTTAACTTGGGGCAAAGAACATCACTGACAAAGGCCTCTAGCCAGCTTGAAGTCAGTGGGAGTCTATCCGTTGACTTCAGCCGGAGCTGGAAGAGAGCTAAAATGACTATCATACAATCTTCCTTTGCCTCTAATGAGATTTGTGGGATTCTGTGCATAGAATTTTGCACTTCTCAATCCAGGCTCATCAGACCTGTGATGTGACTATTTCTGGATGCTTTAAAGAAAAAAAACACATTCCAGGGAGTGCCTTTGACTTGTATGCACATATGGTAACTTTACTCCCAATTAGTAAAGAAATAAAGATTTAAAAAATCTAGTTGTAATTATGTTGTACTTTCCTAAACTGAGAGACTCCAGGATGGACTTTTACTAGGTTGACTGAGACACTTTCAAAGGATTTCACCTTCCCTGCTGAGTCGTGAATTTTGATGGCACATGTTTTTGCGTGCATTCGCTAACACCATCTTCTTCCCGTTTCTTTCCTTGAAGACAATGGGCCTGATCCAAGCCTACTGAAATGAATGGGAGACTTTCCACTGACTGCAATGAGCTTTGGATCAAGCCCCCAAAGTATGTAGTAGTATTCCATCGGTGACCTATTTAGAGTCTCCCTGGTCCTTAATACTAATCACACAGAAAATGTCAACTCTACTCATGCCATCTGCAATTTTTAAGTTAGGGGGAAGGAAAATGATGCCTGGATTTTGGGGGAAATTGGAACTAAAAGTCACAAGAAAAGTAAATCAGCTAACATCTATAAATTGGGGGGAAGGGATGGGGTGTAAGGAGGAGTGCTCCGCACACTGTTGCCAAGCGTGCTGAAAGGAAACCTGGCAATAGCAGTGTGAGTAGTTGCTTCTCTAGATCTACAGGGGCAGAAGCTAAGCAGTCCGCTGCCCATGCAAAGAATGTTACTGCAAGGTAACATCTGCTGCATGAAGCCATTGTAAAATAACCATGCAAACATGTGAGGAAAACATCTGCTTAGAACACATTAGACCACCAGCAGCGCAACCAGGGAGAGGCAAGAGAAGGAGAGGCAAGGAGCCAGTGAGAAAAGGAGTGGGTCAGGGACATACCCAGTGCCTTGGTGAGTAGTATAACCACAGTTTACATAAAAGATAGGAAAGCAATCCCCTCTTTCGGTGGCCATCATTATCCCTTTCCTTGTGCTTCAGCAATAGGGTAAAGCAGCAGGACTTAGAAGTCAGCGCTGCAGGTGTAAAAATCAACCCCTTTGACTGAGTCATCTGCAGGGATTGAAACTGGTAACTTCTTGATCTCAAAGCTGGAACCTCCGCTGCACGAGCTAAAGGAGCAGCCCCGTTAGGGTGGTGACAATAGCAGACGCAAATCTAGACATCAGAAGGGGGCACACCACCATGGTAAATTATACAGGCAAGATGGAATGGCCACAAGATACAGTAGAAGCCAGTGACAGGCTTATATTACATGACAAACTGGGGCAAAAGGTTAGCTGCTATGTTCAAAGCTGAGAAATAGGGAAGAACAGAAGCTAGTCAAGACCACAGCCTTCCTACTCCCTCCTGGAGGGACTCAGCACCTTGGTGTTTTGGGCCTGAAGATAATAGCCCCAATTCGTTATTATCTGATGGCTTTGCAATGGTCCTAGCTCTTTCCAAGAGATCTAACACAGCTCACCCCATATCTGTGTCAAATATCCTGGGGGCCCAAATGTAGGGACTGTCCAACTCACTGTCTCCCAATGCTTTGTGGGGTTACGTCCCAGGAGGCCCAACACAAGAGACGAGCCAGGTGGGGTCTACCAACCTTGTTCACTTTTTTAGAAGCAAGTTGAATGCACATGGAAGGTTCCTAGATTGACAGCACTAACATATCCGCAGAGCAATGGACAATGGAAATGCTTGCTTCTCTGGAATCGCTCTGCAGATGCACCAGAACCTTGTTCTGGATGAACTTCCTTTACCAGTGAGAGGGTGTGGGCATGGACAGTCAAGTTAGTCCTTGGCTTCTCTGTTTGGACTGCCAGCTACCAAGCTAAAGGAACAGGTGTCAATGTTTTTTGTTGTTGTTTTGCTTATAGGGTCTACTTAGAATTAGATTTTGAAGGCTTGTGGCTGCACAAACAGTTTGCACAGAATCCAGAGTCCACCCCCAACTCAGAGCCACTTTGGCTTCTGTTGTATCCATGAACATCAGCACATCTTCACAAATGGTTTGCAAGCAGAGAGAACATTTGTATTCCCCTCTTTTCTCCACTGAAACCCTGCCCCCTCCCCCAAACATGCACTCCGCTTTTCCTTTCATTGTCTCGAAGGGATGTGAAGTAGCCCACCCTCTCTCCTACTAGGCGGCTGGAGCCGGGTGGCTTTGTCTCTCCAGGTGATTCTGGGTGGTCACTTTTCCTCAGCAGGGCCTACTCAGTATGAACCACTGCCTACCCCAATTTCCACAAGGGTGCGTGAGAGAAGGGGCTGGATGCACATGTAAAAAATCCCTTTGTGGGTCTTCTGCATGGGTTGCATTCAGGACCTTTGGACCATGAGTTCAGAGCAGTAGCTTGGAGACAGCAGCAGGCTCATAAACATCTTTATGTGGTCCCAGCTATCAGATGGGGACAAAGTGGTCACACACACACACACACACACACACACACACACACACACACACACACACACACACACACACACACAAAATGATGTGCTGCCTTCATGACCAGTTAACAAGGACTCTCTACACTTATTTTTATCTGTTGATTCACAGCCCTGCAGGAAAAGCAGGTCTCCAACTCCATAAAGAGGATATCTTGAAAATCATGCATGTCATTGATAAGCAGGAGGAAATATTTTCAGGCAAGAGTCATAATTCTTTCTTGACTGCTAACATCTGTTTGCTAAAGCCTACAAACTTCCCCAGAGTTTTGAGGTTTGTAAACATTATTTGAAGATGACATACTAAATATTACGAAAATGTGCCTCGTAATCTACACCCAACCTCCGCCCTCCTCCCCTCCCCCAAGAACATTTCATCTTTTCAGACTTTCCCCAACAGAGTTGGTTTGGATGGTTTTTTAGTTCCTTAAATTATGGGTTTCAATACATTCTTTATTAAAAATGAGCCCATGCACTAATGCTCGGAGCAAAATAGACAGCTGTAAAGCCACAAGGCCAACTTTGAACTAGTCTATGATGGGAAGATAGTGGTTATTTCAGACATCATCTTCGTCTTGGAATTGGGATCCTTTGTAACATACTCACTTCAGCCACAATGTGTGGGTAAACAGGGATTTCCCTTCCATTCATGCTCAAAAGGTTAACAATTTCTAAAAGGATGTGGCATATTTCATTCAACTATCAATATTTAGGAGGCTGCTTAATTCTTCTTTCAACATAACTGAATATATCCTCTCCTGGGCTGGCTTTGAACCAGAAGCCGAGGTGTGAAATTATTGACCTCCTGAACCAGCCAGACCCTTTGCTAGGGGACTGGTTGACAAAAGGCCGTACTGGGTCCTTTCCCCACTCTCTGCTCCTTCTGCACTAGATTTACACAGCTCCATCTTGCTCTTCCAAAGCGCCCAGTGTTCCAACCGTTTGTGCAGCCATGGGACTCAAAATCCAATTGTAAGACACCGCAGAAAAAAAACAAACAATTGTCCGGGTCAGTCATGTGACTCATGAAGACGTTAGTCCCTTCTCTTTATTTAACCGATTCCTTTTTCTGACCTATATTGTGACTTGGACTTGTGAGTAAGATGCTCTCTTGAACTACTATGTGGATTACCCAGACCTTGGGTCTATGCATGAAGGAATAAGCAGGCCTATGTAGTTGCTAGTTCCCTCCTCAGATCAGATGGGCAGGCAGTGGCTGGGGAACAGTTGGAAACTTGGGAGTAACTCCCTGCTCCCTGGGCTGAGTAGCTGAAACACCTCAGGATGAGATGGGTAGTAATTTACTGAGTAAGACGGTTGGCATTTTCAAAGAAGCCTAAGGGAGTTAGGCACTGCAGTCCCATTGAAATGTGATGAATCTTGAAATCCCTTGCCCAAACTACTGTCCCCAAGGAGTGAGGAGGAAGCAGGCTTGAAATCCAAGTGGTGTCTCTGAGGCATGACATCTCCTGGGTCTTTTCCCGCAGTGGTGCAACTTTACACCTCACCGTTTGTTCAGGGCTACACCTAAAGTCAGAATCTAGCCCTCTGCATTCAACCCTTCGAATCACTGCAACTCTTAGCTCTTCAGGGGAAAAAGTTGGGTAAGAGGGAGACCATCAAAGCATTCCCAGCTACCGAGTCCAGGCCTGGTCTTTCACTCTCCAAACACCGCTCTTCCAGCCTCTATAGGGGACTGATAGAAAGAATATTGGGACAACCATATCTGCGCCATTTCCTCAGGGCCGGCTCTAGGTTTTTTGCCGCCCCAAGCAAAAAAATGTTTGGCTGCCCCCCACCCCACCCAGGGCCGGCTCCAGGTTTTTTGCCACCCCAAGCGCAAACCCCCCCCCCCGCCCCTTGAAAAGTGCCGCCCCCAAAGGGCCGGAATGCCGCCCCTTGAAAAGTGCCGCCCCAAGCACATGCTTGGAACGCTGGTGCCTAGAGCTGGCCCTCCATTTCCTGTTCCACTGTGCACAGCCAATGGACAGAGAGTGGGTCTGTCATTGGGAGAATATTGGCTTGGCTGTAAAATATTTAGAGAGAAAAAAAGTTTCATTACAAATGTTAAGTGGACATTTTTTTAGCCCAGCAGAAGGACCCGGATGAGGGGCCTGTTCTTCAGCAAAAATCCAGCTGTGCAAATTTTCAGCAGCTGGAATTCTAATGGGCCCAGTTCTGTTTAAAATGAGCTCATCGCTCTTTAATTTATGCCAGTTCCCCCTTCTCTCTCCCCAAAACAACAGCCATAAAATTACGACAAGTTAAGACAGAGAGACAATTCCAATCCAAGTTAACTCTCTCCCAAATGTAACTCTGAGGGTCGGATCCACTTCCCACTTACACCTATTTTTAGGCGGGTGTAACTTTATTGACATCGGTGGAGCTTGTCAGGATTTACGCCAGGATAAGTGAGATCAGAATCAGGCCCTCAAGATAGCCAACTCCCTCTCTTTTGGGGCTTAACCCTACATCTATCTACAATACTTGTATGTCCATTACTGCAGTATCACAGCACCTCACAACCTTTAACACATTTATCCTCCCAATACTGCCAGTACTGCTGTTGCACAGATGGGGAACTGAGGCTCAGAGAGGCTAAGTGACTTGCCCAGGGTCACAAAGGAAGTCTGTGGCAGAGCAGAGAACTGAATGCAGGTCTCCTGAACCCTGGTCAAGAAAACACGCTTTCCCTTGAAGCCAGTGGAAGCTACGGGTGCTCAGAAGCTGGTACAAAGGTGTCCTTAGTACCAGATCCTGGAACTATGCAAAGAATATAAGAAGGATCATCTTGTGAAGGTATCAGACTGGGAGTCAGGTTCAGCTCCCTGCTCTATGGCAGACATCCTACATGGCCGGGGGTAAATCATAATCTCTCCATGCCTCAGCTCCCCATCTGTGAAATGGGGATAATGCTACTTCATTTCTCCTGCCCTGTGGCTGTCTATCTATTTAGCTTGTAAATTCTAGGCAGGGATTGTTTCTTTCTCTATATATATGCAGCATCTAGAACAGTAGGCCCCCAATCTTGGTCGGAATGCAAATAAATCAACAATTATTACTGTTACTAAATAATAATGTGAAAGCAAAAGACTCACAGCAAAGGAAATTTTAGCACAAATCACACATTTCTTAGCTTCCCTGATGAAAAATTAAACACTCTGACATTTTGTAAACACTTTCTTCTCCTCTTGTATACTTTACTAAAGACAGAGGTGGTGGCGTATGGCCCAGTGGGGAACACAAACAGTATTGGGTCTAATTAGTTTGATCTTTGTCTTTTCTACTTTCTTTCTTGTATCAATATTCCTAGAGGACAAACTCCCAAGAAAGAGTGAGCTCGTTTCCCTGGAACTGTTCAATTCTGTCCATGCTGAAGACAAGGAGGAATACTGCCATTGACTTCAACGGGACCAGTTCTTGGCCTTTAGAAATGATTCAGTATCAGACAAAATAAAAAGGGTGCTCAGTGGGGGGGGGGGGGTGTCAATTAATTAGTATTTAATGAACCCATGGCGATCCCCTTAGGAAATCCATCCCTAAGCCCAAATGTTCCTGTTCAGTAGGGGTCTCAAACCCAATTTACCTTAGGACCAGTGCCAGTCCTCAAATCCTCCCAGCGGGCCAATAATGTCACTGAAGATGGTGTTCAGAAAAGAAAACGTTTATATTGTATTGTTTATTTCAAATTTCTTAGAAATAATGAAACTGTCATACAACTTTATACAATTCTTCGCCTGCCAGAGAGCTTTTAGTGTTTGCCAGACACCCGGGAACGCTTCAGTTCTGTCAGTTTGTTGATGTTTGGCCTCAGTGACTGAGCAGTTGAAACCTTCAGGATTGCAGCAAGGTGTGCATCAGATAGTTGTGTTCGGTATTTTGACTTGTTTATATTCATTGTGGAAAAAAGTGACACTGCCTCCATGGCTGACTCTGTCCGGCAACTAATAATGCTGCCTCCATGGCTGACTCTGCATGGCGACTAGTGATGGTATCTCTGTCCCTCTCCCCCAGCCAATGGGAGCTGCGGGGGCGGGGGGCGACACCTGCATCAGACAGAGCCAGCAGCGTGGCTGCATGCGTCTCTCCTCCGGGGGCCTCATTGGGGAGGTTCTCGGGCCGCAGATGGCTTGCGGGCCGGGACTTTGAAACCCCTGCTGTACAGTCATCTTACTCCTCTGATATATGCAGAATCAAAGGCATAAACATGGAGACAGAATTAAGAGTCACTCCTGCATAGGAACTGAGGCAAACGAGTTAAACAATGCCCCAAAAATTCAGTGGTTCCAGTCGGACCAACATGAATATGTAAATGAAGGCCCTAATTATAATCCGTAGTCACACTTAATTCTAAGGGTCTGATTTGCATCTCGCTTTTACCCAGTGTAAATCAGAAGTAGCTCCAAAAAATGCAGTGGAGTTACAACTGTGTAAAACCAGAATATGTGAGAGAAGAGTCAGGCCCTACTTTATTAACTTATGAAAGCTGTGGCTATTAATCAATCAGCCCATTAGATAATGCTCAGATACCACGGTGATACGTGGCAATATAAAACACTAAAATAGGTAGATAGTCCATAACCTGATATTTACAGCAAGTATCCATGATCCTTCCCTCATGCCCTATTCAAAAGCTGTGCAACTCCCCACTGGTAAAATTAACTGTAAGATTCTAGCATCAGTGTTTTCTACCAGTGCAATATCCCTCCTCAAATACCGGTTTGGTGGATAATGTCATCCCAACCAGTTGTGTGCCTCTGCCCACCTCTAAAGTCTGAAGGCAAGGCCCTGAACTTCTCCAAGCAGCTAGATAAAAGAAGGAAAAAAATCTCAGAGCCCTTTCTCATCCTGGAGTTTTTTTTCTATAATCCACCAGAATGTGTTGGACTGTTTTTGACACAATTCGCTGGCTCTGTGGACCCATAGTCAGGAGAGACAAAATGATCGGACCAATTGCTGAGTGTGCCCCTTGAAAGATTGCGGAGACAGAGCGAATGCTTTCATTCTTTTCCCCCAGCAGAGAGGGATCACTCTGCAGCCAGAATAGCAGAGAAAGGAGGAAAATAAATAAACCCTTTGACTTGCCTAAGCATGTGTGGACTAAGTGGACAGTTTTCCCATCAGATTCCGGTGAAAAGCCTGAGGCACTGGTTAGACAAGTCACACTCTGCTTAAACATGCTCTACTATCCCAAAGCCCTCAAAGTCCTCCAGGTACAAATGAATGCTCTTCTCATTTCCCCTTTTGTCCCCTTTCTAAACCCGGCGTTTGCCCAGGCTTAGATCAACAAGCCAATGGGTGCTGAGCCCAAATGGCTCAGGCAATCAGACCAAGATTTTCAGAAGTGACTAGTGACCTTGGGTGATTCCATTTGAGACACCTGAAAGGGGCCTAGTTTTCAGACAGCGCTGAGCACCCATCCCCTGAAAAATCAGGCTCCTTTAAGGGGTCTCTAGATGAGCACTCAACATCTCTCGTCACTTTGGAATGTGTTGGCCTTAATCTCTTTCCTGGGGATGGAGGGAGCAGCTCCTAGCCACGCACTGAAGAACAGGTTTTTTTCTGCAACTCAAAATGTGCCAAAGTTACCGTAAGGCTAAAATATTTAATGATAGGATCCAAAGCCCCATTCCTGCGCATGCTGATGGCAATTATAAACCTGCATCAAGACTGAGAAATCAAATACCAAATGTGATCAATATGCACTCCCCCACCCCTTAAGAAATCTGCAAAATAGGCTGCGTCTAGACAGACAGGGGTGAGTAATTAAATGCACCAGTCACTCCGGCTGCATAGCTTTGTAAGGATACTTGTTATAGCAAACGTTTCTTTTTTCATTGGCAGGATCTTTCTTATGCAGATATTGCTATCGCCTCTCCCCTACCCACCTTCTAGCCCCTGCCTCTAGATCATGGAGTGGAGAAGAGGCTCTGATAACTGGGCCTGCAAATGCAGGTTAATGCAGGGGTCGGCAACCTACGGCACGCGTGCCAAAGGTGGCACGGGAGCCGATTTTTCTCAGCCCGCCGCCGCTCTGGGGTTTCCGCCACTGGCTCCTGCCAGCCGGGGTCCCACCGCCAGTCCCACTCAGCGCCCGCTGCTGGCCTGGGTGAAGGAAGCCCAGGCTGGCAGCGGGCTGAGACCCCGGCTGGCAGGAGCCGGCAGCGGAAACCCCATGAGTCACGTGTTGAAAGTTAGCCGTGTGTTTAAATACTTTGCTGAATTGGGGCCTTGCAGATCATTTTTATTTTAATTTTTAGTCGCCTAACTACCACTTTTCCAGTGTGGGGCGCAGACCAGCTGCCAGGATAAATAACGGCCTATGGGGCCTTTCAGCTGTAGGCTCTTGGTTCAACTCCATTTCAGGCATAGAGATCAAAAGGCATTCTCTGGTGAGCTGCCGGTTACATGGAATAGGCTGTGCCACTGTGGTGTCTATTCCACAACACAGAACTCCCACCACATCTAGCACTAATTTCCACAGCGGCTGGTAGTCGCAGTACAAGGACCCTGCTCTGAACAGACACAGTGAACGAACGAATGAAACTTTTGCCCAAGCGGGTATCACTCCAGGTCAGGACTACAGCATACTGGCTGGGCAATTCGGGGAAGCTTGCACAGACACTGCCTTTGTGCTAGTCCTGTTCTGTAGATTCAGATTTCAGCTGCCAAGGCTCTCAAGCTTAGGGTGACCAGATGTCCCATTTTTAAAGGGACAGTCCCGTTTTTGGGGACTTTTTCTTATATAGACGCCTATTACCCCTCACCCCCTGTCCTGTTTTTTCACAGTTGCTATCTGGTCACCCTACTCAAGCTGACACAGTTACAAGCACAAGAGAGATAAAGCAGGGGAAACTGAGTCTTAGGGACATTCAGCCCTAATGTAGGCCTTGCTTTGCATAGCGACAGACACATTTGGTTAGTCACTGAATTTCTTGGGCTAAATTCACTTCTGTTGTAAGTCAATGGAATTCCCTCTGATATAAGTGGTGAATTTGTCCCTTGGTTTTACAATAACTTGCTGACTATGCTGCAGAGTTCCAAAGTGAGATTAGTCAGTTTGCCCAGATTAGTCTCTTCTGGAAGCGTTCATTGTTTTCGAAGACTTGCCTCCCTCTTGGTAATTTTTTTCAGAACTAAGCCAAAAGCTTCCTCAGTGACATGGAAACTCTGACATTCTGCAAGTCGCTTAATTGAAAAGTCATCACTTTCTTGTGGGGTATGAGTGATAGTCATAAGTGAGGATGACAATCCTGCCTTATCTTTAGATAACTAACGGGTTGATGTCATTGGGAGGCCAGTGTAATAGCATTTGAAATCAGCTTTCAGGAGCTACAACTCTCAACATTACTGAAGCTGCTTTGCTGCTTTTGCAGCACAAAACTGCCCTAAAGCCACTGGCCTCAGTCACTGGCAGATTCTTAGTCTTACACCATCCACCTTCTAGCTCCTGCATTGGAACGGCAGAGTGGGAAAGAGGCTCTGTTGTGATAACTGGGCCTACAATTTTACTCTAATTGTGAGCGCAACGGTAAAAAGTGTGTGAACATTCATAAGATGGCACAATCACCTAATAATAATAAACGTTGATGGGAAAAGGTATGCAAAAGAGATAGAAAAACTGAATAAATCCAAACAAAAAGGCCTACTGATATGGTTCAAAGACTATGTTAAAATCATGCTTGGTAAAAACAGAAGATGTAGAACTAGAAATTAATGAACCAAAGTTGGTGTGTTGGAACCTAGGCCTAATTGGTGGACAAAATAATGAGGGGATGGACTTTCAACCCATCACTCCCTTGTTGGTTCCTTAAAGAAAGAGACTTTGGGGGGGGAAATACAGAAGAACAGATGGAGACTACTGACCCAAGATTCACCATCATGGCTGCCACCCCCATCCTTTCCTGGGATCCCAGGCCTTCGTCCCCCAGATCTTGAGAGATGTCCTGATCAGACAGGGCCAGAGAGATGGATCCAGATGATGTCGCCAACCTACCAGGTCCAGCTGAATCCCAACCACTACCTAGATGAAACTAGATCAGACTAACAACAGCAACGATGACAGCTCCAGCCCATCTCAACTAAATTCTCTTTTCAACAATAGGATCCTTATTACCATCTTTGAGACCACCTAAGAGACTGTCAAACAAGGGGGAGTTTTCCTTCTAAATCTCCCCAGCCAAAGGGAGGTTGTTACAATGAAAGCCTTATTTAACATTTTACATTTCAAATGCTTTCACTGTTTTTCCTTCTTTTCTGTACCTTGAATAAAAAGGTTAACCGGATTTGTAAAGCTGTGTTAGCCATGGTGCTAAGCAGGCTGGGCTCTCTGTCTACCAAACCCCGAACCTTGCTTAACACAGTAACACTGGACAGTGACTGGGTTATGTTAACACCTTTGGCCCAAGTATTCCACCTAATACCACACAGCTCCCATCACCCTCCGAAAGCCATGTCACTGGGTGGTTGGTCCCAGTAAATGAAGTAGGCCCAGCCATCCTGTGCCAGGACAGGCACTCCCAGTTTGGCCAGTTCAGAGGGTGGGATAGCAGCTGGGGGCTATAAAAGATCAGGAAGGGAGACCCAGTGAGGGAGGGAGTCCCAGGGAATCCGCACAGACTGGTTCAATCAGGAAGGGCGGGTGAGAGCTGCCAGGGACCGGGGTGGGTGTGGAAGATCTCAAAGGGAAGCAGAAGATGTTTCCTGGGAGAAGGTTGAAGACATGGAGAGCAGCAAGATGGGTTTTCTGGTTGGCTTACTGAAGCCAGGGCCAGAGGGCTGAAGGCAGGTGAGCAGCAGAAGGGCTTACTCACTGACATCTGTAGGACTGGACAGCTGGATCCACAGGAACCGTGAGAGGGCTGGGGAGTCAGGGATGCTCCCCTGTCAAGGATGGTCCCAACAGAGAGGCTGGGAGGGGGGTTACCCCGGGAAGATTGGGGTTGCCCTCCAGTTGGAAGGGCTGGGGTGCCTGTCCGTACAAGGACAGGAGAATACTGCTCTGGAGAACCAGGCCTGTGCTGGACAGCCAGGGTGAGGTGAGGGATGCAGGGCTGTTATGTTGCATGTGCTGTTTGGACTATGCTGGGGAAATTCTGGACTATGGCGGTGGGACTTTTATGAGGTTTATGGGCATGGGACTTTTGTAACAAATGAACCCCACAAGGGCTATATTTATACTTGGGAAGATGCTTTGGGGTACTTCTGGGCACTCAGGATTAGAGAAACTGAGGCAGGCATACTTATCATGCTGCAGCCTTCCTCAGGGGCGGGGGTGCTCCGGGTGGGGCCTCCCTTCTTACAAGCCACCTTTGCTCCACCCTTTGGCATACAAACAGCACAATCGGTCCAGAGAATCTGGGCCAGATTTCATGGTTTGCTGAACATGCTCTCCAGACTGAAAAGACAGACTCCCCATTACTGGAGGATGTGTGGGTGGCCAGCTAGAAGGACTGGCTGAACAGTAAAACAAATTAGTTGCAATATTTTTTGAAAAATTAAAGCTACAAGGTCATTATTATTGGTGGGATCAAATTATTCCATATTTGCACGTTTTTGGCCAAACACATGGATCCCAAAAGGTTCATCTGACAGTTCATTACAGAAGGTTATTCATCATTCATTGTACTCCTGCTCATAAACGTCAATCATCCCATTGATGAGCAAAAACAGTCCCTGTTGACTTACAGAGACCGGGTTTGTTCTGTGTTTTACAGCATTTGGCATTGTGGGGTCCCGGTCCATAGCTACGGCTCCTAAGCACCAGGGTAATGCAAATAAATAGTAGTGATAGTCTTAGGTGACTAATCGCACACCACAAGTAAGAAATATTCACAGTGAATAGCTCACGGGCAATCAATGGGCTGGAAGTTGGTTATCAAAATGAACACATTCACAGCCAAATCAGAATCAGTTCTGAATGAGTCACTATCCAAAACACGGGGCAAAAATACTAATAAATATCCATAAAGAACAGATCAACCTGCTCTACCAGCTAGACCAGACTTCGGTGTGTTCTGTGTCCTGCTGAGCCCCCCAACCAGACTGGAGGAGCCAGCCCATGACCCTCACTCTCCTGCAGCTCTTTGAGGGAATTGAACTTGTTATTGAAGGAGACCCTCTCCTTTGCAAAAGCAGAGGAGATCCAAGAGTCTGACTGTCACTTTACCTGAAGCTCACTTGTCTCAAACCTGTGGGAGACACGGCTCTGTTTTGGATAATGGGTTTGCGACCAAGGGAGGTTGGGACACCATAGTGGGATTCCTGATGAGAACAACTTGTAGAAATGCATGGTTGAATAAGAGGTTTTTCTTGAGGGGTTCCAATACTGGCACCTGTGCAAACCCATCCCTGGCATAAAATGCAGAGACAAAGGGTTTCCGCCATACACAAGAGCTATATAAGGTAGGGGAGTGACATCATTGGGGTTCTCCTCTGCCTCCCCACCCAAAGAGATACTGAAAACCACCTGGAAGCAAGAACTGAACTGGGGAGAGAAGGGTTGAGCCCAAGCTGGAAGGGCATCTGGCTTGTGAGTAATAATAACTGAGGTCTCAAGCCAGAGACCACTGCAGCTGCCATTCAAGACTTTCTGTAATCCGCCTGCAACAATATCAAGGGTGAGAAATTACTATTTGTAACCAATTGCTTAAGTATATTGAGCTTAGCTTGCATATTTTGTTTTATTTCCTCAGTAATCTGCTTTGTTCTGTCTGTTATCTCTTATATTCACTTAAAATTCACCTTTTGTAGTTAATAAACTTATTTCTTGTTTCTAATATAACCCCGGTTGTACAATTCACAATTGGGGGCGGGGGGTTGTGCATACCTTCCTCCACACTGAGGGAGGAGGCGGATTTCATAATATATCTGTGGGTCTGCACCCCAAGGAAGGTGGACACCTGAGTGCTGGGGCAAGTCCCTTAAGCTGAGCCTTCCCAGAGCTGATCTCAGTGTCTGTGTCGTTCTGCAGTTGGGTGTGGCCTTGCCTGTGTGTGTGCTGGAGGAGGCTTAATAGCCTGGCTCAGCAAGACAGGTAAAAAGGATGCCCAGGCTAGCAAAATAGACAGGCTCCGTGGTATCTCAGCACATCAGGTGACATCCCAAGGGGGGGCAACCCGTCACAAGCACTGTACTGCACAGCACACAAATGCTAAATAATAACACCAACATTTAACATCCAGCCAAGTGCTCAGCTGGTGCAAATCGGCACAACTCCACCAATGTTAGTGGAACTACACCGTTTACATGAGCTGTGCCCTATTGTCCCTATTGTCAGGTGTTGATGTTGAGAGCATTCAAAGGAAAATGTGATATAGACAAATGCCTCCAGATTCTTTGTCTCCTAGGATCATAGACCATACAGTCTCTTTACTGGGCTGAAATGCTTACAAAGAGTGGATGACTTGAGCAGCTGGTAACACATGCTTTTGTAAACTATTTGCTACCAAATGAGGAAGCTACAGCCTATAATGGAAAACCAGCTCTCAACACTTTCTCGTGGTGTGCATGCTTCACCACCCATGTCCAATGCAATCACACAGCCGCCCCTCCATGTTTCATCTTGTATGCTCCTTGTAAATTAAACATTCCCTCCCGTAAATATTTGTATAGCTATTAGTAAAATAAATCATGAACGCAAGAGTGGATACAGGGATGAATAGGTGATTATATGAGTGGGGAAGTGAAAGAATGAATGTGCATATACGGGATGAGTGATTGGGTGGATGAAGGGGCAGGGGCCAATATTGTCACACGTTACAACTACGAGACCAACATGGTAGAGTCTGAAGACCAGCTGGTGAGGAGGGACAGCCGTAAAATCCCCCCTAACATTCCGAATCTAAACAAGGGTGATATTATTTGATGAAGAGGCTAGGCTGGGAAGGGAATTATGAAAGGGAAAGAGGGAAGTGGCAGAGCAGACAAATAGGCACAATTTCCACCCAGGAACTTAATCCACCACTTTCAAAATACTCATTTAAAACAGAGAGAGGTGCCTCCCACACAAGTCGGCGTTGGAACAGGTCAAAGCAGGTTGGACTCAGGGTGTTGGTTGAGTCCATTAAGAAGAGAGGGGTGATTCACAAAAGCAGAGTGTTGTTCTGAGTTTGGATTTCAAGCATCCCCAGAGGCTTGGTGTTATTGCTCCACGACACTCTCTAGCTTAAATATCAAGAGCCCGAATCTCAGTTATAATAAGGCCTCTTTATACCAAGCTGCCAGAGTGGCCTGCAGGGGCCTTAGCATAACTGACAATCAGGCTCAAAGAGTCTGGGGACCTGACATATTTTTTGCTACCTTTACATAATTAGGAATTGACGCTTTTGCCAAATCTTTATATTTTGCCCAAAATGTATCATGAGAAAACTACAGCTCATCAGACGACCCCTTCACTTCACAGACAGCACCTGGGAAGACAACATCTTCATCTAGAACATATTTAAGAACATTGGGCCAGATTCACAGTATGCTCTGGCTGCTTTGAACACCTCCAGCAACGCAAACAGGGTTTATGGCAGCTCTGCATCACCAGAGTGGCCAAAAGCAGCCAGCCAAAGTACCAGGGCCGGCTCCAGGCACCAGCTAAAGAAGCAGGTGCTTGGGGCGGCCAATACCAAGGGGCGGCACTCCGGCCACTATCGGGGCGGCACGTCCGGGTCTTCGGCAGCAATTCTGCGGCGGGTCCCTCAGTCCCTCTCGGAGCAAAGGACCTGCCGCCAAATTGCCACTGAAGAGTGGAGCGGTGCGATCGCGCTGCCGCGGCTTTTTTTTTCGCCGCTTTGGGTGGCAGAAAACCTGGAGCCGGCCCTGCAAAGTACACTAGAAAATCTGTCCCACTGTTTGCTAACATTATAGCACAGTATATAAAAGCTTATACCAGACCTTGATGACTAATGAAAAATAGTAATGACTAATTTCCTTGCTGATTAATGGAAAAACAGTCAAGAATAAAATTTTGCTGATTATATAGTGGAAAAAATAACTTATTCATCAGCTGGCAGAAATAGAATCGTCAAATAAGATATTCAGGATTAACAGTTGGCCATCTCTAGTGTCTACCAATTTGTAGGTCTACAGATGGCTATAGGGAAAAGTTTTCAAAAACTCTTAAAGCCCAGATTACTAACCATATTTAAGAATCTAACTCCACAGGGAGTTAGATGCCCAAATATCTTTGAGAATCATGACCTAAGTCCTATTTTCAAAGTGACTTCGGCACTTAGGACAATACTTGCAAAGGTATTTAGGCACCAAAAGATGCAGAGAGGTACCTAGTGTGATTTACAAAAACGCCTAAATGAGTTAGGCACATTAACTTTCAATGGGAGTTAGGCACCTGATCTACTGAGACACTTTTGAAAATCCTTGAGGTGCCTCTCTGGATCTTTAGGTGCCTAAATACCTTTGTTAATATGGCCTTTAGGAGCCTACCTCTCCTTGAAAGTAAATGTGACTTAGGCATTTTTGAAAAGGTTATCCATAATATGGTTATGTACATTGTAATTAATCTATATGTATTTTATACATGTATGTTGTACATAATACTTACCATGTGTAATATAGTAATACACTTATTTTTACTATTATATAAAATTTCTATTGTGATAGCATCTTGACGCCAACTAGGTCAAGGCCATAGTGCTCCAGGTACTGTATACACATATAGTACATTATAGTCCCTACCACAAACAGCTGATAGACATAGCAGGCGGAGGAGACAAACAGGCAGGCTAAAGTGGGGTAGGGAAGTTGGGGTAACAAAAATCACGGGAAGTGTGTAATTCTTAATCACAACTCACCACATGCCCAGCTGTTATAATATTGCAGTATCCTGCATGCATCCTGGCAGAGGTGAGTTCTGAGCCGGGATAAGGTGTACATGTTATATATACACATGTCTAAAGCAAGTAATACCAGGAAAACTCAATTTTAGTGGGCCACACTTCATCTTTACTATCTTTGTTATGAGTCATATACTAATTTTATTTCAAACTGTATATGGTGGTTAGGATTCCTGGATATTTTACAGTTCTTTAGGGTGACCAGATGTCCTGATTTTATAGGGACAGTGCCGATATTCAGGGCTTTTTCTTACATGGCCATCTATTACCTCCCACCCCTGTCCTGATTTTTCTCACTTGCTATCTGGTTGCCCTATTTAATTTGTAAGTATCTCAATGTGATCCGAAATTGATCGATGATTTGTCAGCTCCTTGTATGACATTATTAATTCTGAATTCTACAGATTTTTACTATTTTGGTTTGTAGCAATGGGTCTCATTCAGTAAAGTGCAGATTCTGGATATAATTTTTGCCAAATCAGACCCTACTCTGATACCCTCTTACAGCCAAATTTTCATACCCCAACTCACTTTGAATAGGATCTCAGTCTATGAGCAGTCCTGTTGATTGCACAGGTATCAGAACTTGGACCTTAATACTTGGAGCTCTCTTTGGCTTTTAAAGTCATTAAAGTTAATCATGGGATTAATCATGGGAGGCAAAGTCATTAAAGTTAATCAGAGTTAATCATGGGAGGCAAAGCCCTTTGCTGCAGCACCCTCTGCACGCGGACATAAGGAGGATACAGTATTGACCTCAGAATGGCAGCTGGTGTGGAATGGAGGTTAGCTGCACTGCTTGAACCCCATGTGCATCCCCCCCCCCCCCCCCCCCCCCCCCCCCCCCCCCCCCCCCCCTNATTCTGGCTGCTCCCTACACAGGAAGGTCAGACAAGAAGTGCGGGGAATGAGTTCTCTACACCCGCTTGTGCCCCCATGACAGCGCAGCCACATTATGGGCCGCAGAGGAGAAGAGGAAATGTCTGGAACCCTGGGTATTGAGAAACAGAGCGTTCCTAATTGTGTAGACATAAGTAGCACACTCATAGGATTCGATTACTCAGCCTGTGTATTTAAAGGCTCAGCAAATAACTGTTCTGCGGGATGGTTTCCCAGACACATTCATGATATTTTTGTCAAAGATCCTTTTTACAGAAATAGACAGAGGAGAAAAAATATTTATTCAGAGTGTATCTCTATGTGAGCCTTGCTGGCTACTAAATGACAGAGATATTCTAGGGCCAAACTCAGCACTGGCTTACAGCCCAAGGAAATCCTGGTGATTTCAATATACTTGATGGGCCAGATTTATCCCTGCACTGCTGCAGGTGCATAGGAGAGACCTCTGGCACCTTCTCCATTCACAGGCTGCTACCCAGCTTAGAAAAGCCCTACACAGGGCCATTGCAAGGTGAAGAAATACTGGGGTACAAGAATGCCTCAGCCATGCCCCCAAATGTTCTTCCCTCCTCTAGCCCATCCCTACCTTGCCATGGAATATCCCCTGCGCTGGGAGCTCGTGTAGAGGCCCCTTGTATTGCGAGATTCCCAGCGGGGGGGCTCACCCTGCTGTACGGTGCTTTTGCAATGTCCAAGTTAGCATAGATGCTCTTCTGCTCCAGCTGGAGAACTTGTCCCATCTAACTGGGAAAGTCCTCTGCCATTCGAGGGAGTCGCAGTAGGCAGGCCCCTTGTTATGTTCGTGGGACCCTCGATTCCACTGGAAGCAGTTCTCACCTGTGTGGGACCACGGGGAAAAAAGCTTCCAAGAAAAGAAGAGAAGTGGGACCTCTGAGGGTGGGTTGAGCAATGGTGGGCTATGCACTTCCTGCCAGCCAGTATTTGGATCCAGAGATCAGTTTTTCTGTGCTTAATCTGCTTCTCTTTGGATCATCATTGCGGGGACCTCCAGTCCTGGGACCACTGAGGAAATTTGCTCTGCACCAAATCCAGTCCTGAGTTTGATTGCAATTAAGAGATGTCCTAAAACAAGAGTGCATGTGGTGAGCAACGGGAAACAACAAGACGGGGCTGGTCCACTGGGGCTGACACTCAGATTAGCTTTTTGAACTTTCTCACGCCCGTCCGGTTTGTCTGGAAAGTAATCGTTAATGACTCAGATCATGGCGTATCATCAGTAAGGCTATGGCCTTTTGTCCAGAGCTGCAAGTCCATGTTGTGTCTTCGTCCAAAGGGGAGAGAGATGCCACAGCAACTGCTCTACTTCTGATAAACAAACAAAGATTCCTGCCAAATGTGTTGAAAAGGACAATAACATTCGTCTCTGTTCTGAGGGGAAAACATGCTAGAGCTGTGTGAGATATTTGCAACAGATTCTGAACCCAGCTGGGTTTTGGTTTTGCTACCAAATTGAAATCCAGAGTCCAAAATGCTTCCCTAAGGTTCAGAAACCTTTCAAGCCAATGTTGATCAGTGTTGAACTGAGGCTGAGGGGTTGGTGCCGAAGCCCAGTGAAATTTGAAGCAAAACCTAGTGAAACTTGGTGGTTTTGACTGAGCTTTTGATTTGAATGTTTGGGTCCATTTTAACCTGAGATGGAAGAGGACTGTGACCCCTCATGGAGATTGAAATTGACAAAAACCCTTGCTGAGTCAAACCAACAAGTCATTCACAGAACTAAAATGACCATGGCTGCTAGAGAAACAAAATAGTCTCTCTCACTTGTCTAGCATGGGCTTGGGCTTGTCTAGCATGGGCTTGGACAAAACACAATTTTCTTTCTTTCCTTTCCCTCCAGGCCTCACTATGAGCAAATTCTTCAAAACGTCATCTGGCAAGCACAGCTCACGAGTAGATAAAAATTAATGTCTGTGCACTTTGAATGTTGGCTGGACCCCACTTACAGACATCAACAGGCATAGCCAGGCAAAGCCACTGTGTCGTGCTTTGCACTGGTGTAGCTTACCCCAACTTCAGGCAGAGGCAAGAGGCACTGGGATGCATTGTGGCTCATTGCAGTGAAGACAGACACACACAGTTTAGATTGGCAAAACTGCAGCGTCAACCCAGGCCCCAAGCCAGCTCCCACCCGCACACAAAAACCTGAGTTTAATGGTGCTTTCAACCCAGGCTAGCCGGCAGGGCTGAGGGAGTGGGCTAGAGTCGGGATTCCACTTTCACTTGGGCTGGTGATCCTCCCAGTTTGCAGTGATGACACAGGATAAACCACCAAAGTGTTGATAGTCCTCCGATGCCTTCCCACAGTTCCTCTCTCCCCCTCCCCCCCGCCCCGGTGTGCCCAGGAGGACAGATGAGTTCTCCCACAATCCACTGGGAAAGACTCTGAGCCGCTCAGCTTACTTAAGCACAAAGAACCATGGGATATGCTCTCAGAAGTCCTAGTGACACACATAGGTAAGTGCAGCACCAGTGCTGCTTACACCTTTGCAAAGCTAACCTTAGTGCTCAGACCAGGTGCCAATCCCCTGGGCTATCTGTGCAGTGAAGACACCCTAAGTGTTTGCACTGATGCTCCAGTGTCTGCCAATGATAGCTGGACGCTCCAGTGTAGCATGGCCCCATTCTTCTTTTCCCAAGGTCTGTCCATCACACTGTGTTAGCAGAAACAGCTGGGCTTGCAGGGCACAAGGTGATAATGACACTGAGATAAAGGCTCATCAGCACCTCTGTTTGACTTCAAGTGCTTTGTTAGTTGCATATATTCTCTCTTTGAATACTGGGTCCCATGCTGTCATTATCACTTGCCCTTATCACTTCTCATTAACCCACATTTTATCCTGCAGTGTAAGCCGCTCTCATCTGAACCTCATTATCCAGAAAATTCGCAAAACAGGTGCCAGCAGTTTGTTCATAACAAATGGGAAAGTGTTATTTTCCAGAGGGGTATTTTCCAATGTCCTTAATATAATTATACTTTGAAGTCAATTACACCAGGGACCACAAAAAATACAGAAAGACGGGACCTAGTGGGTATTATAGTCCATTCCTCTTCCAATATAGGATTGTCTCTACAAGATATTTGAGTGTTTTGCCTTGTTTATATTAAAATGTTTCATAAGAGAAACTATTTCATAACCAATATGTGTTTGTTTCTTTCTCTTGTTCATTCTGGGTCTGATCCAAAGCCCACTGAGGTCAATGGGCATCTTTCTATTGGCTTTATGGATTTTGGATCAGGCCCCATACTGAGTAGATTCAGAGATCCCACCATCTGAAGAGACCACTGTGGTCATCTAGTCCAACCTCTCGTGTAACACTCCCAAAATAGTTCCTTTGGAACTAGAGCATATCTTTTAAAAAATCCAATCTTGATTTTAAGATTGCCAGTGGTGGAGAATCCACCACAACCCTTGGTAAATTGTTCCAAGAGTTAATTACCCCTCACTGTTAAAAATGTACACCTTATTTCCAGTCTGAATTTGTCTACCTTCAACTTCCACTCATTGGATCTTTGTTATACCTTTGTCTGCTAGACTGAAGAGACCATTATTAAATATTTGTTCCCCATGTAGGTTCTTACAGACTGTGTTCAAGTCTTCCATTAACCTTCTCTTTGTTAAGCTAAATAGATCAAGCTCCTTGAGTCTATCACTATAAGGCATATTTTCTAATCCTTTAATCATTCTTATGGCTCTTCTCTTAAACCTCTCCAATTTATCAACTTCCTTCTTGAACTGTAGGCCTCAGAACTGGTCACAGTATTCCAGCAGCGGTTGCACTAGTGCCAAATATAGAAGTAAAATAACCTCTATACTTCTATTCTAGATTCCCCTATTTATGCATCCAAGGATCACATGGTCCTTTTGGCCACAGAATGAAATTGGGAGTTTGAGTTCAGCTGATTATCCACCAAGACCCCCAAATCTCTCAGAGTCACTGCTTCTCAGGATAGAGCCTGCCATCATGTAAGCACGGCCTACACTCTTTGTTCTTAGATGTATACATTTAGCCATATTAACGTCCATATTGTTTGCTAGAGGATTGTGTAACTATATTAAAATAGAAGATATCAGAGGATCACAGACCAATGGATGTGAAACAAATATTCAGCCAAAGAAGAATGGGTTAAAGACCCACAAATGCACTGCATGCTGCACTTTGAAATCTGTCTACCAGATTGGGAAATGTATTGCTCTCCGCTCCCTATTACACCAGACTGTGCGACACTTCCACTTATAAGCAAATTGCCACACTTCAGTTGCACCAGGAGAGAATTTAGCCATACAGTCTTATAGGATTACTGCTGGAAAATGTCTCTTGGGGGAAAATAAAAAACAAGGGAAATATTTTGATTGAACAAGTTTCTTTAGTTTGTTGCTAACAGAGCCCTGTAAGTCAATGGCCCTCAAACAACCTCTACCTTTACCTTTACACACAGCTCCCAAGCGACTAGCATTCTGAACTCTGAAGCCTCTGACTTTGCTGAACCCAGCAACTTCAACTACATGGAAAGATGGGGGTGGGGGGAAGTACAACTTGTTTGTTCAGTCTCCTCAGAGTTAGGCCTCGTCTACACTGGGAATCGATCTAAATTACGCAACTTCAGCTACCTGAATAACGTAGCTGAAGTCGACGTACTTAGACATACTTACCAAGGTGTCTTCACTGCGGTGAGTCGACTGCTGCCGCTCCCCCGTCGACTCTGCCTGCGCCTCTCGTGGCGGTGGAGTACAGGAGTCAACGGGAGAGCGCTCGGGGGTCGATTTATCGCATCTAGACTAGACGCGATAAATCAACCCCCGCTGGATCGATCGCTGCCCGCCGATGCAGCGGATAGTGTAGACATACCCTTAGTCATTTCTTAGGAGGGCAAATTCGTAATTCGTTTTACTGAGCTCTAACCCAGAGTGCAGGATCTACATGGAGGATTTGAAGTGCATAGCAAGTAAAATTCCACCAAGAAGCTGTTCACAAGGTCAGATTGAATGTTTGGTGCCTTAAAAAAGTATGTATTCCACCCTTTTGAAGCTAAGATCTAGGAGATTTTCTGTAGAGAAGGTCCACGCACGTCACACAGAGTGACATTCCCACACAAGGCCTATGCACCGCTCAAGTCCCACTTACATCCATTGGAGCAATTTTCACCCCAGGGAGCATATAGGGTAAGCAATCCGTCCATATCCCCAAAGCACAGAGTGTGCAGACTCTCGAGTAGGGCTTGAAAAGAGGACAAGCTTCTTGTACCCTTCCCCCAACACAGTTTCAAAGGCTTCTCCACTGTCTGGCCCAATGTATTACGCTCTTGTAGAATTTCCGATGGATAGCAAGAATGTCCCATGCTCTGAAAACACACGCCCAGAGAAGGAACACATGAGTTACATCAGCCTAACGCTATGGATGGTCTGGCCAGTAACAGCAAGAATTTCAGAAGAGGATCAATCTGATCATTGTGGACACATTAGTAACTCCTCGGAGGGTTAAGGGCATATTGAGACATATGCTGAATCCTAATCCTTTTTATGCTTGCTGTCTCACCACTTCCTAGAATACTTGCACCCTGGGGCAATCCACCAGATATGCTTAAACTGTTACCAATGACTGTGCAGCATGCCCAGCTTTGATAGCATCACACCTGCAATTTGGTACATTCTTTGCAGAGTGAAATATCTAGCAGTAGATTTAGATGTCCTCAGGCACCTAGGTTTCTTATGTTGCACAATGGTCTCCTGGCTGTAACAATCCTGTAAGTGTCAGGGATTTTGCCAGCGGAGTCATGGAATATGACACCAAGTTTCTTCACATGAGCTCTTGATATACTTCAAAGGAAAGGTTTCCTATTGCATCTGTGGTTTGAAGCCTAGAGGTAATCACAGCAGAGACATGTAGGCTGAGAATTTCAAAGCCACCTAAAGGATTTGGATTACTGTAGAATTCCTCCCCCCACTCCTTTTTTTTTTTTTTTTTAACTAATTTGGGATTGAAGAGTCCATAAAATCAAAAAGTTCATAAAACTGAAACTCTCAAAATTACAGTACGTTTGGTGCTTAAGTTAATGTATTAATTGTTCAACGATCGAATGTATAACAAAGAGCAACAATCTGTCTGGTGTGCCTGATTTTTGTTTGTTTGAGAGAACAGCGTCTCTTCTTTGCTCCCAAATCCCTTAGTCTTCTCAAATCTGTACAGCCACTTGAATGTTGGCTGAGGGATTGAAGTGACATTCAGCATCAGAAAGTTAACTACCATGGCAAAAAAAAAAAAAAAAAAGGTTCATATAACCAGTTGTTCATACAGTTGGGGTTCTATTGTAATTTTAATGGGAATTTGGTGTTCAAATCCTCTAGGCACCTTTGAAATGCTCAGTGGTACAATATAAATACTGGCCTACATTTTCAAAAGGGACTAGTGATGCAAGGTGCCTCAGTTTCCCTGTGCCCAGGCTTGAAATGCGCTGCAGGGGGACTGACTGTCCAAAAGTGCTGAGCTTGAGGCTACTGAAAATCAGCTTCCTGTAAAATGTTTCAAGATTGGCACACAAAAATGGAAGCATCCAAAATCACTGTAGGCCAGTGTCCCAGCTTTAACTATAGTATAGTTCATCGGGAGATGAGAAATATACTCAGTGGAAGGTTACTTCCCATTGCTCAAGACAACAAATGCTACCCACACTAGACTGTAGAGCAAAGACCTAATGAGACAAAAAGCTTGCCCTTGTTTCCCGTGTAGAACACAGACTCACCACCTCTATTAAGGAGCAGATACAAGGGACGGGACATAGAATATTGAACATGTTCCAATAGGGCCCACTTCTCACTCCCCTCTTCTGCTTGTAGTTTCTTCTCTGGTTTAATGTGTGTCTGTAATTATGACTGAATCCATTCAAACCCGTAGACAGACATACCATTTTTCACCTTTTTCACCTGGAAAAAAAAATCCATTCATCCATCATCATGTTTCTGTCATAAATATTTTGTGGAATCTCTCTACGTGCATTTCAGGTGAGTCCTAAAGAACCAATGATCTGTAATACTTCTTTACTTGCCAGACATGAATCACCCATTTTGCCTCAGAAATTCTGTTACGAGTTTGGTGCGTTTGTTTTTCAGTCTGGAGACACAAGTCACTCTGCTGACAGGTACTCATAACTGGCAAGATGTTGTCTTATTCTGTTAGAAGTCTGAAGCAAATAGGTTGGTTTGTTGAATTTAAGGGTGGGGAAGGTATCGCAAATAAACCAATGTTCTTATTTGTTAGCATTGGTGCTTCTGAGCATTTTGGCTGGTAGCCAAGCATGGAAAATAACACCTTGTTCCCACTAGTGAGTAGTGAATTTCCAGCAAGGGTAGCCCAAAGAGAAGGATGAATCCAATGTTACTTACCACTTTCACTAACCAGGTTTGCTCCACAGCAGTTAGCATGGCCTTTTGATTCATTCCAATGTTCTACAGTAAGCCCTTTTCACCCCAATGTACACCCATTCTATCCTGTCTGAATGCTCTTTCTCCCCTTCCCAGATCTCAGTTATGTTGGTATTTGGATTTGAATGGGCAGAGAGGCTAGGAAATGCTAGATTAGCTCCTAGATTCAAAGTTATTTGATACACATCTGTACTGCCGCAGAAAATTGGACAAACATACACCTTATAAGCTCATCTGTCTGTAACAGCCTTGCTCTGTCCAGGACTGTTGCCTGCTAGATCCCTTACCAGCAGGGTAAAATTCAGCTCTAACTGATACTCTGTGCAACCTCATTTATTTTCTGGGGTTGCATGGGGTGTAAGACTAGGCTGAATTTAGCATTAAATGGAAAATTACATGTTTTGGTTCAGTCCCAATTTTCATGGAGACCTGGAATCCTTTGCTCATCTCCCCCCCCCCCACACACACACACGATGTATGAAACATTAATGAGTTTTATTTCAGAGCTCCTCCACCAAAATTTGCGTTGCTGAAATTTTCAGTGCTACTATCTGCACTAAAGTCAGCAGTGTTTTCCAAATGAAATTGCATTCTGAATCCTCCCTCCTGGAGACTCCAGTGTCTGCTGCTAGAGTATGTCTACACACCAATCAGGAAGTGTGAGTGCCACACAGGTAGGCATAGCTGAGCTGAAAAGAGCTCTGCTGTGGTGCCATGGGGTGGCTGCCTGAGCACAAGCCCACCTGAGACCCTTGTTATGAACTTGAGTCCATAGCCTGTGCTGCCACCCGTGCTCAGCTACACTGCTATTTTTAGTGGGCTAGGGCAATCAAAGTGAGCTCGGATATGCCTATATGTGCCACAGTCACATCTCCCAGTTGCACTGTAGACAGACATACCCTTAGTGGCAGTTCCGATTCTCCACCAATCTGGGTTTTGGAATATGATGGGACAAGGAAATGACATTCAGATCTAGATCCGAATTAGATATAAACTAATGTTGGATGTTTTAGTCTAATGCTGAATCAGGGCCAGGACTGGGGTTTGCATTCAATGTCACTGAAATCTGACTAGTTGATTCTGAGATTTAGGCCACAGTTGACTACATTTGGAATCAAAACTGGAGGGACAGGTTGGGGTCCCCCATGGAACTGAAATATTCAATAAATGTTTCTCTTCTGTATTTTTAGAAAAAATAGAAGATAGTCTCATCATATGATGAGACTAACACTCTTTCCATGCCACTAGTATCTCTGGAGGGTGTTAAGAGGAGCTACTTAAATTAGACATTTTAAAATCAACAAGTCCAGATAACTTGCAGCCAAGAGTTTTAAAAGAACTGGCTGAGGAACTCACTGGACCATTAATGTTGATTTTCAATAAGTCTTGGAGCACTGGGGAAGTTCCAGAAGATTGGGAAAAAAACTAATGTGTCAATTTAAAAAAAAGGGAAACAGGGTGACCTGGGTAATTATAGGCCTGTCAGCCTGACATTGATCCTGGGTCAGATAATGGATATGGGACTCAATTAATAAAGAATTAAAGGAGGGTAATGTAATTAATACAGATTAACATGGGTTTATGGAAAAGAGATCCTATCAAACTAACTTGATATCTTTTTTTTGACGAGATTACAAGTTTGGTTGATAAAGGTAATAGTGTTGATGTAGTATAACGTAGACTTCTATAAGGCATTTAACTAGGTACATTTTGGTTAAAAAACTGGAACAATGTAAAATTCACACGGCACACATTAAATGGATTAAAAACTGGCTAATTGATAGGTCTCAAAATGTAATTGTAAATGGGAAATCATCATCCAGGGGACGTGTTACCAGTGGGGTCCCGCGGGGATCATTCTTGGCCCTATCCTATTTAATAGTTTTATCAATGACCTTGAAGAAAAACAGAATCATCACTGATAAAGTTTGCAGATGACACAAGTATTGGAGAGTGGTAAACAGGACAGGTCACTGATTCAGAGCAATCTGGATCACTTGGTAAACTGGGCACAAGTGAACAATATCCATTTTAATATGGCTAAATGTCAATGTACATAGCTAGGAACAAAGAACATAGGCTATACTTACAGAAGGGGGAACAGTGACTTGGGAAAAGATTTGGGGGTCGTGGTGGATAATCAGCTGAACATGAGCTCTCAATATGATGGTGAGGCCAAAAGTGCGAATGTAATCCTAGAACACAAACAGGGGAATCTCGAGTAGAAGTAGAGAGGTTATTTTCTCTCTTATTTGGCACTGGTGTCCCCACTGTTGGAATACTGTGTCCAGTTCTGGTGCCCACAATTCAAGAAGAAAGTTGGTAATTTGGGGAGGGTTCAGAGAAGAGCCACGAGAATGAAGAGTTAGAAAACCTGCCTTACAGTGGACACAAGGAGCTCAAGCTATTTAGCTTAACAAAGAGCAGCTAACGGGTAAATTGATGACAGTCTATAAGTACCTACATGGGAAACAAATATTTAATAATGGGCTCTTCAACCTAGCAGAGGAAGGTGTAACAAAATCCAATGGCTGGAAGGTGAACCTAGACAAATTCAGACTGGAAATAAGGCATACATTTTGGACAGCGATGGTAATCAAGCACTGGAACAATTTACCAAGGGTCGTGGTGGATTCTCCATCACTGACCATTTTTAATTCAGGATTGGATGCGTTTCTAAATGATCTGCTCTAGGAATTATTTTGGGGCAGTTCTCTGGCCCGTGTTCTACGATAGGCTGGACTGGCAGATCACAGTGGTCCCTTCTGGCCTTGAAATCTTTTAAATGGTTTCAGATTTGAGGTCCCAGCTTGGGCCCATCTCTATTTTGTAGTGATTTATTTCCCATCAATCTCTGCTCTTTTCTCATCATATTTGGCCAAAACTCTTCCTGGGATGTCCCGCCCTTTGATATAAATATTATCCGAATGCTTTCCAGACAGGTATGTTTGGGGGAGATTCCCACCTGGGACCCAGATGAGCACATCCAATATCGTCTATCTGCTATGGCACCTCCATTTAAAACAGGCAGGAGGCATTACTAGCTAATGCCTATCAGTCTTTGAATGTATTCTGGTATAGTGATGCTACACTTCCTCCTAGGGAGCCAGGAATCTGAAGCTCCACTCCTAGCCTGCAGTCAGGCTGTTGACAGCGATCTGTTGAAAAGAGCGAGAGATGACTCTGCTCCAGGAGAGTGGTATGTAGCAGCTGGGCTGTACTGGAAATCCAAGTGCCAGGGAACAGGGTGGGCCTGTGGTCCACTGAAGCCAGGAACACTGAAAACTAGCCCTATGGAAATCAGAGTTCCCATAGCAATGACATGCAGAGAGCAGAGCAAGAGCAACCTTTGGGCTGTCCCTCCCCACTCCCGCCCCATCGCCTGCCCTTCTGTCTTTCAGCAGGCTTGGATGTGACTTCTGTTCATGCACCGAGCCCAGCTTTGGAGCTAAGAGGTTGCCTACAGTAGACAGTGTTGTGTTACTGTATTGTGTCTCTGCAACAGCCGCTTTTCACTGCCCCAGACAGCATGGGGCAGCAGAGTTGTTTTGGGGGGGCTAGGAGAACATTTTGCCACTTCTGAATACAGCCATTTTGGCCCAGTTACTGCTAAAATTGTCCTTGCAAAAAACATAGCTATAAAGCCACTGGGTGGCTAAGTTTGCAATAAAGAGCCTATGGTTTTGCCTCAGGGATTTATTGTGGAGAGTTGCAAAGAATCAAGTCATTATACACTATGCTTGGGATATGACAATCTACCACATGCCAGGTCCTGCTACAAATGAAATGGCTGAGAGTCATGTGACACACTTTGAAGCGGTTACCTTGGCCAATTAAAATAGGATCGGTGGGCAAATAAGTAAGCAATGATATGTCAGTGACCCAAGGAATTGTTTGTTGCTTTACAAATAAACAACAATAATGAATATGAATATAATAAAATTAAAAAGGACCCCTAATCCCTTATTTAGTGCCCCATTGGCTCCACTGCTGCTATACTCTGGAAGTATCTAACACACTCACAAAATCTGGGGCCAAGATTCTCAACAGCGACTAGTGATTTTAGGTGCCTTGATTTCTGAGACATCCTGACAGCGTGAGACATGATGAAGCAGGGTGGCTGCTCAGTGTTGTCTGACAGTCAGGCCCCTTTAAGGAGTCTCAGGTTGGTCACCCAAATCATAGTCATTTCTGAAAACCTAGACCTCAATCTCTTGCTGTTTTAAACCCCAGGTATCACAGTCAATCTAGGTATTTATGTGGCGCTTTTTATCATTGCAGTATCTGAGTCCCAGATCCTCCAAGATATTTAGGTGCCTAACTCCCATTGGAGGATCTGGGCCTAAATGTCTGCAGATCACACATTCATAGACTCATAGGACTGGAAGGGACCTCGAGAGGTCATCTAGTCCAGTCCCCCGCACTCAAGACAGGACTAAGTATTATCTAGACCATCCCTGACAGGTGTTTGTCCAACCTGCTCTTACAAATCCCCAATGATGGAGATTCCACCGCCTCCCTAGGCCATTTATTCCAGTGCTTAACCACCCGGACGGTTAGGAAGTTTTTCCTAATGTCCAACATTGTATCACCCTATGTGTATTGAGGATATCCAACTCCAGGTTGTATTTAAGTGGATGCCCAGGTACTAGTGACTGGTCACACAGGATAGTATTGCATATAGTAAACAAGGCGAGGATTTTCAAAGGAGCTAAAGAAATGAAGGGGATTTGGGCTCCTAAATGTCAGTGGGATTTAGGCACCTAGCCTATCAAATACCAGTGTAGCTGAGATCTGGGTAAAGAAGGGAAAGGAAGTGGAACAGGGTTGAAAGGACATTCTATAGAAGTGGGCATGTGGAGCAAGAAGGCCTTTCTACGGAAAATGAAGTGAATCGGGTGAATGAAACTGAAACAAATCAAAGGGCATCATGGACCAGTGGGAAGCAAAAATGATTCCTGGAAGAAGTGGATTGCACTGGATTCCCCCATCGCTTCGGTACTGTAAGGGAGCTCGGACTCACCCCTGCTGAGCCTCCTGCTGGTCGTCCACGGAATTAGCTCTCCCAGTGTCTGGAGCGCCCCCTGCAGGCTGGTGATCCGGCTTGCCTCTGACCCGTGTCCCTCCCAGGACCCCGGTGCCCCTTTAACTGGGTCTCCCCCCTCCCAGGGGAACCCTCCACCCACTATCCCCACCTTGCCTCAGTCGTAGGCTACTGCCAGTCTCCAACTAGCCCCCGCGCCCTGGGGCAGACTGCAGTGTCAGCCACTCATCATAGGCTAGGTTGGGGTTGGACCTGCTGCCCCTCTCTGGAACCCAGTGCCTTTCTGGGGCCTTGGACAAGGCCCTGCAGCCTGGGCGTTGCCAGCCTGGAGCTCCCTAGCCCCTCTGGCCTTTCCCCAGCCCTGCCTCACTCTAGGCACCCTGAGCTTCCCAGCAGCCAGGCCCTTCTCTCTCTGAAGGCAGAGAGAGACTCCCAGTACCTGTTGGCCTTTGCTAGGCCGCAGCCTGGGCCTTTCCAAGCTAGAGCTCCCCAGCTCCTCTGCCTTTTCCCAGCCCTGCTCCACTCAGGTACTCTATTCCTAGCTCCCTGCAGCCAGGCCCATCTCTCTCAACAGAGAGAGAGAGAAACTATGTTTGGGCTTCTGGCTCGCAGCCTCTTATAGGGACCAGCTGGGCCTGATTGGGGCATGGCCCAGCTGCCGCTGCTTCCCCAATCAGCCCAGGCTTTCCTTCCCAGCCCTGTCCCAGGGCTGGCTTTAACCCTTTCTGGGCCCGAGCGGGTGACCACCCCGCTACAGGTACATATATCCCTGCTGGAAATCCACTGCTCGCTTGTGGGAACAAGGGGTTCTTTGACTGTGCTTGGATATGAATGAAAATCTCAGGAGCACAAATTCTAACAGACAAGACCATTTGTTTATTGGAGATGTCTTCTTCCTCCCCACTTTCACTGCCTCCCCACTTTCACTGCCTACATAGTATTAGTGTCCAAGTGGAAGACTCTGACCACACTGTACATATGGGCAAGTGGCTTGTTAAAGCAGGGTCTATTCTTTCAATCTCTAGTTTACAGCAGGGATTCTCAACCTTTCCAGACTACTGTACCCTTTTCAGGAGTCTGATTTGTTTCACCTCACTTAAAAACTACTTGCCTACAGAAACAGACATAAAAATACAGAAGTGTCGCAGCACACTATGACTGAAAAAGTGCTGACTTTCTCATGTTTGCCATATCATTATAAAATAAATCGATTGGAATATAAATATTGTACTTACATTTCAGTGTGATACTTGCACCTGTGTTTCACTTGTGAGCCTTGTCTGCCCACCACCCAGAGCTGAAGTATGTAACTTAGCTTTGCGGGCCCCCCTGTGGCGTAGGGCCCCAGGCAATTGCCCTGCTTGCCACTGCTAATGCCAGCCTTGCACTTGTGACCCCGTAGGTTTAGAAAGACTGATCTAGATGAGTTGAGTACCCCCTGGAAGACCTCTGCGTACCCTCAGGGGTGCATGTACCCCTGGTTGAGAACCACTGGCGTAGAGCACCAAAAGTATTATGGTGCCAACCAAGGGCATTCCGAATTAGTCCTGCATTGTGAACATCCTAAAGGCATAGGGTGAAGACAGCTGTGCAAAACATTTCCAACAAAACCCAAAAGCCACATGATATTCAGCTAGTTTGGTACGGAGCTACAATTCAGAAACTCAGGCCAGGTTCATCCAAATGTTTATGAACAAGGGAGGGTTGGATTGAGTCACACTTAATGGGCTGGATCACCAGATGTGTCATCTTTCCAGGGATACCAGGGTCCAAAATAGCTCCTGGGTGCAAATTAGAGCAGCCTCAGGAACCTCAAGAAGCTGCTCACCACCCAGGACCACCCCTCGCCCTCCGATATGGCCAGGAACTATGTCAGTGGGGAGGGGGTGGCCTTCAGCTGGCTGCAGCTGATGAGGATTCACCTCCAACATGAGAATCTTCAGTTGCTACCTTAAAGCAGGTCTAAGTCCCCTATGCGCCACTGCTGCAGAGCAAAAGGGACTCAGGAGGAGCCAAAGATCTGGTCCAATGGGTGCTATAAACAGTCCTCCATGGGAACAACATGTTTTACTATGTTTGAAAAAAAGTGTGTTGGGGATATATTCTTGTTATTTTCTTATAGAGTTAAAATAACAATAAAAATCACCATGCACATAACTCATGGCCCCCCACCAATTCATTAGACTTGCAATTGTCAGTAATGACCATCCAGAAGCAAAACATAATCCTCTACAAATGAGTTAACTCGGTCAATAAGTTATAGTAGCAAAACAGCGCCTTTAGCCACTCCAGGAATGTACCCCAACCTTCCCTAATACCTCAGTCAAGTTAACGTAGAGAATTAGGAATATTTGAAAAACACCCATTCTGAGCTAGAGGAGTAAGAAATTCCCGTGAGCTCTAAGGTGAACATTTGCAGTTCGATGGAGGGCATTTGGGCACGCCGTTGGCATGTACATACAATTAATGATTGGACGGGTAGGATGGGCAAATCCAGCTTTGTTCATGTTTGAACTGACAAACTTTCTCAAAACTCCATTTTCTGGCAGGAAATTTCGTATTCTTAGTTAGAATCTGAAGGTGGATTTTTCTGGAAAGTTGGAGAAGAATCTGTATGGCTCGTCTTGGGTTATTCCACTGCAAAAATAGATTTTATATCTGGTTTAAATGAAAACTGAATGAAATATCCAACTTCTAATTTGGCATGCGTTTAGTTGTAAATGTAGGATGTCTAAGGAGGCATGTTTGGAGAGGGAAAGAAGAAACACTTGAGTAACAGATCATTCATTTTGTGTATGTGCATTATGAAACTTCTGCTAAATGTAATTTGCAACATTCCCTGTAGTACTGTAGGGATGCTTGAAACTCTGTTGTACAAATACATATTATCTGTGACACTCTAGGACCAGATTCTGCCATGCTTTCTGCTACTGGTTAATACCTTACTCCTGGAGCAGTCCCACTGAAAGCAAATGTACTACTCATTGGAAGGGAAGCATTGTCCAGTCTATGGGAATTGGTGCAGCTCCATTGCACAGACTGGTGTATTTCCTCCATCACCATGCACACACAGACTACAGCTGTTCATTAACCACATTCTGACCTCTGCCTCACATCTGTACACACTGCTATACCTAGACAAACAGTGGCTGCCTCCACATATATGTACATACGGCCGCCTGTCAGGACTGTACACATCGAGTACACCATGGCAACCATGACCTGAGCCACATGTATATGCAGTCTCCTCTGGCTGGAATATATTCACAAAAACACCACAGCCACTCAAAATCACGCATGCACTGAAGAGAGGTGGTGATAGCATGCCCATATTCTCACTTGCACATACTGTCTCAAACACAGGGTGAAATCCTGGCCCCACTGAAGTCAATGGCAAAATTCTCTTGGCTTCAATGGGGCCAGGATCTCATTCACAATGTGACACAGTCTCCCTCATGCAGACACCCTGTACAGTCCAGCCCTGCCTCAGACAGCCTTCATTCAAACCCAGCCGCTACCTCCAGACATACCCTGATTCCATATCAAACCACACACGCACACAGAGGTGCTCACATTCTGCATACATGGAATCAGTGTTATTCGCATATATATTTACCCACTTATTACAAATGAGAGGACCATATTATATACACGGAGCCTTTATATATGCTCACTTTGCTACAAATTCTCCATTTTTTTCCTTTTCAGGTATTGCTTATTTTATATTTTCCTTCCTTTTTCTCTCTGTTCCTTACATTACCCCCGCCCCTCCACGTTGACTGATTGTTAAGATCACACAGCTTAGCACACAAAAACCAGATAACACTGCCTTACAGATCATCCAACATTAACTCTGCTCCCTGGGAAACTTTATTTGAAAAAAATGTTTCTAATGTTGTCACTAGAGACATTGTGATGCACAAGCACTAGGAGGAAGAGTTTATATTGTGAATTTCAACTTAAAATTTAAAATGTCTGGACTTCCGTGTATTTCCCACCACACATTTTATAAATGTCATTTTTATGTAGAGAAGTACATTCTATTGTCACGTTTGGGAAATCATAGAGGATCAAATAAATACAGTATTGCACTTCAAATACACAAAGAAACAGAGCCAAGATTGAATGGCTGTTCAATGGTATCTCATCATTTCCTGAATTGTGTGTTGTTTAAGTGTGCAGGCCTACACACCCAAAAAACCAAGTGTGCAATCTTAAACACCATCAACTTCAAAAACTCAGACTCCTGTCTGAAAACTTTACCAATTATTGTACTTAAGGTTATTATAAATTAAAGAGATTAGAGAGAAAAAACTCCAGTTTCATTACTGCATTTCACAGTCCTTTATTCAGGGGAAACAGTGAAACTGACTATACACAGTCAGTTTGCTTTGTTGTTTGTGTGGGTCTTTTGCATAGCAACAAGCAAGAGAAACACATTTTTGAAAAATAGGAAAACGTAATCGTAAAATCACCAAAATTGGCAGATGATGTAAGGGGCATTTGGAACTACTTTTAACACTTTTTTTCAAATTGACAAGGTTTCAAGTTGATGGTCCCTTTAACACTGAATTGATGTAGCTTTTGCCTGGCACAGAAATAAATATAACATATTTATATAGAAAACTTTCTTCCCAAAGGGCTTTACAAATGGAACAGGTGAAAAAGCCTGCAAATACTTGAGTATCTTTATGCATGCAGTAGTCTCAACTCCATGGCATTACTCATGTGTAAAGTTACTCCCCTGACTATGTGTTTTCAGGACTAAGGCCTGTCTGCAGAGATATTTCCCACACCACTGAAATGATGCCACCTCTGAGACAAGATATAGGAGCAGTTTAGGTAAAGAAATGAAAATATCATATTTGATTGAAAGTACAGGGCAAATGTAGGAAGGCAGGATGTAATGAATAAAGTTAGAATTCGGTCAGGTCATTTGGCTTAACACTTCCCTTACTAACGATGCCATGAGAGATTTAACGATATGCCCACAAATCAGCAGGATCTTGATTTTCCATGTGACCCGAGAGGCAGACCCCCACCACCATAATGCCACACGCTGAGCCATGTGGTAAGTACTGACCCAGAGGAAAAGGTGCCACTGGCTAGAGCATCACCAACACCCCTTCCTGCAAGTCTCCCACTGAAATACTGATCCAGCCTGACCCCTATTAGCACAGAAGAGCTGATGGATTACATGACAAAGTGATACAGCTGCAGCTCCAGGAACCTGCAGAGGGACGTGCTGCATAATTCCATAGCACAGAGGCTATGGAATTTGTACATATTAACAAGTAAATCAGGTCTGTAAGAAGCCCTTCCAAAGGGGCAGCATCAGCATACAGGTGATACAACACCTAAGGCAAAAAAATAACCTGTCGATTTCAGATTGTGTATAACTGTGGCAGCCACCACTGCTTTCCTGCTTTCCAGCTTCTGCCAGGTATCTCAGCCATGATCTGTAGAGTGCTGAATCTATTTCCAACCAATGGTCAGACTCTGCCTGTCTCCAAAGAATTCCATTGTGGATTTTCCTTTTGGTTTAAAAAAAAAAAACCAAACAAACTTCTTACTTTCAACACAGTTCTACTCTCCCTGCTGATTTGGAGGTAATGGCATGAGAGCCAGGAGCACAGGCCCTTCCATTTTGTGGAAGATCTTTACCCGCTTCCCAATGGGCCGTGTAGATCTAAGCAACGCACAAGCAGTTGTTCAAACAAAGGACTTCCCAGAAAGTTGAACACTAAAGGAAATTCCTTCTCCATAATCTCAGTCCCTTTATAATTTGCTGCTGTTTGCAGATTCTTCTGCACCAAGAGGAAACAGGCACTTATCAATAGATGCAATTCAAGGCCAGAACAAGATCTAGGTACTGATTAAACCTCACTATTTTTGCCCTTATTTGGTGTATCACCTGTATGCTAATGTCGCTCTGAATTTTGCCCAGGGTTAGAAGCCAGCAAAAAACAACAGGTGCTGCAAGATTATGATCTCAGAACATTATAGGGGAAAACAGCAACTGTTTATCTGAGTGTTTGTTATGGGACAGCAAGACTCCAGTGGGACTAATCACATGCTTATAGTTAAGGCAGGGATGGCCTCTTTTCTGTGTTTGTACAGCACCCAGCACAATGGGACCTCAGTCCTGACTGGGGCTTTTGGGCACCATCAAGACATAAATATTTACTACTTTTATTAAGTGCTTTGCTGTATCATGGCCTAAAGCCACGCTCTAGTCCTAGAGATTTAGCAAGCCCTTTATAAGCCATTGAGTGCACACATCATGTAATTATCTGTGTCTCTGAGTTTCTGTGCAGACAACCAGTTGCACATTCATTTTTCCGGGCCTGAAAATCAGCTGGCAAGGTGGCTCAGACAGTGCTTACCTTGTGCCAGGGCTTACCAGGATGGAGCACCTCTAGGCTGGGCAGTTCATAGCTCTGGCATTCTGGGCTCACTGCATCAGTTACAAATGTTAAAAAATGGCTTGAGCCCAGGCACTTCTTTCATTACAAATTAAGTACTGGGCTCAGATATACACGTTTAACCACTTTCATGCTGCTTAACACATTGTCCCTGAAAAGTAGCTGACACACAAGACGCAGAGTTCTGGCTCCTCATGCTGGTCTTTTCCCAGCAAAAGGCCGGCATTCCTATGGGGTGGTGGTGTTCCAGAGAGCACCCACAAATGCTATTCCCACATAGGGCTTGCAGCAACAGACAGTAGCAAGAGTTAACTATATGAACCATTTTGATGTTCTGTTGGAGCATTTTATCAAAGAGTCATGGTTAATTCTGTTTTTTTCCACACCGCCTGCCAGCATTTACAAGTACTGGTGAGCTAACTACACCAGCAATCTTGTTGGCCACAAACGGTTATTTCAGGAATATCAGTTTCATTTTGAGAAGCTGAAACTTTTGTCAATTTCAAGATGGAATTGTTCCCTTTCATTCTGGTATTTTTCAACGGTGGGCTTTAATATGTAGGATCTGAGTTATACGTGGTTCGGACTTTTATGGGAAATGGCAGATTTTGAATGACAGGCATTCCTCCAAGATTATGAAACAATTACATTTTTTGACTCACTAGGACCTTGTTACAGCCACTGGAGTTTCAAACTATTTATTACGTCTAGCCAGGTTCTGCACCCCAAAGTGTGCTCACACCATGTTTCATCAAGTGCGGGGGGGGGGGAGGGGGGAGAACGGGGGAGGGGGTGATGGACTGCTTAGTGTTAGAGGATTGTTAGAAGACTGGATCAGCCAGTTGAGAGTTTGCCATGTTAGAGGATTGTTAGAAGACTGGATCAGCCAGTTGAGAGTTTGCCACGTTTACTGATTGTGAGGAGTATTAAACAAAGTCACCCTAATGCTTCCCCTGTTTAAAGAAAATAAGGGCCAAATCTCCCCCTCCACTTTAACATACGGCAGCCTGCAACGTGCCCCCTAGGGATTGCTGTGGCAGCTGGGGGAATCGCAGCATTATGCTCCAGCCATGCCCACTCCCTTCTCTGGCGAGTCACTGGCACGCTCCCTTCACCATGGAATTCATGACGGGAAAGCATAGCGCCGGGTATAGTGCCTGTACAGCAGCTGTACTTAGACTGTAAGCTCTCCAAGGCACAGAGCATCTTTTTGTTCTGTTTGTACCACACCTAGCACAAGGGGGCCCTCATCCTCGAGTGGGGCTCCCAGGCACCACAATAATAGTAATATAATTATCTGGAGATTTCCCTACATTATGGGAATCCCAGCTGGCCTCAAGAGTCTCTATGCTGCCAGAACGATGCAAATTAGCCTCACGGGTGCTGAGGTCCTCACTCAATGAGAGTTCGGTCTGTGTATAGACTGCAGGGTACAAATCACCTGGATCTACAGGACTAAAATTAAGTGCTAGATCTAGGTGTCAAAATGTTAAAGCGGCAGATTGCTTGATGAAAAGTTCTGGACAGGATGAATTATGTTTGGATAGAGAGAGAGAGAGAGAGAGAGAGAGAGAGAATGTTACCATATGTAATTCGCAGCTCCGACTGGTTAACTCTTCCTTCATGACAGGAATGCAAACTGGCAGCATGTTAAGCAGTGGATACTTGAACCTCTACAAAATACATGTTGGCATAAACATCTCTAGATATTTGAAACAATTGGCAAGCTGAATCCAAACTGCTTGAAAATGCTTCCCGGATTCACAGTTAGCAAGGCTGCCAGCATTTCAGTTTCTGGAGCAACTGGGCTGTAATCTTTGTGTGTGTGTGTGTGGGGAAAACACTGTAAAAACATTTTAAAGAGCAAAGCATACATGCCGCCCTATGAAGAAGTCACTCTCTTGGACCGGCCATTTTGTGGCGAAACTACTTTGATTGGAAATGCACTGCCAGAAAGGGCCTGACCCAGCTCCCACTGGAGCAGATTCTGATACCCTTACTCACCCGGAACAGTAGCTTGAAGTCAGGAGGACTGCTTGTGGTGTGAAGTGCTCCTCCAGGTAAGTGTTTCAGAATCTCGGCCATCAAGGCCAATGGCAGTCTTTCTGTTGGCGTCGGTGGGAGTCGGATTAGGCCCAGTTATGGCACCTCTTTATTCCTACCGATGTTCCTAGAATCAAGAGCACAATAGAGTGCGCGTGCTGGAGAAAGGGGGAATAATTCAGTCATTACATGAAGCTATTGTTAACAGACACAAAAGGTATATGTTTATTTTAAGTATTGGCGTCAAATATACTCTGGCGGCATTACCAGAACGAGGCTTTTTTTCTCTTCCCTCCAGTGGCTTGCTAGAAAAATCCCGCGTAAGAACACCTATACAAATAAAAGGCCCAGCATGTTAGTCTGGCAGTTCTGGATGTTAAGAAATGTGCGGTAGATCTGTAGGTCAGAGTCAGACGAGCCCACAAATGGGCAAATATGGCCCTGGGACTCACGGAAATCGGTGATGACACTGGTTGCTACTTGCTGCATTACTAGGAAGTGAGGCCCAGTAAAACAGTTTTACTATTGCTGGTGAATTCAAACATGCAGCTGATCTATTCATCTATGAGGGAAGAAAAATACAAACCAGCATGACGATGGGATGCATTGAGTGTCTGAGCTAAAGACCATTGACGCTATTGGAAAAACACTCCCTTTACTCGAATGGGCTTTAGATCAGCCCCTTAACCTGTATTTAAAAACAAATCTATACTCACATTGTGAGCCTTAGGCTCCTGCTGAATGGCCAGTGAGGCCTTTGGTATTGCACCCTAAAGTACATTATTTCTTACTATCATTCATTAAGCCCTCTTTGCCTGGCCATTGTGTGTCTGGAATTTATGTTGACTCAAGGAGTCATATCGACAGCATTCATTTTACCCCTTCAAGTGCATTGAGCCAGATGAAGAGTCACCATTACATTCTGCTTAGGACATCCCATGCAGTGCATTGTAACTAGCTGCCACGTTCCAGCGCCGAAGTCGCTGCGTTTAGATGATGGATGAGTGAACCTGGTGGTCGCACAATGGTAATAGATGTTTTTATAAAAATGAGAGCTAGCTAGCTAGGCTGTGAACTGTTCTGGGTTCCTTAGTGATGAGAGGGGCTGTTACAAAGTATTGTTCTATTACTAAATAGAAATATAATTTACTTATTATAATACACCTTCACCCCAGACTTTTAACCATCTCTAAAATAAAACTCAAACCAAGCTTTCTGAGGTTCTGAAATATTCCTCTACATGTTTTTCTAGTTACCCTTTCAGGGTGGGACCAGGTGCTTTTGGCCAAAATCTTATGAGAAAGTTTCTTCTCAAAGTGTTTCCAGCTGAGACCAGAAGCAAAAAGTACCTTCAGGCCCAAAATAAGGTGTTTCCGTGCGATTTACAGAGCTACTGTATTTTACACAGGTTCTGATAGTTTGGATCTGAGTATCCCATCTATTGAATGCTAGTACAAGCAGAACCTAAACTCCGAACTTTCTAAAGTTGGCCCATCCCTGACTATGAGTATAATTAGGGACGAGAGGAATTATTTGTCTGCCGGAGCATTTTACAGTTTAAATAATAACTGTCTGCACATGCTTGAAAAACAGTCTTGAAAGCTTCAAACATAAAAGACAGTGGGGAAGAAGTGACTTTTACTATATTGACCCAGCAGACTGGCATAAATTGCCTGAATGTTAAGATAATAAACTACCATTACACCATTTAAAAATAATATTTATCTACTGAAGTTCTGTCTGCTGCAACAAAGCCATCAGTTTTGTGCAGTTTGAAGCATATTAAATTATAAAGTGGAAGCCCTCAAACACCACAGCTTTATCTACCAGGAATTCACACGATGAGGTTATTCTTTTACTAAGAATTAGCGAACGAGGGGATGGCATGTTTAGATTACCTTGGCACAAAAGCGGTGGTGGCAGATGTCTCCATTTACGGCCTGCTCCAGCTCCCGTTGAGTTTTCCCATAGGCTTCAGTGGAAATTAAATCAGGCCCTGATTCAGCAGCCCTTCGGGTATGTCTATCCTTTGAGCTGGGGGGTGTAATTCCCAGCTGGAGAAGACATACCCATGCTAGCTAGAGTGTAGCTGTGTCAGAGGGAGGGGCTGGCTGCCCCATGTAATAATAATATTTTGAGATATACCTATCTCATAGAGCTGGAAGGGACCCTGAAAGGTCATTGAGTCCAGCCCCCTGCCTTCACTAGCAGGACCAATTTTGCCCCAGATCCCTAAGTAGCCCCCTCAAGGATTTGAACTCACAACCCTGGGTTTAGCAGGCCAATGCTCAAACCACTGAGCTATCCCTCCCCCTTTTAATAAGCATCAGTGTTACACTAGCTGCTTTTTATACTCCATCAATTGATAGAATATCAGGGTTGGAAGGGACCTCAGGAGGTCATCTAGTCCAANGGTTCTGATAGTTTGGATCTGAGTATCCCATCTATTGAATGCTAGTACAAGCAGAACCTAAACTCCGAACTTTCTAAAGTTGGCCCATCCCTGACTATGAGTATAATTAGGGACGAGAGGAATTATTTGTCTGCCGGAGCATTTTACAGTTTAAATAATAACTGTCTGCACATGCTTGAAAAACAGTCTTGAAAGCTTCAAACATAAAAGACAGTGGGGAAGAAGTGACTTTTACTATATTGACCCAGCAGACTGGCATAAATTGCCTGAATGTTAAGATAATAAACTACCATTACACCATTTAAAAATAATATTTATCTACTGAAGTTCTGTCTGCTGCAACAAAGCCATCAGTTTTGTGCAGTTTGAAGCATATTAAATTATAAAGTGGAAGCCCTCAAACACCACAGCTTTATCTACCAGGAATTCACACGATGAGGTTATTCTTTTACTAAGAATTAGCGAACGAGGGGATGGCATGTTTAGATTACCTTGGCACAAAAGCGGTGGTGGCAGATGTCTCCATTTACGGCCTGCTCCAGCTCCCGTTGAGTTTTCCCATAGGCTTCAGTGGAAATTAAATCAGGCCCTGATTCAGCAGCCCTTCGGGTATGTCTATCCTTCGAGCTGGGGGGTGTAATTCCCAGCTGGAGAAGACATACCCATGCTAGCTAGAGTGTAGCTGTGTCAGAGGGAGGGGCTGGCTGCCCCATGTAATAATAATATTTTGAGATATACCTATCTCATAGAGCTGGAAGGGACCCTGAAAGGTCATTGAGTCCAGCCCCCTGCCTTCACTAGCAGGACCAATTTTGCCCCAGATCCCTAAGTAGCCCCCTCAAGGATTTGAACTCACAACCCTGGGTTTAGCAGGCCAATGCTCAAACCACTGAGCTATCCCTCCCCCTTTTAATAAGCATCAGTGTTACACTAGCTGCTTTTTATACTCCATCAATTGATAGAATATCAGGGTTGGAAGGGACCTCAGGAGGTCATCTAGTCCAACCCCCTGCTCAAAGCAGGACCAATCCCCAGACAGATTTTTGCCCCTGATCCCTAAATGGCCCCCTCAGGGATTGAACTCACAACCTTGGGTTTAGCAGGCCAATGCTCAAACCACTGAGCTGTCCCTCCCCCGTCTGAGCCTAGCGGCTCAGAGGGGTACATCCTTGGGGCAGCAGCTAGTCCCTCCCATTCTTTGCACTGCCATGGCTACCCGGCTAGTTTGAGTGACTAGCTTCTTCAGAACGAGCTCAGGTACATCTCCTCAAACTGGGAATTAACCCCCTCCCCCAACTCAAAGAGTCGACCTACCCTTACCCACAGGGAGCGGTACCCCCTCCTGGGAGTGGCTCTACTGAGCTCAGCTCCCAGAAGGATGCTTTGTGCTGCTCTGGACGCACAAAGTAGCCTTAAAACTGGCCTAAATGGCCAGGTTACAATTCCACTAGTGTAGCACAATTTCCCAATAGCGTAGAACTGGCATAGCTGGTTCTATCCACCCCCTTCTCAGTGCCCAAAGTAGGGGACACACCAGGGACATGTCAGAGAGGGAATGAGGTTGGTGTGGTGCTCCTATGACCCGTGGCCTCGGAGAGGAGGCCATAGTTCTTATTTTCTTTCCCTAGGAACACAGAGGGCAGTGTGTTCTGATAGGCAGGACACTGGACTGGGAGTCAAGAGACCTGGGTTTCATCCCTAGTTCTGTGCCTGAGCTGCTGTGTGATCTTGGACAAGTCACTTCATCTCTCTGTGGGTCTGTTTCCTTTCCCAACCTTTGTCTGTCGTGTCTCTTTAGGGCAGAGACAGCTTCTTACAACGTGTCTGTACAGTGCCCAGCACGATGGCGCTCTGATCTCACTCGGGCCTTCTAAGTGCTAATGTAGTAACAAGACAGCCCTCACTAGTGCTGGCGTCTGAACTGGCCCCTGTAACCCCAACCATCTTTACCCTGCTATCTTGGGGTCAGGCAAGCATCACATGTGTAAGCGTGAGGCCGTTCAATGGTTTATTTATTAATAACCCAGATAATCACACTTCACCTCGTGAGTTTTTGTTCTGTTCAGATTTTTATCACTTTCAGATATTAAGTGAATTGTGGTGTCTGTGATGCACCTTGGAAAAGTCAACCTGCATGCACCCCGTCTAAGCTGACTTTATCCCACGTAAAGGATCACTCACATTGCTTAGAGTCTGACCTCTCTGCCTGGTCTCAAACCCTATGACAACTCCCTCGCCCAGCTTAAAACAATGCCCCACATTACATCAGATAAGCTGTCTAAGGGAGATGAACTCTTTCCATCAAAGAGAAAGATAAGGGGCAGACAGCTGGTGTAGGAGGCAGCAAAGTCTGCAGAATATTGTTTGAGACAGTCAGGGAATTCTCATTGCTCTGTACTGAGGGGTCTTAGCAGTGACTCACAGGGCAGTTCGAGGGGAAGAGAGGGACGTTGCTGCACAAAGCCAGGCTCGCTTTGCTCATTTCATATTTCTGTGATGAGTCAGCACTTGCAGGTTATTCATGAGCAAAGATGAAACATTTTGTTCTTTCTATACCTTTGAAGGGAATGAAAAGTGACTGCTAATGGGTTGGGCCAGCCATCCCTTTTGCCCCAGGGATAGAGAAGAATACCAGCTCTGTGGCATCAACCCTCTATTTGGGACAACACGGAGACCCCTTGATTGGAGCTCCACAGGGTTTAATGTGGGAGGCATTAGAGCTGCCATCCACAGCATTCTTGCCCCCAGCAACAGCAGATCTCGAACCAGTTATCTGCATTCACATTAAGACTTATTCAGGCATGTGATGTGGGGTACACTTGGTCAATAGCAGCCTGGTTTCTGTAGATGACATGCTGCCAGTGTGAAAGGGAAACCATAGAAGCAATGGGGAGTAGCCAATCTTCAACAGGAATAGAGGTCCCCTTCATTGATGATTCCTAGCACTGGGTGCCTGCATGCACCCCTTAATCTTGTGGCCTCTGAAGCCCTCCCCTTTGAGTAGAAGATTCGGAGAAACTTCCCTGAGGTCATCTTAATGGAATTTCCTGGCCTCCTAACCCCATCCATGATAAGTGGAAGGGAACCATCTCAAAAGCTGTGGTCATCTTCAGCCAAACACTGGGCATGATCTTGCCTAACTTACACATTCAAAACTCCTGAATAGAGAGAAGTGGCCACTGGAATCTCTGTTTTACTGGAACTTCTGTGATTTCAAACTTTGTTCCAATTTGGAATAAAAATAAAACCAAAAAAATTTGAAGATTCCTGTGAAATGAGATTTCGGGGGGGCGGGGGGGGGGGGAATAAATTCATTTCACATCAATTGAAACATTCTGTTTTAATAAAAAGTGAAAAGTTTTGTTCCAGTTTTGACCATTTAAAAAATGTATCTTATAATTTAACATAATGAAGTTATAACAAAATAAAACCCTTTGAAATAAAAAAGTAAATTTTGAAACAAACTTCATTTCCCTCTTTTTTCCCCCCTAAACAGAATTTAGTCAGAATGAACATGTTGCCACAGCAAATATTGATTTTGACAAAATGGCACTCATGGAAAAAACTTTTCCATCAGAAAAGTTTTGACCCGCTCTACGCTGAGTTGACTGCATTCCCACCGGTCAGTTCAGGGAACTTTGGGGCAGCTTCGCACTAGAAAGAGCAGTGTGGGGCTGATAGCCAAAGGCACGAGCATTACTCACTAGTATCTCAGTATTGCTACAATAGCATTGTTTACATGTCAACAAATACGCAGCAATGCCTGCTTCCTGCTACCAACCTCTTTCTTGCCGTTTACTCTCCCCACTTTTGCCTGCTTTCCCCCCCACCCCCTCCATTTGGCAGATTAATGAGAAAATAACTGGAAGCTTTACAAAATAGGGTGTTTAGAGCCTTTAGTCTCTGGTTATGCGTGTTATACTTTGGGGCAGTCTTTACTCAAACAAAACCTCCATTGAAACCATTGGTTTGGCTTCAGTGCAAGTTTTGCCTGAGAAAGAAGTGCAGAATCAGATCCTAAATTAACCTTATTTCCACCACGCCGTTCAGTGAAAATGATTAGCACTTGATAAAGGACTTTGCTTTTGAGACTTAGGACCTGATCCTACAAACTTTTATATTCATAAGTAGGGACCTGAGTCCTGGCGCTACGAATCTTTGCTCATATAAGAACGCCCAAATTATTTAAGTAGGGATTGCTTATATGACAAAAACACCACCACCACCACATTTTAGGGGAAATTGATAATAAAATTCTTGAACGAGGACAAGGATTTATTACCATTTATATATGACAGGAGTCCATCCCTTCCCCCAACCCCAAACACACACTATATCCTTTTTCAAAGGACAAGAGACAGATATTTCTGAGTACTTTTGTTGCCAGTTCATTTGCTGGTAACCTCTCTCCCCCCGTTTTCTCACACTTCTCTTCGTCGCTACTTTGTCTCCATTATTTCCATCCCTCTGTTTCCTTATGTCTCTCTGATCCTTACCTGTTCTTCTACTAGGTACTACTGCAATACAAATACAGATTCAACCCGAGACTGGGGCCCCATTGTGCTAGGGGCTGTGTATACACATGAGACAGAGACAGTTCCTGCCCTGAAGAGTTTGCAGTCCAAACAGATCATACAGAGACAAGGGTAGAGGTAGAGAGAGAAGTGACTTGCCCAAGTTCACATAGTACATCAATAGCAGAACTGGGAACAGAACCCAGGTTTCCTGAGCCCCAGTGCAATGGCCACTGGATCAGACTCCCTCTCTCCTTCTTGGCTTCTGTGTCCCTTATTTCTCTCTCTCAGCTTTGTAAGAGAGGGAAAAAAGAACAAGGGTAGCTACCTCTACTCCTGTCCACCACACTACCCAGTAGGAAATGTTTCCAAGAGCCAGGTCTTTCAAGCACAGGAGGATCACACATGCTCTGAAAGGAGATGAACTGTGTTGGTAGCTTTCCAGCGAGTGGAATTTATGATGTTTGTTCTAAAGTACTGATCCCATGGAGAAAATCTGACATCGGTGTCTTAATGGAGTAACCAGCAAATGAGCTGTAAAGCCCATCACAATGTAATAACAAAATGCCTGTCAGGATGAAAAATTAAACAAATACAAAGTTATGTTCCAATCATGTTAAGATTCAGATAGTCCGAATCTGAAGAATATTTTGGGCTGGATTCTCTGGTCTGCTCCAGCCACTTTGTGCGGCTCAGAGGAAGTGATGAAGGCAGGTTTCAGTAGTGGCTGGTGAGCAGAGCATTTCCCTGTGCACTGGGGTAAAGCTGGTGGAGGCAGTGGTGCTAGCCAGCCACCCCCCACAGACAGCCAGTGAAGGGAGGAGGGGACATGGTGGAGTACAGCTCCCCTATTCCTATCCAGTAGAAAGTCACTTCGGGTCTGCCTTCGCTACAGAGTTAAGACAGGCCCTTACTGTGGTGCTGCCCCTAACCAGACAGAAAACACACCTGGGTTTAGTGGTGCTTTCAAGCCAGGCTGGCTAGCACAGTGGGGGGGGTGGAGATTAGAGTCCAGGTTCCACTTTCGCTCGGGCTGGTCACCTGCCCACTTTGCAGTGAGGATGTAGGAGGATAAACCACTCGAGCACTGATAATCCTCTGATGCATTGCCATGGTGCCCCTGTGTTTGTCCAGAAGGACAAACAAGTTCTTCCAGAATTTTCCAGGAAAGAATCAGAGTGACTCAGCTTACCACAGCACAAAGAACCATGCGAGATGCCCCGAGAAGCCCTAACCACAAACACGAGGGACTGCAGCACCAGCAAAGACATGGTACTGAGGGTAGGGCTTTTCAATGTGGCTGCTCACCTCTGGGGCAGGCTGGCCTGCGTGCTCAGACCCTGGTGCTGATCACCCAAGTTAGCTTTGCAGTGTCCTTAGGGACTTTATACTGGTGGCATAACTTACATCAGGCCTTGCCTACTCTACCTTCTGTGACATACCCAGGGTACAATCCAGATTAATGAGTAGCTGGCTCACCCATGCCCTCCAGCCTGGGATGCCATTACATGGCTTGGCTGCTGCAGCCTCCACCCTGGACTGCTCACAAACAGCCTCCAGCATGCGAGCCACTCCCAGCTATATCTGTGTGGGTGGCTGGCTGCAGCACATACCTTGGCTCTAACCAGCCTGAATTATAAAGCAAGGTGACCCCACCGCACTCCCAATCCCAGATTTCCCCCCAGAAATGTACGTCCTGTACTGCCCAGCCCTCTCCTGGACAATACACATGTATATAGGTCTGTTATTTCATCAATGGAAATAACATGCTCACATTTTGTTATCCCAAACGGAGTTTCCCCAAACACTTCAATTTAAACACACTGGATTAAATAAAACAATAAGACAAGTTGATTAACTGCAAAGAGAGATTTTAAGTGAATACAAATCCTGATGCATAAAAGTCAGAAATGGTTACAAGAAAAATAGAGATAAAAATGGAACTAATGCCTAACTTAATCAACTAAGGTAAATTCAAAGCAAAGTTTCTCACCACATGCTCTCAGTCTTACCGGCCAAATTTTTTAGGCCACGACTCCTTCTGTTTAATGGCTGCTTCCTTTGTCTCTTCTCATGCAGTGAATTAATGGGCAGTGAGTGAGAGGTGGGGTCTGCCCCTTCTTTTTCTACTCCTGTCCCCCCTTGGAGAAGAATTTCCAGCTGGGAGCAAGGCAGCAGGCAGTCTGTATGGAAGGGAGCTCCATGCTGTTACTTTGCTAAAATGTAGATGTGTCACCCACGCCCAGACTTGGAACATGTGTTAATAACACCTTACCATGGAATCTTATAACTTTACATACAACATTGCCACACATTTTACCAGGACAGTAGTGACCAGATTATGAGTTTTCAAATAATACCTCACATGGCATATCTTATACAAAGACTACTGCAATAGTGGACACAGGGGTATAGTCTGTCACACCTCTCACTTGGGTGGGGGAACACCATTGCAGTTTCCTGCATTCCTCTCTGACCTCGTTCAGATGCAATGGAGAATTGAGGCCTATGAATTTAGGCTCCCATGGCTTCTTTAAAGTGACACCATCAGCCATGACAGGCCAAGTAACTGACCTGTGTTGACTGTGGGCCCCCCTTCCAGGGGGGATCTGTTAAGACATGCTCAGGTTTCCATCAGCAGCAGACCAAGGCTGTATCCAACCCTACATGCTCTGTAACACTAGCAAACCAGAATACTCTTTAAAAGAAGGATTATGTCCTATGGGAGATAGAAAGTACTCTTACTTCCATTGGGTATAAAATTCCAATAAAGCAGAGAGAGTGAAGCCTATTTTCCCCCAGTGAATTATTTGGGCTGTCATCTTCCTCCCCTATATTTTTAGGAGTATTGACTCCACAAGAGAAGATAGCAATGTAAGTTTAATGTGAACTGTGATTCCTCAGACTCCAAAGAAAGCTTGTTGTTAACAGTTAGGCTAGCGAGAAGAGGTGGGATAAAAATGATAAGAAGAATGTGGATACCTAGTTCCAACTGTTCTCCAACTGGGGTCTCTCGTGTGGGCCAATGGGTGTGGTGAGAGTGGGTGCATGGGTGTGTAAGGGGGAAGAGCAGCTGTGAAAGAATCTAACACTTAACTGCTTACAGCTGCTATCTACTCAGCCAGTAAAGATGTATAAACAGGATATTCTTTGTGTCAGGCTGAGGTACTGTAACATGCAGGACACAGAAGGAAAATCCTGAACTGCGCTGGTAAGCTACCCCTAACTAGAGCTGTGTGGAAAATATTTAAGTGTTTTTTCTGAAGTGTCAAACATTTTTCATGGATAGTTTCCAGTTTCTCAATGAAACCTTTTAGTTTTTCCAAAAACTTGTTACAGTAATGTTAAGTTTGGGATACTCTGAAAAGAAACAAAGAGGGTGAACATTCTAGGCCCGATTCTCTCATCTGCTCCATTCACTTTGTACTACTCAGCTTTTGAATGTCTATGTTTTGGTAAAAACCAACAACACAGCATTGTGCTTTTTGTTCAAAATTTTCTAGTTGTTTTGCTGACTTTTTTTTCTTAAAGGCCATTTTTTGTCAAAAGTCAGACATTTTTCAGCCAGCTCTAATGCTAGCCAGCTGAGTGGTACAGAAAATGAAACCACGGTGAGAATCTGGCTCTGGGGAGCGTAAGAGTCACAGCATCACTGATGTGATATCCCAAGGACAGAAGCCATAAATATCCCGGGTGAGTCAGTGAATTCCCTTCAGGACACAGGAAATGAAGTCAGTGTTTGGTATTTTAGGCAATGCAGCATTTGAGGCTGATTCTGTAAGTACTGAAAACTTCAGTATCAGTCCATTTGTTCATCATCCTGACAGCATTAGTGGAAGCCACTAAGCCTCTGTCTTTTAAATGTCTTTGATTTGTTCCTCCAGACAAAACACAGGGGCATTTCAAAATGTCCATCAGTATACACTCCGCTTCCCCTGTTCTATCTGCTTCTCATTGGCTCATTTGTATATCAGTGCTGGTATTAGTGGTCCTTCCTGTATAACTTTGTGAACTGGAAGAAAAACATGAAGGACCACAGCTCCGGTGTTACCTGCTGCACACATTTAGACTGTTGTCATCACACATTGAGTCATAGTGCAACAGACAAAACCTCTGCCAGGATAAATAAGTTGTATCATCTGAATAAATCCATTTACCATTAAGAACAAAAATACATAGGCTCAGCGCAACTCCAAAGGGGAATGCAAAAGTGGCTGCGAGCCAGCTCCGTGCTCCCCTTATCTTGGAGCTGTCTGACCTTTGAATCCGACACTGGCATAAGTTAGAAAAGCTACAGGGCTGCTCTAATTTACACGTGCTGTCCATTGCTACAAGGGCCAGTCCAGAAGCCAGAGATCAATAGGAGGCAGGAACACTCCAGCCATGCCTGCTTTCCTCCGGCCACAACACCACTAGAGTTTGGTGTAAGAGCTGCTGCTGTACGTCATCTCTGGCTTTCCCTATGCAGAGGGAATCTTCAAGGAGCCTGGTAAGCTGGCTTTAGGGCTGCTTTGTGTTGGAGTCGTGGAAAGCAACTGGAGTAGGGCCAAGGATCTGTCCCAATATATAAACATGACCACATTCATATGTACATGCAGACGAATACTTCAGTAGCTTATTTCATACCCATTTCTCTTCAGGAAAGGGGAGTCCTGTATGGCCAGATCATACCCTTGCTCCCATGAGAGGCTGTGAGCAGGCAAAGATGCAGGGACACACAGAGGTGCTACATGGCACACTGCGGCTCAGGACAGGTGGAATGCCCCAGGGCTCACAAGGGAGAGTGCTGCAGAAAGATGCTGCCTGCATTGCACCCCTTGTCTACATTCAGTGCCCAAGAGGGCAAGCTCCTGACCTTATCTCCACCCCATCTGAACACACCTTGGAGAGCACTGCCAGGACAGCGTGTGGGTCAACCTGAGGGGGCACAAGTGGCAGCATCCTGGTGGTGCACTGGGGAGAAACCCCTTGTATTCCTTCTCCCATTAGTATGTCTCCAGACAGGCAGCTGGAATCACTACTCACCTAGTAAGCTCACACTGGACTGGTGCTCGTTACAGCTAAGCAATCATAACAGGAAGGGGCTCTCAGTTTGAAATAATACTTCTTTTGGCCAATTCAAGGATTATATTTACCCAACTACCTTGTTATTTCTATCCAACTCTGAAGGAGCACCAGCATTTCTCCTACTCACCCAGCGGCATACCTCATCATGGGCCTGTTTTGATCTAATTTTAAATGTTTGTCCATGTGCAGGAAGGGTGTGACTAAATTAAATGATTGTTTGGAAACTGAAGTCATTCATTTACAAAGGAGAATAAAAGTCCTGCTGCTGGAGTTTTCATTACAGAGAACATAGATGCATGAGCTCCAGCTGAAGCTAGAAGAGGGAATTCCATGGGGAAAAGTATGACCAGGAAATGTCTATATTGATTAAAAGTATCCAGGAGAACTATTGCTCTAAGGTTTGGAGTCTGCCTCTATTGAAGTTTTGCCATTGATTTCCATTGGCTTCAATGTCATCAAGTTTAAGGCCAGAAGGGACCACCAGCTCACCTAGTCTGACCTCCTGCACATCACAGGCCATTCACCCCCACCTGATTACCCCTGTATTGAGCTCAGTAACCTGGAGTAGGTTACAATATTACAGCCCTCTGGGGAGTAAGCTATTGTGTGCCACAGTTAGAACAAGACGGACCAAGGTGCACCCACTGCCTGAGGCCTCTGCAATGGTGAGATATACCCAGATGAACCTAGCAAGCAGTGTAGAATGATGATCATATGGTTCACATAGTGGAAGGCTGCTGCTCTGTCTATGGCACTAACCTAGAGACCTAGATTCAAGTCCGTGCTCTACTACAGACTTCCTCTGTGACCTTGGGCAGCTCACGTAGTCATTCTCTGTCTCAGTTCCCTATCTGTAAAATGGGGACATTTGAACACAAAGAACTGGTAGGACCAGGGCTGAATTTGACCCCAGGTGGTTGCCTGCCTCCCAGCATCAATGATCAGGGAGATTAAAGTGCTGAACATTGCGTCTGTAGTCAAAGGAAGCGATGATGTTCTAGTAACAGCCAAGCTGAGTGCGCAGACAGTTAGATAGCTGTGTGGCTGGCAGAGCTACCATTTGCCAGAGCAGATAAAGGATCTTCTTGAAATGGTGCTTCTGAGGAACCACCGTATTATTGCTTCCGAAACAAACAAAAACCTTCAGAGGGAAAACTAAGACATGGGCCAGAGACTCAGCTGGTGTAACTCAGCAGCGTTACTTTGACTTCAATAGAAGTATGGCAATTTACACCAGCCATTGACTTGGCCCCATGAGGCATCTGCATGAAAAATAGGTGTTCTAAGCCATTAATTTTCTCACAGCTACTCCAAGCCTGCCTGCAGCCCCCTTTTTGGTATTGTTTTACTAAGACACCATGGAAGCAGGAGCGCCGCCAGCTTTTTCGCCACCCTAGGCGGCGGAAGGTCCCGCCCCCCAAATTCCGCCGACGATCGGGGTGCCGGCGCCCCCCAAATGTTGGTGCCCTAGGCAACCGCCTAGGTCGCCTAATGGGTTGTGCCAGCCCTGCATGGAAGAGATTAGAAGTTTATCTTAGAAAGAGACATTTGCCATTGAGTGGCACCACAGTTAGTCACCCTTCATTATACCGGTAATTAACAAAATCTTGGGTTATGGAGAGACCCTTTGGATCCTTTTCTGGAACGCTTATCACGCCGAGTGCACATGCCATGATGCTGGCGTTGCTGACAGCACCATCCGGGGTAAAACACCAGTGCGGTAAAAATCTCATCATGTTATCACGGCACTTCCAAGAATTGGTGTTTTCCTTAAAGCCACAATCAGATTGGATGAGACCCTCAGCCTTCATTTCAAACAGAACGCAAGTTTCTAGTCCTCACGGTCGTAGAGAAAAGCTTGAGAACATGAACCTTAGCCTATGCTAAAGGCTCAGACCCCAGAAACAGAAAGAGCCCAGGGTTTATTTATTTGTTCCAAAAAAAAAAAAAAAAAATCTCACGATTGTTAAGACAATATCATGACCTTGGGGGCCCGACTCATGCTTTTCAAAGGCTTGGTGTTGGCGATATTGCAAAATTGCCTTTTTAGATTTTGGTTTTAGTCTATTCGGGTTCTGATTTTCCCTTAAAGGTCTGCATTTTTTTAATCTGTCAAGGCCACAATTGGTTAAAAAAAAGGGACCAGCCCAGGCATAGGGTTAATGCTCTTTATTTGCGCATCTTCACTTGCAGCTGGTACCTCAGTCTACCTTCCAGCAGCGCTGGGGCTCTTAGATGATAACACTACAGTAGCCTCAGAGGGACATAACATCACAAGGTTCTGCAAGTCTGCAGATATGCTCATTAAATGGCTTACATCAGATCACAGTTAGTTCCTGCCTGTAATGGTGCACACGCAAAGTTGGGCTCTGTTACCAATGACAAAGAATTCAGGCATAAACTTCTGCCCACCTTTTTCACACAGGGTTCCACCATTGTCTCATTGATATGAGTTTGATAGGAACCTTGGGTGTATATCAATTAAGATTTGTCTGAATGTGGTTCCCTGGAGGATGGAGGCTGTCCAGACTTATACTGTAAATGGGGACATCTGCAGGGTACAGCAGGAGGTGAGAAGTTAAAGTGGCCCCAAGAGACAGGAAGTGGTCTGAACAAGCACAACAATAAAGGATTGCATGGATTTCTACTTAGACGTCACAGGGTGATGCTTGCCCTTTAAGAGGGAGAAGGGCCAGTGCACCTGTGCCTCATCTGCTACTTACAATTTGGTCTTAAAAGAGGCATCTGGACCCTAGAGAAGGGAGTGACCTGGTGAAGGAGAGGCCTGAAGTGAGGAGAAGAGCAGGAGATTAGAACTGTCAACCTGCAGGTGGTTCTTGGGAGAAGGTTGAAGGCAGAAGAGTAGCAAGAGGAGTTCGCTGGCTGACTTCCCCAAACCAGAGAGGGAGGGCTGCAAGTGGCTGACAGCAAGGGAGCAGCAGAGGGGTCTTACCTGCTGACATCTCCAGGGCTGGAGAACTGGGCCCAGGAGAACAGTAAGAGGGTTGAGAGATGCTCCCCTGGTAAAGATGCCTCCAGGGAAGAGGCTGAGGGTGTGATGCTAGAAGGCCAGGTGCCAGCTTATGCCAAGGTCCCCATGCCTCAACTGGAATCTGTCTGGCTCACTTGTGGGTTAGAATTGATAAAACTGCAGCTAGAAGAAAGTGTTTAGTATTTAGACTATCGAGTATTTGTGAGTTGCTACATGCATTAGCCTTTCTTGTAAGATCTGTGTTGTAATGAAATATTTGAGCAGTTGTTTTGGGAGTCTCTCTGATTGTATGAATCGCCATACAGGAGAGGGATGTTAGTCTGAAGAGCTGCTCTTCTCTAGAAATGGTTATGCCCCTCCCAAAGGAGGAGACCCATCAATACCAGATGGGCTAGGGTTGGATCTTACAACTGGAAACTCGCTACATCTGGACTGAAAAACCAAGGGGACTAAAAACTCTTATTGTTCTGTTTTCCCTGTGAAGATGAGTCATGCAAGTGGACTCCTCCCATCAACTGAGTTTTCAGCTCGGAGCACATAGCAAGAGGCAGATAAAACCCCCAAACCAAAGTAAGGTTCTCCATGCTGGTTGGACTCCGGAAGGGCAAGTTGTTTCTAGGCATAAGCAAGAGATTCCCGAGCTGCTTAGCCTGTGTTAGCCCTGAAGGACAAATAGATCTTGCTGATTATAGAAGCCCGTATTACCTTTTGAAACCTAAGACTAACTAATTTGGGTGTCTGTTTGCTTGCTTTAACCTTGTCATTAACTCTAATTTCTTTTTCCTATTAAATAGTTTACTATAGGATTGGCTACATGTGTTGTCTTTGGTGTGAGACCTAAAATGCAATTGACCTGGCATAAGTGGTCCGAAATGGGCTATCTTGATTATCACTTCAAAAGTTTCTCCCCTGCTGTTAATAGCTTCTCTTAATTAATTAGCCTCTTACAGTTGGTATGGCTACTTCCACCTTCTCATGTTCTCTGTATGTATAAATATCTTCTTACTGTATGTTCCATTCTATGCATCCGAAGAAGTGGGCTGTAGCCCACGAAAGCTTATGCTCAAATAAATTTNCATCTATCACCAAGATTCAGTCACCTGGGTGGCACGACAGACCAGAGTACCCAAGGGGACTGTCGGTGACTGCATGTTAAGGGGGTTAGAGTGCCTGAGGAGTTTGCACTTGGTGCAGTTGGTTGGTAAAATCCAAGTTCAGAATTCACAACCAATTTGGGGTTTGTGCTCTGCCCTGAGGTTGGTACTCATGCACTTGCATCACGGTGGAAGTGTCACAGGAGATTCCTGCTGGGAAGAGGAACCCTGAGTTGGAAGGGCTGGGTGGTTGTCTAGGACCAGAGGGACAGAAGAGGACAGAGACCAGGTGTGGCCTAAGGTGCTGGAGCATGGAATGTGGGGTGTCAAGGGATATGATGTCTTGAGATTGTAATGACTACTCGCAAATGGGGTGAGAAATGGACTACACGTTTGGGATTTTTTGCTATGGATTATTTTACACTGTTTTGATAATAACCCATCCCCAATGAGGGGCAGTATTGAGGCAACTTAATTTTAAAAGATTTCACACCTCATTCAAAAGGCCCTTTTATAAAACCACCATCTATACATTAGTGCAGCTCCATTGACTTCCAAGGCCTTTATCTTTTTACTTCAGTGGAGCTGTGGTGATTTACACCAGAATACGATCTGGCCCAGACAGAGTGAAAGCTAGATAAAGCACTAGAAAATGCCCTCTGTGGAAGCATTCTGCACTGAGTAGGCCCAGAAAATAGACTTGTAAACCCCAAGGAGCTAATGGGGCCCTTTCATCTCAGAATTGTGAGATTCTGTTAGTATTCTAGTGAATTGTGTGCACATGGCCCAGATTTCATTACTCAGGCCAATTCTTCAGCTATTGAGTGTTCAATCTTATTTTTGTCCATCTTTCAAACACACCGATGAAAACTCAAAATGGAAGGTCCTCTTTTTCTTAAACACATGGCAACTCAAAGCTGTGTTGCCAGCTCTTGCAATGTATTACATCTCATAATTTTGGTGGGTTTTTTTCTTAAATCCCCAGCTCCTGGAGTCATGGGGTTGCATGAGAGTCTCATCTTTCCTTTTTAAAAAAAAAAAAAAAAGAAAAGGGTAAGCTGCTAGCCCTCATGGTTGTCAGAAAAGCACCAATGACCTCAGAGCACCCTAAAAATTCAAAGGCCACAAATCAAAAGAACTCAAACCTCCTATTTAAAGTCTCATGATTTTTTAAGCCAGTCTCATGATTTTTGAATGCTTGCAGTGGCAGTATTGCTAACCCCAGTCTGGCATGGCTCAAAGCAGGCCAGAGGTTGAGAGCAGATTTCTTCCCAGAGAAGACCTTAATCAGACCGCCTCAAAGATTACATTTATTATGTTTCATAACATTAATAGTGCACCTTTTAAGCCACTAAAATATGGGGATTGGGGGGGACAAAGAGAACATGGAAAAGAGCTGAAGTAATAAGGAAAATTTAATACATTAAGTACAATGAACACTGAAAAAGCATAATCACTAAATTAAAACAAATATTCCTTGCTTCATGAGCTATAAATTAGATTCCTAATGCTATGAGGATATATTTTATTACGTTTTAAATTAAGGTTCTCAAGTTCACATCTAGTTCAGATTCACGTTTATTTCTTGAGTTCTGAAACGACCTATTGTTCCATAGCTTTGCAATCTACCTGTCTGACTCAGAGTTTAAGGCCCGAAAGCACCACCATATCATTTAGTCTGACCTCCTGTCCATCACAGATCACTGAACACCACTCAACCACCACCACACCAAGCAACAACCAGAATTAGATAAAAGTATTACAGCCTTCAGGAGACTAAACTATTGTGTGCCACAGGGAGAGAAGAATAGGAACTGAGGTGCACCAGTACCTGAGGCCCCCTCCAATGGCAGGGCACAGATTAGTGAGATATACCCTGTCCGTCTTCCTACTCTTTTCCTTCTGTATTCTCTGGGATGTGTCATTACTACCTTCATCTGTGAACATCCCTTCACTGAGAACGATATCCAACTCGACATCGCTCGACAGGCTCTCTGAACCATTTATCTCCTGCATACCTGTTTGCATTAACTATCAGTTGTCTAAGCATCTATCTCATGCTATCTGCATGGTACCTGAGCACCTTTTTGTACAATACAAGCTCCCTACTGCATCATAAATTCCTTCCAATGGAGGCTTAGAAGACTGAAATCCTCTTAGGTAAATGGTCCTCTTTGTTTTAGGCCTCTAACTTTGGTCTCATTTTCCTTAACCAAGATCTCAACTTCACTCACAGGGTCAGAAATCAGATTCTTCTTCGCCCTGCAATATCTTTTTCTTCCCACAATGTGTGTGTCGGCAAGTCTTCCCATCTCCACCTCTGGAACATGGCCAGACTTTGTCCTTATCTTGACCCTGTTTCTTTTTAAATGCTTACTCTGTTCATGTCTTGTCTCATGTGATATGCTCTTTTATAAGCTTCCCAAACCCTTGCTCTTTAAATCTCATGAGGTTTGCAAATCTACAACCAGATGACTCTTACTGGAGGAAGTGGGAACAAATTCCACCCATTGTCAGAAATGTTTACTGGCTTCATACTCCTATCACTTAATCCAATTCAGTTACTCTCCTGGTTTTGAAGATCCTCTATCTTACTTCTGCCCTCATTAACCTATGCCCCTAGCCACTGACTTTATTTCTCTAATTCCTTCCTCCCCTCTGCCTGCTATTCACTGCAGTTGGGGGTTGCTGTTTCAGTGCTGTGTGGGGCTCCATGTCTCTGGAATTCTTTCCTTCCCCCTTGCTCTTGAGTCACTTCCTGTTTTCAATACTACAACACCCCTTTTTTGCTTTTAGGTGTTGACTCTTGATAAAAGCATTTTTGAATTTATTTTTATATAGATCCTTCAATACAGCGTCAATGTCACCGTATTTCAGAATGAGTTAGCCAGGGATTACATTTGCAAGTATCACTGAAGTCACATTTAAGCCCTCTTGCAGGGTACCAGAAAAGGGATTCCACCCACTTCCAACACAACACCGGTCTTCTGAGAGTTTAAGTGAATCTTTGGTGGTGAATACAGATTGTGCTGTCCCTCTGCATGGGGTGAATTCCATCTCACGGCTACTGCTTACCGCACTGTGTGTGCTGTGTATACGGTCACCAGACTTACTAAACTATATTTGTATTGCTTCTGCTAAAGGATTGGAAACTCTTCGTGCACTAGGAGACTGCTAAAGTGTCCACACAAGCGTCTCCTGGGGAAATCCATAAATATTTGTGACACTTTTCTCCTTTCTAGGAAGGTTTTGATGAAAGTGTACTTGCACAAATGTTGGGGGGGGGGGGAGAAGAGGGGTTGTGAAGTTTGTGGAAACAAAGTTCTGCATTTTAGCGGAACAAATGGTCACGAAGTAGAGCAGGTCAAAACTTGCCAGAATTTCCCATAGAACAGAAATGCGATTTCCAGAAAGGTTTTGTTCCAAATACAGTACGACCAAAACCTGACCATTTAAAAACATTTCCTGCACAAAGGAAATTCCAAAAGTGTTTTTTGAAACATCAAGTATCAGAGGGGTAGCCGTGTTAGTCTGGATCTGTAAAAGCAGCAAAGAATCCTGTGGCACCTTATAGACTAACAGAGGTTTTGCAGCATGAGCTTTATTCACCCACGAAAGCTCATGCTGCAAAACCTCTGTTAGTCTATAAGGTGCCACAGGATTCTTTGCTGCTTTTTGAAACATCAACATTTTTCCTACGATTTTTCAAAAATGAAATGGAGCAGGCAGCTGCCATGACTCAGGGGCAACCAGGGCTCTGTAGCGGCCTGCCAGCTTTTCAGCGACAGTTTGTCAAAATGGAAACTTTTCTGGAAAACGGCGAGTCAGCATTTTCTGGAAAACGGTGAGTCAGCATTTTCTACTGGGCAAGATCCCAGTCAGGTGTATTCAAAAATTCATGTTTGCAATATTCATCCTTCTACTGCTGAGTCACAAACCCTGTTCATAGTGCACTGGGCTCTGGAATTTGAACAGATTGAAGGCTAGCAAAAATAAGAGCACTAAGCCACAGCACAGAAAATAAAACAATGAGGAGACAAATCAGAATGTGATGCCAGAAGTGCCTCTGGGACAATGCTAGTTTGAAAACACTTGATTAGAAATGCATTACCCAAATTAAATACAGTTTTTGCATAAGGTCCTGTATTGCTAACTCTAATGAATCTGCCCTGCCCACATATTTTATTGGGTACTAATTTAGATACAGCACTCAGAACTATTATGATTTTATGGTAGCACTAATGTGCTATGTGCTGCCTAAAACACAGAATAAGACAGTCCCAAAGAACTTACAGCCTAAAGAGACAAGACAGAGGGTGGGAGAGAAGACAGAGGTGAAGCAACCATGGTCACACAGCAGGTCAGTGGCAAAGCCAGGAATAGCCCCCCAGCTCTCCTGCTTCATTGCCCTATCCACGAGGCCACACTATCCTCTATTGTCTTAGGGAAAGGAAATAACTAAGAACTGCTTTCTTTGAGTGCATTCATTTTAAAGGAAGCAACGGTTTATTAAATAAAGAGATGGTTGTGAACTTTTCCTTATAAACCCACCAGTTCAGTATATCACCAGTGATGTCACATGGTAGGATAATATAACCATGGTAGCAGGCAAGCAGTGAGCAACTGGTACAACAACAAGGCTGGTTGGCTTCACACACCCATATTCCTGTAGCAGCAGGGAAATGAATTTCAAAAGCAGTCAGATCCAAGAATCAGGGCGTGGTTGCTGGCCACCCTGATGGGTGTGTATTGTTTTGGGGTTTTTTTTTTAAATAGGGAGGGCAGAGTCTTACAGAGAAATATCATGATGTGAGGGAGTTGGATGTTTGTAACACAACACTAAGGGGATGTCTACACATGGAGCTGGGGGGTCTGGTTCCCAGCTCAAGAAGCTAGCATGCTAAAAATAGTAGTGTAGCCCTGGTAGCATGGGCAGTAGTGAGCAACAGCACGGCCTAGCCACCCTAGGTACAAACCCACCAGGACCCTGTAGGTTTGCACTTAGGACAGCTAGCCTGTACCAGCATTCACTGCTACCAGAGCTGTGCTACTGTTTTTAGCACACTAGCTCAATGACAGCTAGTGCTGGTACATCTACAGGAGCTGGCAATCACAGCCCGGGCTCCAAGCGTAGATGTAGCTAAGGGTCGAATTCTCCACGACCTTGCACCATCTCTTTCAGCTGTGCCAACTGGATCGAAAGTACGACCACATCAGAATTCTCTACTCTTACCCTACGGGAGCATTTCACACTTTTTGCCCTCACTGCACAAGTGTAAATGACCCCACGCGGTCAAAGAACGTCAGGCCCCAAGTCAATACATGACAACTCTGTATGCCCGACACAATGCAGCAATCACACCCCCACATGAACTGATGCAACCTGCTAATGTGAAGATTGAAACATTGCAATGTCATGACAATGTGTTGCAATCGCCTCCGCCCCCAACAAACCTTTCTAAACCTGAGCCTGCAAATTTTAAAGCCAACCTTCACGAAGAAGGGGTGAGAAGAGGTCAGGAAAGAGAAAAGGAGCCCCTAAGCTGGAAAAAAACAAAACATCAGATCAGTGCTCTACTGTCAGTCTACAGTGGTAAATATGGGCCAGACTTCATCTGAGGTAAACCAGTGAATGGCGCTATGTCAGTTAACACCAGTTGAGGATCTAAGCTAGTAAGTACTTAACCTTGAACAGATAGGGAAGTTTAGGGTAATTTTGGTAAGTGCTTGTGGTGAGGTGGGGAAAAAGTCTCCCTGTACCTATACTCAGTGTCCCCGTCCCTCCATAATAACTATGGCTAGCACAGAGTTATGTCAACATATGACTCAGAAGAGAAGGAGGTGGTGATGGAAAATAGGTCAAAGAAAGGCAGTGATGCTGGAAAAAAGCAAATAGAAACAGCAGCCAAAATAAGCTATCAGTGTTCTGGGGGGGGGGGGGGGGGGGGGGGGGGGGGGGGGGGGGGGAAGAGGGGGGAGTGTGTGAGACTAGGAAATACGTTAAGTTAAAAGGGAATTAGCTTTCCGTGCTTCCTAATACTTAAAACAAGCCAGCTTTACATTCTGAGTGGGGTAGGGGAATGCAAGACATACCTTGGGAGAGTTAAGCACAAACAGGATGACTAAGAAGTTTCCTTTCCCTAAATCCAACCCATCCCCCTAGCTAACACCACATTCCATCCTTATTTCTCAATCAGTTGCCTGGTGCTCATCTAGCAAGGGAACCTTGTAGGGGTGTTAGTATCACACAACTCCAGCCATGCATAAAATACACAGGCAATGGATGAAGTCTACAGATTTTTATTCTTAAGGGCTCCAGAAGTGGCTTGCACTATGTTCCCATAGACTTCAGCACCTGCTTTACATAGCAGGGCACAGACACTTATAAGCCTCAATGCTGTAGCTACGGAATCTGCCAGGGTTCTCTAGCAAACACACACTAGCGGAGACACTCCGTAATCCCTGGTGCCCAAGTGGTTCTCTTGTTCCCACAGAACGCTCCATTTTCATAAAGTTGAAGCATTTTGGTTTGGTTTGGACTTTAATATTTTTTATAATATAAAATTTACGCAAGTTGAGGAACAAAAAGTCATTTTGAGACGAAAAACCAAATTTTGACGACAAAAAAAAAATAAAAAAAACCCACCACATTCCCTTGGAAAGTTTCCGTATCAATGGAATGGCTTTTTCCATTGGAAAACATTCTATTGGGAAGTTTTCAACTAGCTCTAATCACAACATGGTTGCATGGATGGTTACACAGGGATGTATTCAACACTTACACATTTGGACTGCAAAGAATTCAAAATAGCTGTACAACAAACTTTGAACAAAACAAATCACATGGGACTTTTCTGATGACTGAAAATAATGAGAAGTCCTCCAGCATACATGACAATAAGTGGCATAGCATAAGGTCAATCGAAAAGATAGAGTGTTAATGAAAGCAGATCCTTCTGCTTTTCAAATAAGACATCATACTAAAGCCCTGACTGCTTGTGGTCACTAAAGATCCCGTTGCACTTGCCACAAGTGTAGGAGTGAGAGCCCCAGAGTCCTGGCCCAGTTTCAGCTTGGGTAATTACATTCCTTCTACCTATAATTTCTCTTGTGGTTTTAACGGGAGAAGTTATTCTTCACTTCCACTTGTAAATGCTGTTGTGCAGGGATGCTGGTCAGAATGGCTGCTGCATTCCACCCCAGACACCGCCACCTTTGCACGGAGCATGAGTAACTAAAAGCGCTTGCGGATCCTTCAGGATGGAAGGTGCTCTACGGTATATTTTGATCAGATGCGGCTCCTTCCCAGCTGTGTAACTGCTGCAGCAGGGATGCTGGAACCAGGGCCGGCTTTAGGACCTGCGGGGCCCGATTCCGCAGTCTGGGTCTTTGGCGGCGGGGAGTCCGCTCCACGTCTTCCATGGCACTGAAGGACCCCCCGCCACCGAAATGCCACCGAAGACCCCGGAGCGGACACACACACACACCCCGCCGCCGAAATGCCGCCGGAGCGGACCGCCGCCGGGTGAGCCTAAGGCGCGGGGCCTTCTTAGGCATGGGCGCGGGGCCCGATTCCGGGGAATCAGCCTAAAGCCGGCCCTGGCTGGAACAATCTGCATAGTAAGGGTGCTGAGAGCCATTGAACCAAACTGTAAACCCTGTATACAATGGAAACCACTCCAAGTCAGGGGGTGCTGCAGTATCCCCCACACCCTTAGTTCCAGCACCTGTGTGCTGCAGTGGTTGTACTCGGAGCCTTCCAACCCATGCCGCTACATTTCTCTCCCGCAGCCTGGATTTTGAGCCTATTATTTTAGCGCAAACAGATTGAGCTTAATGTTTGCTGTCAACAGATCACTTTCTAATGAATATTTATAACAAAGATTCTCAGTGCAAGCACTTCTGAGGATTTACACCTGTAGGCCCAGAGCTTCAACTGATGGAAACTGGAGTAACTCCACTGAATCAATGGCGTCACATTGAATTACGCCACCTGAGAATCTGGCCCACAATAGTCCTTTTCCCCAATGAACCACAAGGAGTTGGCCTCCTTAGAAGCCTTTCATTGTTTCCCCCTGCTTGGCCACACAATGGGTAGGCTGCTGTTTTGTCACTGGTATTTGTGCTACCAGGAAGTGCTGCTGGCTGAGACAAGAAGTTTTCATTTCCCTTTCAGCATAACAATGATGATAACTTTTCATTAAAATGGCGATTCAGATTATTCACTTTTAAATGTCAGCTGTCAAGAGAATTAACACAGAAACTAGGGGAACAGCAGCTTGATCGTGGAATAACATCAGTGGGTGTGTTTTTGTAGCCAGTGCAGCCCAAGCAGGGACACTTTGTGAACAGACAGTTTCTTCTTACATTGAGAAGGATAATAAATTTCAGCAGGAAAAACAGAAAACAAAAACAGCTTTTGAATCTGACCTGTCATATGTATTACAGGCCCAATTATCTGTCTAGCTAGCTTCTTATACTGGTGTTTATCACCTACTGAAGTCAATAGGGTTGCACAGGTGTAACTGCAAGAAGTGGACCCCCAAGAGTTTTATAATCGAAAACAGGTTAGACTGCATTCCCTTTATGACCTTTGTTCTCCTGTTGAAAATCTACAACTGGAGGGTTAAGGTGCAAGGTGGGATGATTTATGTACCAGCTTGTCCCTCTGGGGATTTGGATTCCATCTTAGTTGGGTTAGCAGAAGAGAGTTGTTACCTTTTGAAAATGCTATAGAGGAGAGTCAGCTGTTATATGCCTCGATCCCATAAACACTGTGAGCTTTATTTTAATCTCAGACCAGTTTTACATGGATCTAACTCTGTTGACTTCAGTGGAGTTACTTCTCATTTACATTGGTGCAAGATCAGAATCAAGTCCAATTGCTTGAGATGCTCTGAGACATCACTTAGACATTTTAACTGAACTTTTTTTGCCCTGTAAATCACGTATTGGATCTATCAGGTTACGGACCTTCTTCAAAATACTGTATCAATCCCCTTAAACTTTTCAAATCCTTCACTGATTGCAAACTAACAGATGTCCTGTTACAGTTTTCCAAAAATGAATATCACCTTTTGGGCATCCTCCAAAAATAATATCAGGACACAAGATAAAGTTTAAAAGTCAAGATTAGAGGATCTGGATAGCTCAGGAGTACAGTTGTGCAAATTACTGATTTTTCAGATCAGTGGCCACCGAACTAAAACTTGGGGCGGAGGACGGGGGGGGGATGGATTCATTTTGGGTTGACCTAAAATGAAAATGTTTTGAATTTTTCAGTGAACTTAAAAAAAAAATAATCCAGCTCTCCTAGCCCACTAGGACTAGTGTCCTAGCCACTAAACCATCCTCCCGCCACTTTCATTCTGTGATTTGGAGACACAGCAATAGACAAAATTGCTGGATCTGAGTTTAAGAAGTTGTTCCTGCAAAAACCACCTCTTTCCTTGGTCTGCTGATTGGGAGCAAAAAAGCAGACACTACTAGCTAAAGAATTAATTTTTAAAAAAGTGTGACTCATGCAAATCAAAAATAATTCTCTTCTCTATCTGTCTATCAGCAATGAATTTTTCCCATGTCAGACTCCGCTATTCTGGGATCTGCTAACAGTATGTGTCTGAGAAGCTATTCCAATGTGATTCACTTTTCTTCAGTTTGTTTTCAAAACACACACACTTGAAACACGTAACTGCTATTTGGGTTAGGACAGAATTGCTATTTTTAAATTATTCTGCCAGACAGAAAGGATCTTTTGTTGATGGCTGTTCCTGCTTACACTAGTTTCTACATATTTCTTGGGATGATGAATCCACAAAACCCTAAACATGTATCCACATCATCAAATATCTACATCTCATCTCCTACCACTGATTATCAACATGCATAACAAAACTGTTGGCAATCTCACAAAGGGACCATGAATAAGCAACTGAATAAGTCGCTTTAATTTAGAAAACAAAGGAAATGTTGGATAAGTCCTGGTTTAAATAAGATGTATTTTTATCGTTTAGCATTGTTTTCTTTTGGACTGATTATACTGTCAAAAAATGTCCATTTTAAATGGATCTTGATTCCCTGGCATAGAGATCAGGAACAACAGGATCTAACTTAGGCAGTCTCTGGAAGGGACATTTTGATGGCCTTCAGAAATGGAAACCTTTTGAAATAAAGCCAAAGATGTTGGCACTCAGCAGAGTCTATTCAAGTGCATGTGTGTACCTCCAGAGGGGGAAGAGACAAAGGCATCTATTAGGTCTGACACAAGGACCACCAGAATTCCAACACCATTTATATGCACTGCTAGCCCTTGGAAAATCTTTTTTAATGACCTAGCTGTGAACTCCTTAATCACACGGGTGAGCTGTTACTCCAGAGGCACTATCAAGTAACTGCTCATTTATGTGAGTAAGGGGTTCACCATCTGACTCTAAAATATCAATGAGGTCCAGGCTGCTACTATTCCCAAGATTCGATAAACCATTTTATAACATGGTTGGACCCCATCTAGACACAGGTCCCAGCTTCATAACAGAAAGCTACCAGGCTGCAGGACCTGCTTACAACACAGTAGTGCCTGACATGTTTAAAGCATGTACACTACAAGACTGATCCAATAGGAGAAAACTATATTTTAGGCCTGTGTCCAGGAGCGGCTCCAGGCACCAGCGCAGCAAGCGCGTGCCTGGGGCGGCAAGCCATGGGGGGTGGCCTGCAGGTTGCCGTGAGAGCGGCAGTCAGGCGGCCTTCGGTGGCATGCCTGCGGGAGGTCCGCCGGTCCCGCGGCTTCGGCGGCAATTCGGTGGTGGGTACGCCGAAAGTGTGGGACTGGCAGATCAACCGCAGAAACGCCGCCAAATCCGCGTGACCAGCGGACCACCCGCAGGCGTGCCACCGAAGGCCGCCTGACCGCCGTGCTTGGGGTGGCAAAAAACATAGAGCTGCCCCTGCCTGTGTCAGAGGGTCCACTCACCACTAGCGCATCTCCTCCTGGCTGCTCTGGGGATTAGCTCCTTCCAGGTCCAACACCCCCTTCTGCTGCTCATTCACACCCCCTGCCACTGCTCTCTCTGAGACTCAGGGTGGTGCTCTCTCTTCGTGGTCTGGCCTTCCAGGTGTCTGTATGTTTCCCCCTTCCAGGGTATCAAAGTCCTTCCTCAAAGATGGCTGCCTTCCCTTCACGGCCCAAACCGTGCCACTTCCCCAGTGGCTGTAAGGGGAGCCCAGGCCGACCCTCTACTCTGGGTTCCAGCTCAGGGACCCTCTGCTCAGCAGCCAAAGCCTGCACCATCTTAAACCTTGCTGCCTTTTCCCATCAGCCTTTCCCTACCCTTTCTCCACCTCATTTCCCTTCATTCCCTCTCTACTCTCCAGAGAGTGGTTACAGGCTCCCTCACTGCAGCCCCACTGTACTGTCAGCTCCCTGGCTTTACCCTAGCCCTGCCTGTTTCTTCCCACCTGGGTTCTATCATTATTCAGGGGTTACTTAGGCCAGCTCATTCCCTTCAGCTGTGGCCTATCCAGTTAATTGGCCTCTCCTCAGCCTCATTAACCCCTTCTAGGCTGGTGTGGGGGGAACACCCCATCACATCCTGTTGTTAGTGAAGACCTAGGGACTGCCCTGGCAACCTCCCAGTGTTCTGAAAAAAATGTGTAGTGCAACTGAAGCTCTGAAACCTTCGCAGTGCATAAAGTCAAGATCATGTTTAACTCCATATGGGACTGGGGGCTTATACAGTAGCACCTCTGAAATTCATTTAAACTCTTGTTCTCCAGTATCTGTAGGGCTTTAGTCCTTTTTTTTTTTTAAGAAGGGCCACAATCTCACACCTTGTGGTTTAATTGATCCTAATGCCCTTGTCTGCTTTTCCTTCAAGCCCCTCAATCCCTGGGTTCTCCAGGAATAAAATGAAGCATCTCTGAAACTCATTTATAGTATTTGCTTCCATTGCCTCCCCATGTATCTTATGCTGTAAATGTATAGCCCTTCATGAAATGGTGATGACTTTACATTTTAGAGATGCTCTGATACTGAGCACCAGACCTAGCACCAGATGCAGACCCAGTCTATCTCTGTAATAAACCAAAATCAAATAATAGGACAAGTCCCAACCCATTTAAAACTAATGGGAGTTTTGCCATAGACTTCAATGAGGCCAGGATTTAACTCAGTGAATCCAAAACCCCTTCAATCTGGACTTCAAATCCCAAATTGAGGAGTGTTCATATCTTGGGTTTATGTTCTACCCATTATAGCCCTGATTCAGCAAGGTACTGAGTATGTCTATCCTGCTGAACTTAGCAGAACTACTCTTGTGCTTATGTGCTGTGCTGAATCGGGGCCTAAACAGATATGAAATTTAGCTCTAGATCTGGAGTTTAGAGCCAAGGTTTCATTTAATTTGTCCATTGTTGAAATGCAGCATGTATTTAACTGTGCACAGCTAGACAGATCATGAATGATACCATATCCTTTGGAAATAACAGAATGAATTCTTCTGAAGAATCAGTTTATTTTTCATGCTTGGTTTCAGGGTAAGCATTTTTAAAATCTAAGTACACCATAGGCACTGACTTGGTTTTATCTCCCATAGCAGTCATAGCCTTGAAGAACATCAGAAAAGAAACTGGATGATATTGTGATAAGCAGATCCTAGATCCCCTCCATCTTCACCTTCATTTATACCTTGTGTCATTTCCACCAATTAGAGCTGGAACAGACCCCTGGCTTTATGGCTCCTTGATATGCCCTATAGGAAGCAATCATCTCTTCCTGCATTAACATACTTCCTTCCTTAATTCACTCACTATTGTTTTCCAGGTCAGTCTCTGGATAGCTGAAAATTTTCATGTCCATTGTGCTGGTCATTTTTCATTTATTATTACAGATACTTGATATTTTTTCATTGACTTTTTTTTTAAATGCAAAATAGGCTTTTCAGCCAACCTGAAAATGTTCACAGAAAATTTTGGTTGAAATGTTCTGATTTTGCCACACACACACAAAAATTGAAATTAAAAAATGATTTTTTTTCAGTAAACATTTTTCAGTTTTCAGTTTCTAGCTTTGTTTTTTCACTGAAAAGCAGAAAAATAACCAGGAAATTTCAGACAAAAACAAAAATACTGAAAAACTCCCTAGAAAAAAATAAAATGATAACTGGAATTTTCCAACTAGTTCATTTATTCTTCTTCTATTATTATTCAGAACAGAGAGGAGAGGAGAAATATAAACCCACAAAAAGGCACATAATGTACCCACCAGTAACAACATAACATGCAGGGCCTGATTTTCAGGAGCTTTGAGCACTTATACCACCAATGGAAGACAATGGAGTATCAGGTCTTTAGTATCCATACAGTGGGTTAGTGAGTAGAGCGGAACCAGATCTAGTGGATGGATCAATGGTAGGACAAAATACTTTGGGGGAAATGCCATCTATGTGCTATTGTCCCAACTTCCCCCAAGCAAGGGATCAGGCTCCATGAGTCAGGAGGCAGGGCTGGAAGGACAGCTGGTTTTTGCAGCATCAGCCCCCAGGAAGCCTGGGACAAATCAGTGATGAAGTCAACCAGTCAGCCGAGGAGCACATGAGTACAGGATTCCAAGAGTCCCTGGCCAAAAGTCATAGGCCACAGAGCTGAGGGGGGCCACCTGGGTCATGGTCTGACCACTTTTTGGCCCAGCCAAACTTGAGTGGTGCTACAACCCTGTGCGCCAGGTTGAGGGGGGAGCAAATCTGTCCCCGCCCCCCCCACTTTCAATGGTGCTCTGCAGCCCCAGTCAAATGTGAACCCCTAGCTAGTCTAGAATGCAGCGGGACCAGTATGTGGGTTCTCAATTTTAAAAAAGTATGTCACTGATACAGGTGGGTTGAGGAAAAAATATGATATAATTGGTGGCACAAGAAACGTGGCCTCGGTAGGAGGGTGTTACTAGCAGGGCCTTATATTCACAAGGCAGATAGGTGAAACAAAACAGCAAGGGCAGTGCCGATGTGGTAAAATACAACCAGAAAGAAATACAACCAGTGCTCTGTCAGATTTAGTATATGTGGTGTATTTTGTTATGTGTCTGTTAAAGTTTTGCTTTCTGGATAGCACAGCTTTAACTCTCCAAGAACTCTGCTGTCTGCCGTGGCAAGAAGCCATTTTGAGAGACAGAGTTTTTGCAGCCTGCTGCAGAGAGACACCCACAATGCTCCCTCATGCAGATCGGTGTTATTGGAAGCGGATATAGATCCATTGCAGGTCCCATTTGGACAACAATGGGCAGTGTTGATATAGGATCCAGAGATACTATCTCTGCCACTGCCAGTATTTTCCATCTAACAACCTTTAGGTATAGTGGCATTGTAACTCCTCAGGTCATTGTAATGTGACACCCAGTATGGTTTTGTTTGTGTGGATATGTCCTACACCTAACCAATTATCTAGTCAGAGAAACTAAGGGTGTGTCTTCACAGCACAATAACAACGAGGAGTCCGGTGGCACTTTAAAGACTAACAGATTTATTTGGGCATAAGCTTTCGTGGGTAAAAAACCCACTTCTTCAGATGCATGGAGTGGACCATCACAGCACAGTTAGTTTGAATTATAACTCAAGTGTTACCCCTAACTCGACTCCCATCAACACACAAAAATCTCTACTCAAGTTAAGTGGTGCTTTAAACTCAAGCTAGCTGGACTGTCGGGGGTGGGGGTGGGGGTGGGGTGGATTGAAGCTCAAATGATGCTGAGGCTCAAGCTAGTAATGCAGTGGGGATGCAATAGCCAGAGTTACAATAACTCGTCAATTGCTAATCCAATCACCCTGCTAATCCAACCTCTGTGCAGCTAATTAAATCAGTCTGCATAACTTCAGTGTTGCACTGAAGTGTGGTCACTCGCGCTAGCCCCGCTCGAGTGCATTAACTCACGTGTACTAACTTGAACTAATGTTTGCAGTGAAGACAAGCCCACAGGGAGTAAGTAGACTTTACTAGTAGAAGCAGGATCGGCTTCCCCAAAGAACTGCACCACAAATAACAATTTCTCCAAGGGTATGTCTACACTACCCGCCGGATCGGTGGGTAGCGATCGATCTATGGGGGTTCGATTTATTGCGTGTAGTGTAGACACGATAAATCAATCCCCGATTGCTCTCCCGTTGACTGCTGAACTCCAGCTCAGCGGGAGGCAGAAGCAAAGTCGACGGGGGAGCGGCGGCCGTCGATCCCGCGCCGCGAGGACGCGAAGTAAGTGATTCTAAGTCGATCTAAGATACGTCGACTTCAGCTACGCTATTCTCATAGCTGAAGTTGCGTATCTTAGATCGATTCCCTCCCTCCACCCCAGTGTAGACCAGGCCCAAGATCTAGCTGCCTATAAAATCAGTTAAACAGAACTTGTAAGACTACTTGTGATAGCACCATCTAGTGGTTTCCAGTAACATTATGGCTATCAGATGAGAATATACTTCCTTTCGCCTTTATTTCTGAAGAAAATGGTTCGCCCAAACTACTGCTTTCTGCTACTGTTGCAGCATAGCGAGAAGGAGAAGTTGATCATAAATCTAATTTTAAAATTGTCATGTTTTACTGAGAGTCATCTGCCATTTTGTTACGCATGAGCATGACTGGCAAAAGGTTTTGAGGAGAGGAAGATAAAAAGGTGCTCCTTCTGGAATGTTTAACCCCAACAGCATCTATCATGTTCAACATACTCAAGAGTATAACAGCATGAGTAAGGATGACTGTGCAGTTCACACAAAGCCATTGCTACTGAGCTACACTTTACTGCTAATTTACAAATGGTGACAGAACGTTTCCTTTGTTCTCTTGAGATTCAACAGTCGCCTACAAGCTCAGTGAGGTTCCTTTGCAGGAAGGCGTAGATTGGAACCCTGATTTCTAAGTGATTTCCATGCAGGATCATACAGGATCTCACCAAGCCCTTTCTCTGAAGAGATTGAGCAGTCACCACCATATGGGACACGCTTATGGTGCTCTGCTTATTCCTCACCCCTCTAATAACAGATTAACGTAGTTGAGCCTTATCCAGCAGCTTGTTGAATATGAGATAGTCAGTGCATTTATGCAGAAATTTTGCAACCCTGATATTAGCTAGAGATGTGTGTCAGCTAAAACCCTAGATCCAAACACCTCCAAGCTGTGGGTGTGTTTGAAATCCAAGCCCAGATTCACTTTTTGTAAGTGGACCCTCTCTTTGCAATGGGCCAAACCAAACCCCAGACCTGAGGTTTGGGGTGTTTGAAATCCAGATCTGCACTTTTCAGCTTGGGTCCATCTCTAACATCAGGGTCAAACTTCAGAAGATGTTACCTTCAGTGGAGAGGAGCCTGGCAGGTAGACAAGTTCAGTGTGCCATTTCCAGAATTGTGCATGGAAATCAGTAGAGTGCATGTATAAATAGCTATGCAGTTATGGCTGTTTGTGTGCACAATTTGTGCAGGCAATGACAGTAACTGCATATAGAAATTGGGGGCCAGATTCTAGCCCAGGGGTAGGCAACCTATGGCACATGTGCCGAAGGCGGCACGCGAGCTGATTTTCAGTGGCACTCACACTGCCCGGGTCCTGGCCACCGGTCCGGGGGGGCTCTGCATTTTAATTTAATTTTAAATGAAGCTTCTTAAACATTTTAAAAACCTTATTTACTTTACATACAACAATAGTTTAGTTCTATATTATAGACTTATAGAAAGAGACCTTCTAAAAAGCTTAAAATGTATGACTGGCACCCGAAACCTTAAATTAGAGTGAATAAATGAAGACTCGGCACCCCACTTCTGAAAGGTTGCCGACCCCTGCTCTAGCCCTAGTCTCAGCTCATATACATAGCTGCAATGACATATAGGGACCATCAAAGGGCCACAACAACCCAGTGGAACATTACCCTGCTGCAGAAGGAGTATGGGGTGAGCATATGCAGCCCTGTGCTATCCCCTCTTGGGGTCCCTGGTAGAGCAGGCATCTTGCATCATGACTCACCATCCTGGCATACCCCCTTGTGGCGAGTCCTGGCATTGCAGCACTTGCACCTTAGTTTCCCCATAACAAACTCCAGCCTACTCTCGCCACAGAGGTCACTTGGCCTTCTGAACAAGCCACTTCAAAGCATTCACCTTCCAGGGTAACAGAGTCCCTTACTTCCAATCCAAAAACAACATCAAGACAAAAGTCTTCAGCCCCCTGGGCTCAGACTTCACCCCTCTTCCTTACAGGCAGACGCCCAGCAGCAACAGCCTGTCTTGCTGCCGGCTCCTGGGCTCCAATCAGCCCAACCATCCGGGTCAAATCTGCCCTCTTACCCAGGGCCTCTGGCAGGCCACAGCCCTCAGCCAGTTCCAAGTGAGAGCCTGGCTTCTGACCCCACATCAGAGCAGCCTGCCTGCTGCCCTACCCAGTCAGCCTCAACAGCTGGGCTTTCCACCTCCAACACCCAGCACAGATGTCACAGGACAGGGCTGGTTGAACAGGGAGCCCTGGGCTTCCTGGCCCTTAAAGGGGCAGGCTGCCCAGTAACAAGGACAGATTAGGTTCATACCATTTCCAAGTCCCTTTACCATTTTAGGCATAAGAAATTTGATTGCAGGGGCATTTTAAATCTAAAATATTATAGTACAAGTCGTGAAAGCCAGCAAAGAATCAACACTTGGGCACAAATATCAGAGGCCATATTCATTCATGATATAACTGCATGCAATCAATGGAGTCCCACCAGGGATAAATTTGGCACAAAGTGTTATATTATGGGTGGGATTTTCACAGATGCCTAGCAGGCTAGAATACCGAATTCCCATTCCTGTCTAATGAGAAATTGCATTCATGCAGATACTTTACGTGGCTTTGAAAATTCTACCCTATCTGTTAATTTAAAAGTAATTTGATTGACTAAACATTCCAGTATGTCTCTTATTTTTTCTTTTAAAAAAGAACTGCAGCCCTTTCTACAACACTCATGGTTTGTTCCATTGTTACTTATGAAGGTGGAGTTTATTTAAGCAGCTGCCCACTGACATCAAACCCAACATTCTGGCTTTACTTACTTATTGTTTCTCTTGATTTTTCATTAGTAATGACATTCAGACATGAAATACTCTATTTCCAAAAGGCCAGATGAAAAATCTCATGTGAATTACCTCATCTGATTTCCGATATTTTTCTTACTTATTTGGAAAAGTTTGATGGTTTTCTAAATATGCCTTAATGAGACAATGCAAGATTAAAAAAATCATAAACCTATTTTTAAATCTCTATTACCAAAAGCACTTTTGATTACTATCTATGATTAATTGTTAAATAAACTAATTTTTTATCATTAATTCTGTTACTTATATAGACTTTAAGGTCAGAAGGGACCATTATGATCATCTAGTCTGACCTCCTGCACAACGCAGGCCACAGAATCTCACCCACCCACTCCTGTAACAAACCCCTAACCTATGCCCGAGTTATTGAAGTCCTCAAATTGTGGTTTAAAGACCTCAAGGTGCAGAGAATCCTCCAGCAAGTGACCCGTGCCCCACGCTGCAGAGGAAGGCGAAAAACCTCCAGGGCCTCTGCCAATCTGCCCTGGAGGAAAATTCCTTCCCGACCCCAAATATGGCGATCAGTTAAACCCTGAGCATGTGGGCAAGACTCACCAGCCAGCACCCAGGAAAGAATTCTCTGTAGTAACTCAGATCCCACCCCATCTAACATCCCATCACAGACCATTGGGCATATTTACCTGCTAATAATCAAAGATCAATTAATTGCCAAAATTAGGCTATCCCATCATACCATCCCCTCCATAAACTTATCAAGCTTAGTCTTGAAGCCAGATATGTCTTTTGTCCCCACTACTCCCCTTGGAAGGCTGTTCCAGAACTTCACTCCTCTATGTTGCACTGGCCAATTAATATAGATTAATAAGTATCACTTTCGTTTGCTATGCATTTCTCATCAATTTCCTTTTCAGGGTCTCATGAAGAAGTGCCTCCATGCTGGGGTTGTAAACACTGCAGGAAAAGATTTAAACCCCAAGCCTGCAAAGATTTAAGCACATGCTTAACTTGAAGCATGTGAATAGTCACTATGAAGTCAGTGGGACTATCCACATACTTAAAGGTAAGCATGTATAGTGGGATCAGAGACTAATTTAAAAAAAAAAAAGTTTGCACTGGACTTTTTTAAAATAGTGACATTTCTATTGGTCCCAGAGTTTCAATCCTTCTATGTTAAATAATAAGAAACATAGTAAACAAAACAAATTATGGGACCAATCCTGCTCCCACTGAAACCAAGGGCAAAACTCCCTTTGGCTTCAATGGGAGTTCAATGGGAGCAGAATCCAATGATATAACGTTCTGCTTCCCTTGTAAATAGAAATATCGCCTCCCCTTTTCATCTGATATTGTCTTCCATATCCCACATTGATCCACTCATCATGGTCTGTTGCCAATATTTGTTGTATTATCTGTCTAACTTAGGACCCCATCCTGCAGCCCTTATTCACATGAGTAGACTGGGACTACTCCCATGATTAAGTGCTACTCATAGGAGTACAGTGAGTCCTGCAAAGTGAAAACACATGCTTAACTTTACTCTCATAGCTAGTCCCATTGACATCCAGGGGCTACCCAGGTGAAACAAGTTAATAGGATTATTCCTGCATAAGTACTTGCCGGAGTGAGACCTAAGGCTCGAAACTGCTAACGGGAAAGGAATTTGTCTTCTTCTTATATATCTGCCCAGCTTTAGGCACACTCACAGATCTCTGTGCTGTGGACTATGCAATAATAACAACAAATATTGATAATTAATAGTAAATAATATACTAGCTTTATTGTAATCTGATGCTTTACTCCTCCCACCTTGCTGATCTTCAATATAGCTCTTCCCCCAGTAGTCTTTAAGGATCAGACTTATGTTTAAATGATTTAAAAAATGGGACCTAAAGAGGTTGACTGTGAGTAAAATTTTCAAAAATACCCAAGAGACTTAGAAGCCTAAGTCCCATTTTCAAAAGGGACTTAGGCACTTTGGCCTAGCTCCTCAAAGGTATTGCGGTGTCTAATCCCCACTGCAATTCCAATGAGCTTAAAACACTCTTTCAATGAGACTTAGGCTTCTAAGGCACTTCGGCATTTTTGTTTTTTAAAAGTCAGTGCTGGAAAACCATAAATAAATTCTACCAAACGTATTAACCGTAGTAGAGCAATGCTGAAGTACTACTGAGTTTTTTACACTCCTTTGCATTTCTGTGACTTGAATGTTTCCTCTTTACAATGCACAGATGTTCCAGTGTTTATATGCAGTGTTGTTGTAGCTGTGTTGGTCCCAGGATAGAAGAAGAGCTCTGTAAACTCAAAAGTTTGTCTCTCAGGCAGAAACTGGTCCAATAAAAGATATTGCCTCGCCCTCCGTCTCTCCAATTTATAATAACAGTTTTGATCAAAATAGGATTTTTCTTCCTTTTTATTGGCCTTTCTAGGATTTCCATGTAAGAGAATATTATGTCTCACTATGTTATTTTAGCCAGGGGAAAAGGAGTAAATTTTAGAAGCCGTGCTTAGGAAAACAGCACACAAAATATCTTCTAACGAAATTATGGGAATTATACATTTCCTTTCCAGCACCCAATTTTCATCCACCTGCATCTTTCTGAAATGGTACCTGCAAATGGTGATTCAGGAGGTAAATGCCACTGCCATGTGTAGTATTAATTTTTATTTTCAATACTATATAATAATGTTTTTGATTATAAACAGAGAGAAGAGTCATGTTGCTACAGGAACTTTGCCTTTATGTAATGTGGACACAATATATATTGTACAGTAGTACACCAGATGGAAAATATGAGTGCTTGGACTGGAAAGTAAGTCATGCTGTCTTTCCATGTTGTGTATAAATCTACAGAGCATAATTAAAAGCAGAAGCATTGAATATCTCCAGACTCTAAAGCCTTTACCTGGCTCTATAAATCCTTCAGCCATATAACAGACAGCGAGCTGGGTTTAAGCTAATCTAGGCAGATGGATACCCTGAGTTGATTATTTGTATTTGGTAACGTTTGTTTCACTGCTGCATGACTGGGTGAAGGAAAAACGTGTCCTGAAGTAAATATGTGTGGCTCAGGATATGTACAGTGAGCACAAATGCTAGACTAGACATCAGGTGCTTTCTTTGTGGGTGGGGAAGGGGGAAGGGATGGAAGAAAGAAGGGTTAGTGACTGATCATAACATCATCTTTTCAAAGCTTCCTACCTCACTAGTAACTGTCCAGATTCTCTGGCATGGCCAGAATGACAGTTTTGTACAGTGTCCTGAGAAGCCTCCTGTTCCAAAGTGATTCTCATTGGTTAGAGGTTTCTTCCCTATTAAACCTTGCCCCTCTCTGTGTCCATATCCATGAAATGGGGGGATAATATTGATCTACCTCAAAGGGTCTTGGGTGGATTCATTAGTTACTGGGCCCAATTCTGTTCCTTTTGGAATCCAATTGGAATGTTGCCCTTCAGTTTAATAGGTTAGATGGCAACTAATTTAGCTGTGCAGGGGGGAGAATTCCGACCCTCCACCCCATGCATTAAGGCTGCTGGCTACCAGGATCTCCCTGTATCAGTGTGTCTGCACGGTTGTTGTTGCTCCCATTACCACAACAAAATGGATAGAGGGGGGATGGAGACAAGGAGAGAGTTGGTGGAACTATGACTCTGCCCACTCCCAGGCACTGGTCAGAGAAGCTGGCTGGACATGAGGGTGGAGAATGAGGTGTGTGAAGCATACTGCCCTTCCCACAGAGGAAAAGGAGAGCATGGAAGGGCTAGTACCCAGGGTTCCTCCTGGGTCAGTGCAGCCGAGGCATCATCCCTCACACAGGCCTATGCCTGAGGGCACCATCTGGCCCAATGGGAACAGAGATGGGCTGAATGCTTGGAAAGTGCTTTGAAACTGTAAAGCAGTGTATCAGCACTAGGAGTTACGGGATCAGATTCCCCATTGAAGTTAATGGGGCTGCACCCAACTGGAGCATCTAGTCCACTGCTTTTATTTATCATTATTTCATATGCAAAAATGTGTGCAGTATATTTAGCTCTTTGTACACCAAGGTCCTGCAAATACCGACGGATGGGTGAGTGAAACGTCTACAAAAAACAAAGACAAAAAAAGCCATTGTTTTTTGCATAAGAATGTGCGCTCCAAATGGGGTGGGGAATTAATTAAGTCAAATGAATGTATTCTTTTAAAACTTGCATTTCAAATATTTATTGTCACTATAATAAGTCCTCATTCCAACCATGGAATGCTGCAAATACCATAAACACTGTAAAAAAGGTAAAAGCAACAAATGGCAAGTTTTTGGAGGGTACCTACTCTAAATGTGCATGGCTGCATGGTCATTTAGTTCCTCACATAGTGCCTAACTCTGAGTCAATCCAGTTTGAAAGCAGCCCAACCGAGAGCTACAACTATGACCAGAAAACATGTGCAAACTATTATCAGCTTTGAATGCCAGCAAAAGAAAGGTCTAACCCACCATAATCATCATTTGGATGTAAGGAATTAATTCAAAACATTAATGACAGAGCAGAACTACATGGGTTAGCCCAGAAAATCCTTTGCTGCTGAGAATCAGTTTGGAATGAAAGGAAACGTCTGAAATAAATTGGGTTTAAGGGTCTCTCTTGCAGCCCTAGCAAACAGAGATCCATACCACAAAATTCATCCTTGATCTGGCATAATTATAAGCCTGCTCAGAAAAAGCCAAAGAAAAGGTTTAGTATGGAGATTGGATTATCACACAGCCCTAGACAAGATGGTGCAGGCATTGATGAAGTCTTTGGCTCACAGAGCTCAGTATGGTGCTCACTTGACTGTCCCTGGCAGCTGCTACAACACATTGGGTAATTACAGCTCTGAGTCTCTTCCAACACTCATCCAGAATGCAAGCTCTGCAGACACACCGACAAGTTAAAAACGAATAGGGAAAGAAATCATTTTCATTGGAGGGGATTCTGTTTTAACTCAAGGCTAGCTGAGAAATGGCTGAGAAGCTAGAAGAAGTAGGGCTGGAAAAATTGTTTCCCAATCTGACTCTAGAGCTGTTTGTAGTGCAAACTGTTTGCTGAAAGGGGAGGGGGGAGACCCATAGGACCAGCTCCTTCACTGCTGTAAACTGGCTAAGTGTGATGGGGTGTCCTCCCCACACAGGGCTGGAAGGGTTTAAAGTAGCCAGGTAGGCCTATTAACTCCACAGGCTGCACCTGGAGGAAGAGCCAGGGAGCAGGGAATTGATTGTTAGCAGGCTCAGGTGGGCAGGAAGAGGCGGGGCCTATAAAGCCAGGAAGCTGGCACTACCCAAAGACAGTAATCACTCCCTAGGAAGAGGGTGGGGGGTGTTTGGAGGCTGTAGGGCCCTGTAGATGGCAGTCACTCTCTGGGATGAGGGAAGGGGTTTGGAGCTGGTGCACCCAGAAAAAGGGGGAGAGGGCCAGTAGAGGAAAGCCCTGCACTGCTGGATAGAGGGTCCCTGGAATACAGGGTGGGTCTGGGTTCCCTACCCGCCACTGGGGAAGGGGCACTAGTGGGCAGTGAACTGGAAGATTGCCAGGGTTGCTGTGGAAGTGATAGAGGGTTTCAAGGACTGTATCCTGGAAGTGGGGGGGGATGTAGAGTGACCTGGCTGGAGGCCTGAGTCATGAGGAGGATGCTGCAGTTCTGGGCATGAGAGAGGGGCTGCAGGCTGGAGAGAAAGTTGGAGTGATGCGGTGCAACGAGGGTGACCAGATGTCCTGATTTTATAGGGACAATCCTGATTTTTTTGGGGTTTTTTTTTTCTTATATCGGCTCCTATTACCCTCCACCCCCTGACCCGATTGTTCACCCTTGCTGTCTGGTCACCCTATGTGCAACCCCTGGAGGGGGCTTTGACCCTGTGAGCTAATCCAGAGAGTGGCTAGGAGGCGGTGCCCAGTTAGGGGTGAGTGGAGCACCCCACGACACTAAGCTCCCCCAGAGACAGCTGACTTTCATGGTGTTGATGCCAATGGAGCGACATACTGAATGACACTAGCTGGGGATCTGGCCTCTCCCTAGAACAGTGGTCCCCAAACTGTAGGGTGTGCCCCCTTATGGGGGCACAGAGGAACATTTAGGGGGGGCATGTTAGGGCCTGGGCCAGCCCCTATGCGGGGGTGGGGAGGGAGCGCCAACCAGCCCTGCTAGGCCCCTGGTTCTGCTCTGGCCCCACACCTAGCTGTAGCCTCTGGCTCTGGGCCTGACCATGGCTCTGCCCTGGCTCCCAGCCCGGCAGCGGCTCGGGCCCCAGAACTCAGCCCCCTACCGCTGTCTGTGCCCTCCCCGCCCTGGGAGCTGTGGTCCTGGTTCCTGACACTGGCTCTGGGGCGGAGTGCAGAGAGGGGTGAGTGGGATGTAAAAAGCTTGGGGACCACTGCTCTAGAAATATAATCTTTTCTAGAGAATTTTTTTTTTTTGCCTATTTTTTGATACTGGGGCTCCCCAAAAATGCTAGGTGGGGCTTTTCCTCTCTCCTCTTTCGGGGGATAAGTCGCCTGTGTGCACAAGGCCAGCATAAGACAGCGATTCGTGGCATTCCTATCGCTGACTCAGCATAGCGAGGAGGGACATTTGCTGAAAGTGTCTCCCATAGACTCCTCAAAATAGGGCTTTAGTGGTGCATAGGCCTTGTTCTGGCCTTCTGAATAGCGGCAAATAGCACCCTTGGCTAGTAAGGATCCACAAAAGAAAGGATATCCTGTCTGCAGGATGAAAAAGCTTGGCGTTAAAAGCTAGTGTTTAAGCAGTGATGTGGACTTGGGGCTGAACTCTGTCCTTGTCCTACTCAGCTGAGCGGGGGAGTAAGGCCCACCTGACAGAGGGGAAGAGGGTTCGGCCAACCCATTGCAGCAGCCCTGTTCGGCTGTTCTTCCCCAGGAGGACTGGAAATCAAGTGAAGGCTGGAGCTGCCCTCCTCATTGTGAGACTGGCTCCAGCAAGGGCCCCAAATCCGGTTCCTGGCGAAGAACTCTCAAGCGTTGGCAATACTGCACCCCTCCACCCTCACTGGCCGGACTATCTGGCCAGGGTGAGGTAGGAAATTAGCCGCATGCTCTCAAGAGGTGAGAAAGGAGTAGGGGATGAACTGTAAATGTCACAATTTCTTCCCAAGGCTGCTGCTGCCAGCCAAGGCTAGCTGTGCGATCCTCCGTTTCAGTCCCAGTTACATACTCTTCTGTATCATCATCCTAAATAGCTGTTTGCAACAGACAAACCTTCTTCAGTGCATTCAGCTTCCTACAGAAAGGTGAGCACAACCGCTTGCTAGTCTTTGTCTCTGTATGATTCCCAATCTGCCTAAGCCAAACCAATGTTTGAAAATGCTCTCTGCAAATCCGCGCTCATAAACACTATGGTTTATTGCTGAGTTCACTTCATGCTGCTATGGGAAATAGCACTGTAATTGAACAAGTAAGTTCACTTCTTATATTTTAAAGCTCTTTGGTGAAGAGGAGTCAGAACTTACTCCAGTAACACAAAGCTGCTGTGTTGCTTTCTGCATTAAAGAAATGGGGGATTGTGGTAAAAGCTAAGCTATTTTCATAAAAAAAATTACACAGTCCTAACACACGAGCATCTAGAATATGGTTCCAAGCACTGCCTTCCAAAATGGAGGATACCCTATGGTCTCTGTAGCCACAGCCTCACCACAGTGATACTGACAAAGACCCTGTTGCTTTGGAATTCTTAATGCGTTTCAAGCATTGCTTTGAAGTAGTCTGAACGAACGTCTTGGAACATCCCGCTGAGAAGCTAAGGCTGGGATTTTCAAAGGAGTGTAAGAGATTTAGGTAATTCCAGTGGGATATGGGCTCTATGCTCAGTATTGCCAACCACCAAGCTTCAAAACCATGGGGTACACTGCCAAAAATCATGAGATTGGCCTCAAAATCATGACGCTCTTTTTTTAATAGATCACTGGTTTTCAATCTGTGGACCTGTGGGGGTCCACAGACTGTCTAAGATTTCCAAAGGGGTCTTCCTCTTTTTTTGAAATTTTTTAGCGGTCTGCAAATCACGGGAATAGATATGGTGGTTTGGGGTGGGTCTTTTGATCTTTGAACTCCCCTTGCCCAGCGTGTGTATGTTTCAATTAGTGTTGCCAGTGCTCCAACATTTACAAAAGTGATTTAGCCTCCTCACATCTGTCAATCCCCCTGCCCAGAAATTATTACTGCCCTCTATTAGTGCTACCCTCAACTCTCCATCCCTTCTGCCCCCTCCAGCCTCACCTCTGGTGGTCCTCCTTCAACTGCTATCCCAGTTCTGGGGGGGAGGAGGATGCTGCATCAGGGTACCTTGAGCTGCCCCCTTCATAGGGGAGAGGCAAGGATTCCTCACCCTCTCCACCCCTGCACAGGCAGGTGCTGCATGGTGGGAAGAGGGAGGACCAGAGCAAGGGGTGGGGGAGAGAGAGATGCAGATGGGCAGTGCTGGGCTCTTTAGCTCTTATCAGAACACATGGGCTCCCAGCGAGCTCTGTCTGCTTCCTGCAGCAGCCCTGATTGGCTGCTCTTCCCCAGGGGGCCAGCAGCCAGTCAGAGGGGATTTCCCACCAGGCAGGGCTCTCCTGTGTGAGAGGGCTGCTGGTGTTTCCCATTGCATTGCCAGACATGCTGCGATGTGCGGGAAGCCGATGAGAGCTAGTGACTCTGACTCCCCTGGGCCCGCTGGAAAATCCCGGCTTGGCATCCCTGAAGTGGAAGGTCCATGGCCATGTGCTCAGCTCATGCATTGCTGCCAGCTCTCGCCGTGTGTTTGCAGTGATGGGATTTCGGCCAGGGCAGGAGCCCGTCGGGTGATGACACGAAACTCCAGCCCTCTAGCCAATTTCAACCATACCTGTGGGGGGAAACCCCACTCCGATTGGCTGCCTGCGCCACCTCCTGGGGCACTGCAACCATTCCGAGCTGCTGCAGGTAGAGCGTCCCATGCCCCCTGGCTTGGAAAGGGGCGGAGGGGGATGAAGAGCCCCTGGAGCTGCCGAGCCTGGAAGGGGGACCCTGCTGCAGCACCCCCAGGCCCTGGGGGAGGGGGGTGAAGAACCCCATAAGCAGCAGATGTGAGCTGGGGTGGGAGATGGGCAGAAGTGATGTGGGGTTTGGGGGGACAGGATTGATGTGGGGATGGGGGATAGGGTAATTGCTGAGTAGGGGACAGGCAAGTGTAGGGGTGAAAGCCAGAATCACCTGTCCCAATAAATGGGAGTGTTGGCAACACTAATCGTCTCTCTCTTTCTCACATACATGCTGTGGATGGGGAGGAGGAATTCATCAGTCAAAAGACAGACCAAAAAAACGCACTAATATCTAATGATTTGAGGGGGAGGTCTCACTCATGGTTTTTGATCTCTTGAGGTTGGCACTGAAATTGGCATTACTCCACAAAAATCAATGAGGTTTCACTTGGGAACCAGGGCCTACCACATGAATTCAGTGATGCAATCTCTCACAATCTTATTGTGAGTCTTGTGATATTTGGTGGGTTTTTTTAAAGCCCCAGCTTAAAAATGTAAGTTTCTAACCCTTGTGGTTGCAGAGAAAAGCCTGAAAATGTGACAAGTGCACCCTAATGGTTTTTTTTTTTTAAAGGCACATAAAAAGAACCCTCACATTTTTAACTGGGAAAAAAATCATGATTTTTAAGCCAATTGTGATTTTGGAAGGGCCTCCAGACTGATTCATGTTTTTTGAACGGCTCAGGTTGCTCCGGTTGCAGAACAAGAGCCACAGTTACGGAGTTCCTCATTGGTAGGAAGCCTTCCGAATATCTCCAAGTTGTGGACCAAGGTAAATAATTGACTCCACAAAGGAGCGGGGAGTGGATTTTCTGTGTTGCTGTCAGTGAACATTTAGAGCCAGGGAACAGATAGTTTTGAGAGGTGGGAGGGGTTTCCTTGGCTTATTACTTCAAAGTCATTGACACCACATTCGTGACCATTCGCATAGGCAGAAATGTCCCAGATTCCTGGATGAATGTGTCAGAACTGTTGCACTTGGAGTGAATGAAGTACTGTGCATGCCACGGAAGAGCCTTGATTCTGTTGTAATGAATTAAGCTTTGACTGGACCTAATGGAACCACCACATGCTTGAAATTCTGATCATGAGGAGAGTTCCAGCTCACAGCAGGAGCCCTTGTAAAATATTTGAGCTGCAGGCAAGGTTCCCAGGTATCCCTGTGTCATGGGAAAGGAATCCAGGTTTGCTGTGATTATCACCTGTGCAGGACAGAGAGATAAGGAAGAAAAAGGCAATTAAAGCTGCATTCTATTTCCTCTGTACCTCCTAAAAGAGCAATGTATAATTTGGCATGTTGGTTGCTATCCTGCTTGATGGGCGCTCTGTATTGTCTGGAATTAGCATGAGCTTAGCCAGTCGAGCAAACTCTGCTCTCTCACATGCACTCAATAGGTGTGTGATGGAGAGCAGAATTTGGCCCAGTGTGCACATTTTATTGGTGGGCGATTTGATTGGGCCAGGAAAGTCAGGAGAACTCCTTAGGCATGCTTACCTGGTGTCTAGAGTAAACAAGGAATCAAAGGGACAAAGATGTTTTCAGGAGGAAAAAAAGTGTCAGTATGAATCAAAATATCTGCAACTAAGTGCAAGATTTAGGACACTGTGTCCTATTAAAGATCAGGAAATGCCACTGAAAGGTGATTACAAATTCAGACTAAGCACATCATTATGAGCACATCAAGAATGCAGGTTGTTGTTCCTTTAATTCCCATTGGATCAACAACTAAATTAATCCTGTGCACTTGCAGCATCCTGAAGAAAGCCAAAGGAGACAACATAACCTCCATGAAACGAGCAGGAGGAAAATTTGAAGTTTAACTGTAGGCAGTATTGTTATAATTACTACATGTTGTGTTATGATTAATGGGGTAGATTCCTTTGGGAGAGGCAGCTTCTGGAACAACAGGCAGCCAAATGATGCTGAGCTATTTCCTTGAGTGAACCTTGTGGAAATGAGATGCTTATGTATGACTAAATATCAGCCCAGATTGGGAATAATGTGATGGCTAAATAAACAGCTAATTTAAGCACCATGGCAAATTACCGGTTGGTTTCATTCTGTGAACTTCCAGCTGATGGTTCTGTATGAGAGAACTGTACATTTTTCTCTCTATTTGTAAATGTAATATTGTGGCAAGGCATTAGTCATGAAGACACCCACTTGCTAGCACTGTATTTCCAGTTCTGTTTTCAGATGCTGGGTTGGTTTCAGGCCACATCTGTGGCTGATGCAAATCAGCATCACTCTCTTGACTTCAAGGGGTCTAAGATGAGTTACAGCAGCTGAGGGCTTGCCTCCATGTACAGTCTGCCCACATCTTTCAAACTTTTAAACACCCACTCCTGACATGCTCTTGACAGTGATTCTAGATGGCTTGGACCACCTTAGATTGTGAGCCCCTTGGAGCAGGGGTCGTTTTTGAGTGTTTGGAAAGTGCCTAGCCCATTGTAAGTGCTACCACATGGAAATTATTGTCCTTTACTGAGATTGAGCTCTCTGGGCAGGGACTACCTTCTTGTTCTGTCTTTGTACAGCTCCTCACACAATGGAGTCCTGGTCTGTGACTTAATCACTCAAAATAGTTTAGATCTAAACCATTAAAACTGGGGAGGATTACAATTTACCATTTCAGGGATTAGCTCCCTCCATCTTATCCACCTACCTTGCTTGACAGGTCGAGTTTCTGCCTCCTGTAACTTACAAGCAGGTAAGACATCATGGTAATGGTTGAGTAGAGTGTCGCTGTGCAGAAGAATGCAAATATATTTTAAATGCCAAAGTCAGGAGGTATACAAATGAGCTGATTTCCTAGTGCAGTAAGTTTCTCAACAGCTTATGATGTGTCTATCCAGTGCCTAGTATGGTGTTCAATGATCATTCAGTGCTTAATGTGCTTGCAAGAGCTCTGCTTTATTCTGTGTCTGGTTCCAACTTGCTGTGCATGACCACAAGAGCTTCACAGCACCTGGCCCAGACACTCTGTCTGGGAAGCTCATCCTTTAATGATGCTGTCTCCAGTACCATACTTAGTACAATTGGGCCCTGATCCTGACTGGGGTCTGGACGCATTCCTGCAAATAGCATAATAAAACTGCATGCATCCAATGAAGTGGGTTTTAGCCCATGAAAGCTTATGCTCAAATACATTTGTTAGTCTCTAAGGTGCCACAAGTACTCCTCGTTCTTTTTACAAATAACTTAGTAAGGAGTTGTTGTACATGGAATTTGACCTCTACCTTGCATTACACTTGATCTTCCTGCAGAAATCTCACTGGGAATTTAGCAAACAAACTGAGGGCAGCATATGACATTTAGCATCCATGCATGTCAGATGAACTGACCTAATAGATCAGGAACCAATCCAGCCTGTTGAGTTAATTATTTCTCTGCTAAGAATGCTCACGACATGCAGCAGTTGCTCCCAAGGCATTTGGGCCCAGATGCTCAAGGATATTTAGGCACCTAACTGTGATTGATTTCAATGGGAGTTAGGCATCTAAATATCTTTGTGTATCTGGGCCTCGGTAATTAAGAAATAATGGCAAAACTGTTATTGGAAGCCTTGCTGATCATCATGGCTGACATTTATCCATAGCATGATGGGCTACTGCAAAAAAACCTCAGCACCATCTTTGCAGCACACTAGGGCTGCGAGTGGAATGCCACACATGAGGGCCTCGTGTAGGCCATCAGAGAAGGTGGCTAGTCAGGGGCAGGCTAACATAACCATGTTGGCATGGATCCAGTGACCCTAAACACATCACAACACCACCGGGTGCACATGCGGCAGTGTCAAGTGCTCCAGCCTACAAGCTGTAGGGTGAGGGAGGTTGTACTGCATCCCTGTATTCTGGCTTTGGGGTGTGGATTTTTCAGCTCCTCAAAACACCCACCGTTCTCCTGCCCAGGGCCTTCCAGCAGATGAAGTGGATTTAAGAACAAAACCGCATTGCTCAAGCCCCCAGCACTAGTAAACTTTTAATGTTAGCAATGGCTGAGCGGAAGGAATTATTAAGTACCATTACAATGGTGGCTATGCGACCTTCCCACTACCATGCAGGAGATCGACGTGTGACTGCTGGCTCCTGGACCTTGCTCACCAGGGGCACTCTGGGGAAGAAGGCATGGAGTGATTTGATCTGCAGTAACTTCCCTAGCTGTTGGAGGAGTGGCACAAGTGAAGTTCTGTCTAGTTCCCATGGGTGAAGAGAATCGTGGCCACAAAGCAAGATTTTTAGGTTGGAGGATGGCTGTGAAGCAAAAGAAAAGAAGGGACCTCAAGGTCCTGACAAGGATATAGAGGACTGGGGGAATTTAAAATAATTCTAACATCTGGCACCCAAACTTAAGTTCAGCAGTTAAGATTCACATCTCTGACAAACTCTTCTATCTAAGAGGCTCAGCCCTTTTGTTAGCAAAATATTTATTATTCCAGAGAATTTTATTTTCATGGTTTCATTTATTTCAAGGGAGTTAAAAGATGTGTCTTTATTGTTTCCTCTCCTTTTCCCCCACCATAGCTCTCCAATGTTGCCAGGTTTGGGATTTGGATGTTAGAAAACTATATAAAAATAGTTCTTGTCCAGTAGTCAAAAGTGAATCTCAACCCTTGGGTCAGAGATGAATAAAAATGGGATGAAAAAAATAGGCAAGCATTTTATAATCCCCTCCCCCAAAACCCCACCAAAATACGGATTGTCAGATTTGCTTGTGAACAAAGGGTTTAAAAGGCCAACACAATTTCCAAGGGAAGTGATGAAAGACCTTTGCTTTGAGTCATTAACACTAGACTAGATAAGGAATCAAGAACTACACTTAGGGTTTCTAATTTCGTGTTGTTCTCCCCCCCCCCCCCCGATTTTTGTGTTATTTATATTTATGGCTAGTTTCTAGTGATGTGCAAAGCAATGTTTCCCTTGTACTAAATCAGGGGTTCTCAAACTGGGGGTCGGGACCCCTCGGGGTTGTGAGGTTATTACATGGGGGGGGGGGGGTTGCGAGCTGTCAGCCTCCACACCAAACCCCACTTTCCCTCCAGCATTTAGAATGGTGTTAAATATATAAAAATGTGTTTTTCATTTAAAAGGGGGGGGGGGTCACACTCAGCGGCTTGCTATGTGAAAGGGGTCACCAATACAAAAGTTTGAGAACCACTGTACTAAATGTTTAATGTCTCAGTTCCCCTATGGCTAAGCTTGCAGGGAGTATGGGAGGTTTTTTGGGTGTTCCTAGTGCCTTTTGTGAACAAGTTTCAAGGCTGCCAAAAATGATGTGGGTGCTTTCAGTGTATACGGTATTTTTTGTTTGTTTTTTTTAAAGACTGATTTTCACTATAACTCCCAGCCTCTCCATACACCGAAGGGAACGAATAGCCCTGCCCTGGCCCCGGGGGAGGGGGGACCTGTGATATTCACTATTCCAGCTCTTCCCCGCCTCTCCTTTCTCAGCATCCTCTGCTTTGCAAAGCTGAGGGAGTGGGAAGGGATGAGCCAGGACCCGGGCCCCCTCCCCGGCTTAGCAAAGTTTCGGGGAAGTTGGAGACACCCTCGCCCCGTCCCCGGCGCTGCAGCGGCTGCTCCGCCAAGCAGCATCTTTTGTTCGCGGCTGGATGCACACCCCCCCCCCCCCCCCCCCCCCCCCCCCCCCCCCCCCCCCCCNGCGAAGGGGTGTCCCGGTGGGGATCCTCCTCCCCCCTCTCTCTCTGTAGTGAGCCCTGCCGGGGGTCCCCGGAGCAGGGGCCTATATAAACCCCCTGGAGCCGCCGCCTGCCGCTCGCTCGCTCGCAGGCTGGAGGAGGAGCCGGAGCCGGAGCCAGGCAGGAGTGCAACGGGCTGAGCCCCAGGCGCAGCCCGCAGGAGAAGCAGCCCCAGGAAAGTTGTTGGCCCCGGGCTCGCAGCGTGAAGAGCCCCCCGAGTGCCGCTCTGTCTCTCCAGCCTCGGAAGATGCCCAGCAGCCCGGGGTGGCGGCTGCTGCTGCTGCTGCTGGTTGCCTTGTGCCTGGGGACAGGGGTGCAAAGCTCGCAACCCAAGACGGGCAAAACCAAGAGGCAAAGTCAACAAATAGTCCAGCCGCAGGTCCCAAGCAGCCAGAATAAACGTGAGTGTCTGGGGGCACAGATCCACCGCAAACGGGGGGGCAGGGACACTGTCACCGATGTTGGGGAGGCTGGGAGGAGGGGGGCCCAGGAGTGGACTTTAGAAACCAAGCCAAAATCTGCAGCCCTGGGTGTGTAGGTGCGTTTTGTGCCTAGCGAATTCTGTGGTAAGTGGAGATCCGAAAGTGATCCCAGTTGTTCCAGCCGCTGGGTCAGATTTTAGCTCCACGCTGCTGCAACAAGTTTGCACTGCTAGAGAGAGCGAGGGACTTGCGGGCGATGCACTTAGTGAGCTTGGGGAAAGTTTTCCCTTTGCCCTTGGATGTCTGTGAGTTACACGCTGATGCACCAGGGTTCCAGCCCAAGTGGGGTAAATTCTGCCACCCTTCCTTATGCAGCCGATTCTGAGTAGCCCCAGTGGTACCACTCAAGTAAGAATAGCATAATCTGCCCCTGTGTTTTTTGTCATTAAGGCAGAAGTATCGTGTAACGGGATCTGGTTTAGTTGATGAAATGTAGATGCCAAACTTTTATTTGAACTAAACAGCTGCTATTTTCATGTTTCAGTTCTGGGTATATGGTTTTCATTAGAGCCCTTAGTTAAGAAAACAATAGTTTTATTATCACATGTAATTAAAAATAACCTTAAAGCAAAACACGAAAACACTCTTTCTGCAAACACAATTTGGGAGATGTTTGCTGGAACAATTGCCGTTGTCACCTTGGAAAGCGTCTGGGGAACTTGAGCTTACATCAGGGAAAAACTTCCTGGCACTGAGATCTTTCAGGCTGTGAAATGATCTCTCAAGGGATGTGGTGGAAGCCCTGCTGCTTGGCACACTTAGAACTGACCTGGACAAAACACTTGTAAATGTAAACCTGGGAAACAATCCTACAGTGGCTGGAACCTGTCCAGAGCCCACTGAAGTCAGTGGCAGTCTTTCCATTGAATTGAATGGAGCTTTGGATCAGGCCCTAGGTGAGATTCTGAGTCTGTGAACTCTTAAAGTCTCTCTAAACTCCTGTGCATATACTGCAGTATCTAATGTGGTGTAGATTGACATTTAGGTGCCTGATCTTGCTTTCTCTGTGTGTCCCAAACTCCCATTGTCTCAGTGGGAGTTTTGCATGTGCAAAGAATGCAGGATCAGGACCTAATGTATAGTCCACACATGATTTAACTCTCCTTTTTGACTTTTGTTTGGAGCTCTGTGGTTGAAGGAGGCTAATGTAACCCAAGACTTCTGTTTCTTTTTCAGAGGGCTGTTATGATAATGGGAGATATTATCAGATAAGCCAACAATGGGAACGCATATACCTGGGGAACATGCTCATCTGTACCTGCTATGGGGGAAGCAGAGGCTTTAATTGCGAAAGCAAGCCTGAACGTAAGTTGGTGGGAGTCATGATGAATGAAAAATGGGTTGTGAGGCCAATTAAAATAAGCATTAAAAAAAATTATAGACCACAGATCAGATTCTCAGCTCATGTTAATGGGCATGATTTACGCTCATTTACGCTGAGGATCTGGCCTGAGATTTTAAGAGGTAGTCTTCATTAGACATGGGCCTGCAATCGGAACCCTGGGTCCAAATAACACTCAACCTGAAGTTTGGATCTGACTCTGAACTTTGCAGTCAGCCTCATCTCTATAATGATCTGACCTGGCCCTAGATTTGAAATCCATAACGATTGCAGATTTGGAGCCAAACTTTTCAGCTCTGACTTCTCTAAACTTTTTATTTGATTGTATGGTCTGTAACTGTTAATATGCATTTCATAGCCTCATGTTGTCAAACCATTTTTAAAAACATTTTAAAAGTTGACTTTCATTTGAAACTTGTTTCACAGTCCTTCTAACTTTCATATGAGCGTCCCATAGTTGGGTGTAAGGTTGGAGTACTTATTCTTATACCGATTTATGATTATTTTGATCTCCACTATCTAAGTGTCATAGGGAGACATGGAATAAATTTGGATAAAATCGAGGTTTTGGATAACGGGGATTTTTAAATGTAACAGATGTTGGGGGATGTGACCCTGTTTGGGGTAACGGGGATATTTGGATAATCAAACTGAACTTTATTGACTGGGCTGTATTCACTGGTTTGCTCTGGCTGTGTTGAGCTGCTCTGGTGATGCAAAGCAGCCATAAACCTATCTTAACTGATGAGATGGTTTATGGCTGTCTTTTGTTGCTGGTGCAGCACAAATCAGCTGGTTTGCAGTTGGGTAGGGGGCCTTGTGTGAGTCCTCAGTGCTTGCATGAATTCCACTCTGCCGACTTCCATGTTGCCACACTAATATGTGGCTGTTACTCTTCAGAGAAAACTAGACACATCTGAATTTTCCTGCACAAGGAAACACGGTGAGGGAAGGGAATAGGACTGTATGTGGTTTGTGGTTTTGCAATTTGAATGCTACAGCCTGCACCTTAATTCATCGTCACATGGACTTTATTTTCCCCTCAGCTGAAGAAACTTGCTTTGACAAATACACTGGATCTACCTATCGGGTAGGGGAGACTTATGAGCGCCCCAAAGACTCCATGATCTGGGATTGTACCTGCATCGGGGCTGGACGTGGGCGAATTAGCTGCACCATTGCAAGTATGTAACCAAGATATTGCTTGAGCCATTGCTCTTCAGTGTTGTGCATTTTCCAGAGAGGTTGACCTGACAACCCCAAGTGCAATGCAGATTGGCTTATTACTTAGGAGTAAGCGGACTGATGCAAAGCCCACTGAAGTCAATTGGAGTCTCTCCATTGGAAAAGCCTCATCCTCGTCACATGAGTGGTCCCATGGAAGTCAATGGAATTATTTGTGTGGCAGGATTGGGCCTTTAAGAGCAAATGTTCCAACCTACGACATGTTAAAAATAGTGCGATAAGTGTGTTAGTGCCCTGCCAATAGGAGCAGTATAAAGTATTTCAGCTGCTGCATGCTTATTACAGCGATCAGAGATGCACTGGATCTTGATGGCAACTCTAGTGGAACAGCGTTTACTCACTGCAGAGAATGAAGGCCAAATCCTCAGCTGGTGAAAACCAGCATGGCTTCAATGCCATCAGTAGATCTGTGGTGATTTACACCAGCTGAGGATCTGTCCCTTAACGTGGCCTCTGTAGTGACATCCACTCTGAGAGTCTATGTGCTGGAGATTCGGGGGGCCCGGTTGTGAGCTCTCAGACCATTCCCAACATGCTTCTTACCTATTCTGCTTCTCCTGTCTTGACTTCTTCACCATTCCCCCCCTCCCCCTTCTCACCCTTTCATTTTGTTGCCTCTCTATCTGGAGCTCCTTTCCTTTGAGTTGTTGGGTCACTCTTTCAGTCACCTGCTAACCATTTCTCTTTAGCTAACCATTTCTCTTTAGCTAACCATTTCTCTTTAGCTCCTGATTTGGACTCTATCTGCAAAACAGTTTCTGCTACCGTAGATGAAGAGCACTCTATCAGTACATTTGGGCTTAGATTTCCCAGTCCCTATGCTGTCTTTGAGAATCACAGCTTTATTGCATCTTTAACACAACAGCTGGTTTGGTTTGATTTGCAATTTATTTGCAACATGCAGCGCTGCATACTTCCCACAGGACATCAGACATGAACTCTCAGTATCGGATGGAAGGAAATCCTGCAAAGGTCGAGGGGCTAGTTCTGCCTTGCATTCAGTGGAGTTGCATTGGGCACGGCTGAGTTTGGCCCAGAATCAGAAATGGGAGATTTCCGGTTCAAGCTGTTAAATGATTGTTAAGCGCTGACTTCCATTTCCTCATCGTGGATTTGATCCAAAGCCCACTGAAGGCAGTGGAAAGACTCCCCTGACTGCAGTTGGCTTTGAATCAGGTGTCATATCACTGCTACTGCTCAGATTGTTTGGTCATTTTAGGAATTAGACCAAGGTCAGGTGCCTCTGAATCTTGATCAGTGCTATGATCCTTATCCATTCAGACTCAGCCCTTACAATACTCCACTTGCTGTTCTTTCGGCAACTGGATCTGTGCTAACTAGTGGATCCAAAATGTATTTATTACAAATCCATCTGATCATAACACTGCCATGCAGGTCTTTGAATCAGCCTACAGTATGTCAGCGCATTGAATTTTAGATTTAGCTGGATTAATATCATAGTATCAACTATAAGGGCTGGCCCCTTCAGATCTCCTTGTTCTCTAAATTCTGGCTAGCGCTCTTGGGTCTCCTGGTTCTAGGCAATTCAACAGACCTAAGTTGAGCTAGTTGGAAAACCAGTTTCTTTAAAAGTTGTGAACAACAATTTATTTGAACTTTTTAAACTTTTGTGGGAATGTCTAAATGAAATGAAAGTTTGTTTTGATTTGACTCCAAAGTTTTCATTTCAATTAAACTTGAAGAGAAAGTTTTGGTTTGGTTTTTAAAAACTGAAATAAAACAAAAAATTGTAAACTAAAACAAAATGAAAAATGTGATTTGAAATTGAAAAAAAATGAATTTCTTTTCTTTAGCAATTTCCCACCAAAAAGCCTAACGAATTCATTAAAAAAAGATGTTTTCCTGCAAAAACATAAAAAGTTTTTGATGAAACACCAAAGTCTCACCTGAGTGCTATGGGTGACTGAGGAACTTCAGAAAGCGTCAACGACTCTTCTATTTGGAATTCTTTTTCTTTGACATTCAAGGAAGCACCTCCCTTTGACAATAATTGTCAGCCAACTGGAATGAGGGTGGTCTAGCTTAGTGGGTAGAGCAGGCATCGGGCCCCAAGGGCTAGGATCGGAGCCGGAGTCAGCAGCTAAAGCCAAGGGTGAAACTGGAGGGCGGGAACCGGATACCAGAGCCGAGTGTCAAGTGAGAGTCAGTAGTCAGCCAAGGGCCAGGTCAAACCAGGCGGCAGGAATTGGAGCAAGCAGGGTAGAAGGCAAGGAGGGGTTCAAGGCAGAGGCCCAAGATAAGGCAGGAGTAGGAACAGTGTTGGGCATGAGCATCAAACAGCCAGTAAATTGCTGCTGCTGGTTTAAGAGCCGGCCTGCTGGTGCCTGCAGCCAATCAGGCGGCATGGCCAATCAGGCAGCCTGCTGCAGGCCAGCGGTACTGATGAGGCTGCCTGGAGATTAGCTCTGCTGCAGGCCCGGATTCCCTGACAGTAACTCTTTTCCTCTTCGCATTTATCTTCGCTAAAAGTTCATATCACATTGACTTGGGATGCCTGAAGAGGATGCTGTTTAAATGACAGGGGATTGGATTGTTTGCTATTCTACAGTGAATATACACAGGCCTAATTCTCAACTAGGTGATGACTAAACCATTTTCTGTTTGCCACAGATCGGTGCCATGAAGGGGGTCAGTCCTATAAGATTGGCGATACCTGGCGCAGACCACACGAGACAGGTGGCTACATGTTAGAATGTGTGTGTCTGGGCAACGGGAAAGGGGAATGGACCTGCAAACCTCTAGGTATGTAGTGGTTTTGGCACATTTCTTTGAGAGATCAGGCTTCAGAAGTATTTAACAGATGTCATTAAAGAATCCTATATTTAAAACAAAGGATGCTAATTTGAACTGATTCAGGCCTTTAGCCTGCTCTAACTTAGCCTGGTGCACTGGTAGTGTCTACAACTTTTTTTTTCTGGCAGCCTCCTCCCATCTACCAATATGGGAAGGCAAAGGTGGTCATGACCCCCTGACACCTGTTTGTGACTCCCGGGTGTTGCCATCCCCAGGATGAGAGCCCCTGGTTTTCAGAAATAGTTAAAACAAACGAGAAAACCCCTGTCTTCGTCCATTCCCACAGCTGAGAGATGCTACGATAACACTGCCGGGACATCCTATGTTGTCGGAGAGACCTGGGAGAAGCCCTACCAAGGCTGGATGATGGTGGACTGCACTTGCTTAGGCGAAGGCAATGGACATATCACCTGTACCTCCAGGAGTACGTATCGATTTCTCTTGCCAACGTACTAACGCTACGCAGAATGTCAGGTGCACTTCATTCTGCTGAAGCTCAGGTTCTAAAATGATGCCTTTTCTTATCCTTTCTTTGGGGTCCAGAATGCACAAGCTAAGACACTTAAAGTAAGACAAAGAAAAAGGAAGACCGCTTCAAGTGTGTGGTGTGCTTGATATTACATAGAAAAGTAGGTGGTATATTGGATTTCACCAAAACAAATTGTATGGGGTGACCAGATCAAACTGTAACATAAGAATGGGTCACAAGCAAAAATTTGCAAATGTCATTTGCCATATCCTGTTCTGGAATCCAATACCCCCTTGTGGATACATTGTGGAGTTAGCTCTCTGTGCAGGTGATAAGTGGTTATATTGTTGGGTCCATGCTGTGCTTTATACAGCCATTTTTGGGGAAATATTCCTATAGGCTAAATGGCTCTAGTGGGTCAAATTATGCACTGATTTACACTCCACATATCCCGCAGGAAGTCCATGGAATTGTGCCGAGTTACAGACCTTACACAGTTTGGCCTAGAATTGCCCCCATAGAGAGAGAGAAGGTGCTTTTAAAGGGAAATTGTCCCCTGGTTTATCTTTCTTGAGATTCTGATATTATTAACAAATCCAAAAATTCCTGCAGAGCTCTAAAAATGCAGGGTTTGTCGGTTTTTTTATCATCATCTAGTCCATCTGAAAGCCAAACCAATGATTATTTAGTCTAATGCTTTGTCTACACTGAGGATTTTGATAATGGTGTGAACCTTTAGTGTAAATACTTTGCAATTGTGCAAAGATCTTTTAACACCAGCACATCACTTTTCTACTCCAACTTTGTACCAGTGCAACTACATTGTTGCAAAATATCCCACTGGATTGGCCTATAAAATGTAGATGGGGCCTTTACAAGTTACTTCTGCTTATTACCTTCTCTTCTAGTATGACTGTACTATAAAAACAAGCTCCATTGTGGAGCTATGACAATTTGTACCAGCTGTACATCTGCCCCAAGGTAATTTGACCTGGTCTCTTGTACCTTTGTTATGCGGGTTTTGAGATCTTTCTCTGTAGCCTTTAAATGGCCTCATGCCCAGTTGCCTTGAGATATAAAGCTAATAGCTTTTTGCTAATATAAACAATAGAAATGTAAAGAACTAAAACTCAGAGGTTTGGGATTAAAGTCAAAGTTCTGGAGAGAGGTAGTCAAGAAATAAGCTATGAAACAAAACCAGCCTTGACCATTTCAACTCTGTTTGAAAACACATGGGGGGGAAATAATTAACTGTCAAATGGGAAAGGACAGAGCAGAAAGAGAACATGTTATGTGCAAGCTTCGAAGTTACTATAATCAATAAAAACAATTAGGCAGTGTCTTTCATCTCACCGTTCTGGAGTCTATTGTTGGACCTTATAGGAAATTGCAACCTATTCATTTTTTTTTTCCAATAATGGATTTTGCTTCCAAAATGTAATCACATAGATAAATACATTGTCTAAGTATAAAATGATAGTTGTGGCCCACATAGTAGTGGAAGTACTGATGTGTGGATACAATATAAGTATTATGGCCAAGATTTTCCAAAGTAACTAGTGATTTGGGTGCCTACATTCTTACGTGCCCATCCTGAGACACCTGATCTTCTGAGGGCAGGTGTCCACATTTTCATATACATATAAATACATTATCAGCCCTGTAGCCACTTACCACTTTCTTGGTATAGAGACAGCCCTGTGTCATTTTATCTACTGTGGTTTGTTAATGTGTTTGCCACATGTTAGTTTTTGACCCAATGTACCCTAGCTCAATGGCAATCTGAAGTGATGCGTACCTCATTCCACAGTTGTTCACAGAGTAGATGAAAGCGTTTTTGACCCATGATTAAATGTGAGTCATTGTATCGAGTTGCCGTTGCATGTGAGGGTAAAATGCTGTAACGGAAGAAGAATGAGTTAATCCATGTGGCTCTGCATGCAGCTAGAAGTAGTTTATTATGCTATCATTTGAACCTATTTGCTCAATTCATCATGGGTGGTAGATTATTTAAAGACAGGATTCACAGACACACATGTGAAACTTCCATTAACTATAATGGCAGTTGCTTGCATACTTCTGGGTGAAGAATTTGACCCAAAGATATTGCCTATCAAACAGGATTTAGTTCCTTCCATATGAAATAGGCCCATGAGGTTCAACGGGGCCCTGTCTACAGCATGCAATGACCATGCCAAGAAACTGTTTAGAATTAAACAACATTAAAACTGGTTTCAGCTTAGCAGGGTTTTCCCCACAATATGGACAAGGAACAAGGTGCTTAAAATGGTTTTGAAAACTATTAGCAAGAGTGGGCAGTAACCCAGGAGTTGGTTTCACATTCTGCCTTGTCCACATGGGAGCCAAAAAGGTGCTAGCCGAAAGAATGTTTAAAATCACTGGGTGAAATCCTTTACCATTGAAATCAATGGGAGTTTTGCCATTGACTTCCATTTCATCCAATGTTTTAGAATGGCTTCCCAGCATGTGCCTTTCTGCAATAGAGTCAGGGCTTGAAAGCATATGGATACCTTGGTAGGGGTGATGGAGCTTGGTAGTGGAAGATTAGTCATGGAATATCAACAAAGGACCCAGTATCTTTGCTTTTGTGATGGGCATGCTGCTAAATATAGGAAAAACTAAGCCTTGCTTCCTTTGTTATCAATGTTTCCTTTCCTCTGCAGATAGGTGCAATGATCAGGACACCAAGACTTCGTACAGAATTGGAGATACCTGGAGCAAGAAGGATAACCGAGGAAACCTGCTTCAGTGCATCTGCACTGGTAACGGCAGAGGCGAGTGGAAATGTGAAAGGCATTCAGCTGTGCAAACTCCTGGCATTGGTAAGTGGTAAATCTTATTGGTAAGTGGGGGCATTGAACAGTACAAGTCACACACACAAGATTTTGTGCTGAATCACGCAACACTGGTTTAGGCAAAAACCTTGTCAAAGTTAACAAGAGTTTTGCGAGAGGAAGATCTGCAATATTTAAGGTCAAAATTTGACAGGAGACTAAACATTATCATCTTTTGGGCATGAGCAAATGCCCGAATTCATTTACACACAGTTTGCATGCACAAAAGAGGTTTGCACATGCAGATTAGAACATGTGCATGTTCAAAGGTGCCAAAAAAATAGCATGCACAGATTTATGGACCTATAAATATAGGCTCTATCTTGAAAATGTGGCACTTCGAGTTAATATTTTTGAAATAGAATACCAGGGTTGGAAGGGACCTCAGGAGGTCACCTAGTCCAACCCCCTGCTCAAAGCAGGACCAATCTCCAACTAAATCCCCAAATGGCCCCCTCAAGGATTGAACTCACAACCCTAGGTTGAGCAGGCCAATGCTCAAACCACTGAGCTATAGGCTTTCTACAGGGTGACTTACTTAAACTGTCCTGAATTTAAACTTGACTATCACGTAGATGTCAGAAGTTAAACTATTCTTCTGGCAAGATAAACACATCCACTTATGCTCAAGCTTTAATATGTAGAAATGTCAACAAGGCACTTGTGTATTAAATAAATTGTATTTTGTATATCAGATCCTTTGTGATTTTTGGTATGGCGTTTATTTAGTTTCCTGGTATTCACTGTCCTCTGTCCTAGGTTTATAGCAAAATATTCAGCTTCTAAAGCCCTTCTTAATATAGGTTTTGTCCTTTTAATAACCTAGTTCTGCTTTTAATGTGTAAATCTAGCTTTTCCCCTGGGGTGGGTATACTAGGTTTTGTGTTAATAATTTCCTACTCTTGCTATCACCAGTTCCACTCTGTGGTGGGATGCTAGTATAGACAGACTCCAGGAAACCTCTAGCATTTAAAGAGCAGAGCTCTGAGCAGATCTAAACCACACTGAGCTTTTAAAACTCCAGTGGTTGTCAAAGCCTTGCCTATACCTTTGCTCCCATATTGGCTGTTGCAGGCGGAGCTAAACGGGTGGTAGGAAAAGTGGGAAATTTTAGCAAAAGTTTCCAAGTGCAGAAGAGGCCTCTGAGTCTCTTTCCATCTTACTCTTAACTAAAGCTGGTTGAACATTTTCCTTTGAGAATATTTTTTTGTTGGAAAACGGCGTTTTCCCAAAATAGACGTTTCATGAAAAAACTGGTTTCTTTTGAGATTTTTTCAGGTTTTTGGTGGAAAAACAGGGGGAAAAGCCCCAATCCACACAGTTTTTCAATTTGGGTTTTTTTCCTCCTTCTTTCCTTTCTTCATTGGTTTCAATTTTTGATTTCAGTTTGTCACCCAGAACAGCAAAACATTTTCATAGGAAACTTTAAAAAAATCTTACAATTTGGGGGGTCTTTTCCCCCCAAAATTTCCTGTGAAAAACAACTCACATTTTTTGTCCTGCTCTAGTCACAGTTGTTGGCTGTGCAGTCGCTCTTGTTGGGGAGGATCATTAGCGTGGCTAGAGATTTTTTTTTTTTTTTAATGTTGAAATTTACTAATTGAAGTGCAAACAAATGTTCTGAAAATGGAAAGCGATTAATAAAAATATCTGCAGATAATTATGCCTAAGCAAGTTAAATGTTAACATCATAGCACTTAACCTAGATTTTCTGTTCCTTATTTTTGGATTGAAAGCCTGCTGCTTATTCCCTCCTTTCTAACATTTTCTGCCTTAGGATCTGGCTCCTCAACCTTCACAGATGTACGAACGGCACTTTACCAGCCTCAGCCCCAGCCTCCACCGTACGGTCACTGTGTTACTGACAGCGGGGTGGTGTACTCTGTTGGGATGCAGTGGCTCAAGACACAGGGCAGCCAACAGATGCTTTGTACTTGCCTGGGCAATGGGGTCAGCTGCCAGGAGACAGGTATGAGCTTTTCTTTCAATGCTCACACCTAGACAAATCAAGGCCCCGGTGCAGCAAAGCGCTGCGCAAGTGTGTTGCTTTAACTATGTGAGTAGTCCCATGGGAAGTCAGGGTTTCAGTGCTTTGCGGGATTGGGACCAACATGCAGAAGGATCTTAACCACATAATTGTCTTTAGTGCAGCCTCTGAACTAAGATCCTGATACAAAGCCCACTGAAGTCATTGGAAAGAGTCACACTGACTTCCGTGCATCAGGCACTAAGAGAATTTCAGCTGTTGTTTTCACTTGTAGTGAAGCCCAGTTTCTAAGGACATAAGGACGCACTCTCCTAGGTCAGCACTCATAACGTGTCTGAATTTTCATGGCTCCTATGTGCATTGAGGGGGGAGAGAACCCCATGGGGGTTTTTGTCCCTCACTAGAAAGTAGGATCCTGGGGAATGTATAAGAAGGGTGCTCTGAAGAGCATGCAAAATGAGGAAACAGCAAGGGCCTTGGAGAAGGGAAAGGAAAGAATCAGAATTTCTTCCTGGTTTTGATTATTTGGGGCCTGGTTCTATAGGACAGAAGTAACTGCCATTTTGTTACATACATACGGCAGTGGGGGAATAAAGCCATGGGATGCAGAATTAGCAACTTTATTCAAACTAAGTTGCAGCAGTATGTTTTTGGGGGAGGATGTAGGTTGAATGATGATGTTACAGGGCTAGCTCCTCAGCTGGTATAAAATTGGCCTGGGACAATTGAAGTCAGTGCCATTTATACCAGCTGAGGATCTGGTCCAGAGAAGCTAGAGTTACTTTAGGGCACAAAGAACTGGAGTGGGGACACTGAGCCGTAATGTAATGTTGTGCTTTGCTTGGTTTAAAGCTGTGACCCAAACCTATGGTGGCAATTCTAATGGGGAACCATGTGTTCTGCCATTCACCTATGGTGGGAGGACTTTCTATTCTTGCACCACGGAAGGTCGTTCAGATGGACACTTCTGGTGCAGCACAACCTCCAACTTCGAACAGGACAACAGATACTCCTTTTGTACTGGACAAAATGGTAAGCTTGTCTAGAGAAATGTATTGGGGAAAAATAGGTTGAATTTCCAGTATCTGGGTATGGTGAATATAAATACTTTCTGGGCCAGATTTAGTTGGTCTAAATGGGCACAGCTCCACTGAAGCTGCTGATTTGCACCATCTGAAGATAAGATGAAAATGGTAGCTCTGCAGATTAAAGTTAGAGCGTGAATAGTTCTTGTGAACATGTTCCCCATCTTCCCTGCATCTTGCAAACATTAAACTCCCAACCCTGGGATGTGGAGAAGGTGTCAATTACCCTGGTGAAGTAGGAGTAGCCAGGGAAAAGGAGGAGATGATGGGACTACATGTCTATCCTTTTGCCCTTGAAGGGTTTTTTAAACTAGCGAGCGAGGGCTGCCTCCTGTAGTGTTGTATGGGAAAGAGCCCAGATCAGCATTTTTTTTAAAGAAAATCTGTGTTCTGTTGCCCTACTTGACCTTAAAAATGAAGCTGTTAACCAGAGTATAGCTCCCTGTCTTTGATCCACGGGACCTTTAGACCTCTCTTGGCTGGTTGAATTTCAACCAGTCAGACAAGAACCCTGGCCCATATTAGGGCATGAGGGTAGGACACTGCCTGGAGTCTCATCTGTGCAATCCTCTGATGTCACTCCCTCAATCCTGACTCCCCAGTCAGATTGCCTTATATAGCAGCAATCCTAATCTGCCCCTGGGAAGGGGTGCTGTGGCATGACTAATGCAACGTTCTACATCATCTGGGGGTGGGGAGGGAAGGGCAATGTTCTGGAAGCCCATGGACCTTCCATAAGACAGCAGCCAGACAGGGGAATTTCTGCTGGATCTGACCCTAAGTGAAGCACGGCCGAAGTTATTCATGTATTGGTAGATTTAGTAATGTGGTAAAATACTACTTCTCAGATCTGTCGTTTTTGAGCAGCGTTTCACTCGCATGGGTTTGTTTGTTTTTTTAATATCTTCTGGTTCCTTCAGATGAAACTCTAGATCCCTTTCCATCTAGATCCCTTTCCATCATGTCACATTTGTTCTATTTTAAGAGAATTCGTGGAATTCAGCTGCTCTGGATTGCATTGGTGATAGGTGTCTAAGAGATGCCTTTTGCTCCACTTTGGGTTGGGGAAATCTCAATATAGGAGGACGCAAGCAAAGGCTTCATTCTTGCTGGCTATTTGTACATCATTGAGTTGCAACTGTTTCCTAAGGGCTGAGGTTTTATTTAAAGTCCTTGACAGCCCAGCTCTCAGTTAAATCCATCCAGCCTCATTTACGTCCGTGGGGTTGTACAGATGTCGTAGAACGGAGAGAATATTTGACTCACTGGACCAGCACCCTCATCCTACTCCTGTTTGTTCCTGACGACTCTGTTGGTGCAAAGAAACTCTAAAGCAGACCTCAGATGATCCTCTCTGCCAGGGGAATCTGTGGGCATTGTGGAGCTGCTGTTACGATTCCGATGCTGATGCCTTCCCTGGCACAGCAGGCCTATGTTGGATTTCCCTACTCCTCTATGATTCCCGTGGCCAGACCCACTCTTTCCACATCTGTGCATGGGGGATGGTGGGTGCTTTCTGGTTTTGCAAATTCCTTGAATGTGGACCAACTTTTCACAAGGTTTACATTTACATGATTAAATTAGTCTCCGTTAAGGTTACTCTGGTGAGGGGGCACATGCGAACTGAGGGTCCGTGCTATGTTCTGAAACAACTCCTGGATCCTCTGAGGAGAATGCCGGCTCAGATACATCTTTTTCTTTTACTCCTCCTGCTTTCTGTAGTTCTGGTCCAAACCCGCGGTGGCAACTCCAATGGTGCCTTGTGCCACTTCCCCTTCCTGTATAACAACCGCAATTACACTGATTGTACTTCTGAGGGACGGAAAGACAACATGAAGTGGTGCGGAACCACCCAGAACTACGATGCTGACCAGAAGTTTGGCTTCTGCCCTATGGCTGGTAAGTTGTGGATGGTGGTGCTGGATGGGAAGATCTCTGTTCAAGACCAGTCATTGAGGTTTCTGTTTAAGACCAGTGGTTCTCAGACTGTGGCCCATGAAATGCAATTGGGATGTGGAGCCCTTCCAGGTGTCCACTGAGCTGCGTCCGTCACTGTGGTGAACTTTCAGTCATTAGTGGCTTCCAGGTAGCTGTAGTCCAATTCAAGGGCTTCTAAAGGTGTTTTTTGACCAGTGACTTTGGTATTACAAATAGAAAGTAATTTACTCTGCCCATTTGCTGCAGAGAATTCTGGGCCAGATCCTCAGCCGGTGTAAATTGGTGTCACTTCATTGACGTCAGTGGCACTATAGAGGTTTACACTAGCAGGAGGATCTGGCCTTATATCTGCGGAAGCCTTCTTCCTCGCTACTCATCCTTTCCTCTTTCCGTATCTTGCCGTTTCGTGCTTCTAACAGTCTGTTACTGTGGCAATTATGCAGGTCTCAGTTTATGCCAGTCTCAGTGATGTCAAAAGGAGTTGTGTGTGTTTAGATCTAAGGCAACGGAGAGCACTAGCACTTCCTGCAAGATCAGAACACAAGGCAGCTATGAGAACCCATTTTAAACAGCAAACCTTTTCAAACTCAATAGCTCCCATGCTACATTTGCTCGCGTACACACAATTCAGTATGAAGCAAATAGAACTAGTAATACTTTACACTTATAGCAGTGCCTTTTATGTGAGGATCTCAGTATTTTAACAAACATTAGCTGAACACCACTGCACTCCTGTGACGTAGGTGGCAGATACAAGGATCATTCCACCCGCCACTGAAATGCAGCCACCTCTGGGATGGAACCCAGCACGTGTTAAACAGAGCACAGGAATGAGATGTGACACTTTAAGACATGAAGTGGCAAAAAAAGAATACCACATCTAATTGAAAATGTGAAGGCAATTTTATGTCGGCAATTTTATGTCCAACCTGTGTTGGAATTCGGCCAGGACATACAATCCTTTAGAAAAGGTAATTTAGGTGAAAGTATAGGACTAGGTCCTCGGCTGATGTATGTTGCCATACCTCCAAAGACTTCAACAGAGCTACAGCAGCTGATGGTCTGGCCCATGATTTTCCTTTGGACGGTGATGAACATATATTTTGGTAGGAGGCTTGTAACAAAAGACATTTTCCTCCACGCCTGTCTACCAAAAAGTAAAGTGACAATTAAGTGATAGTTTCCTCTTTCTTGTGGTCCTTTAAAGGCAACATGGCTGGGTCTTCACTCCCTTTGTGCCTTGCATAGATATTTACATCTGTGTAAAGTGAGTGGCCAGCAGTGGTGGGTTTTACACCCACTTTGCACAGCCATCCATAACTACACAGTCTGCAAAGCAGTGGGGCATCACACCCGGTCTCTGTAGTGAGAGCCTAACAGGTTTGGAGGTAGAAAGACCTGATTTAGAGTGAATAAACTAATGTCAGGGACTTGCATTTAGAGAACATCAGCACCTAGTGAAAGTGGGATTTGGAAACCTAGTGAGGTCATAAACCCCCCACATTAGAGTATGGAGCCCGTAGCACTGTGGGAATGTGTATAGCGGATCATATGTATGTTTGTGCTCATTGTAACTCTAACTAAATAAAACCCCTCACAGCCCATGAGGAAATCTGCACAACCAATGAAGGTGTCATGTACCGTGTTGGAGACCAGTGGGACAAACAGCACGACATGGGCCATATGATGAGATGCACTTGCGCCGGAAATGGCCGTGGCGAATGGACCTGCATTGCATACTCCCAGCTTAGAGGTATGTGTCTTAATTTATGCACCAAGGGCCTGATCCAATTCTCATTGAAGTCAAAGGGATTCTTTCCACTGACTTCACTGGGAATTAGAGCAGCCCCCAAAAATGATTCCACTTCAACAGGTCTCACTTGTGGAGGCCAGGAGGGATATTTGTACAAAGATCCAGATGTTGTTTACATTCAGGAATAGCGCCAATTCAGCACTCACTAAACCTTGATTAGCTTGATCAACGCACATCCCTGCGTTCTCTTGCTTACATTTAAGGGTCAGCACCATTGCAGCTACTCTGGTTGCTGAATTGAGGCTATTCTCCTGTGCAAAGCCCCAGGCTAGTCTGAAGCTTGAAGGCAGGGTTAAAGGGCAGTGCAGTCTTGTTTTGCTATTTTGCAGTGAGGTTTTTAATTCCTCTGTGTAGGATGAATTACCTTTGCAGGCTAATCGGTATGAAAAGTTGGCAGGACAGTACTGAGATTTCTTTTAAGCAGCCCAAGTGGGGAAGTGCTTAGACAGCACCTAAAAAGAGGACTTCAAAGGGGAGAGCGTAGACATTTGATCATCCTAAAGCTACTTACAGCGTTGGATTCATGTCTGGAAAAAGCAGAGTGGGTGCTGTCAGAGAGCCAAGAAAGAATGCTAACACCACTGCTGAAATGGGACATAATTTATACGGAAAGGCTCTCTCAAGGGCTTTGAGGTTTTCCATGCGTCTTGTGAGAACAGTGAGAGATGCACAGCTGAAGGACCTGCTGTTCAGTAAAGCTCCCTTCTAACTCTGCCTAACCGGCCAGCGCTCGGCATTCTGATCTCTGAAGGATGGGTCTTGCGGGGAAATGTGGGGAGAGTGAAAGGAAACTGTCAGGTTAAAGCAACTTCTGCTGAAAAGAGCAAAGTGTAACCTAGTCAGGGAAATAATTTCCCTTTTTTTTTTTTTTTTTTTTTTTAAGGGTGTGGGTTCTCTCAACCCCCCTGATAGATCACAGCTGTTGGGAAACCTCTGTGGGCCTTCCTGTAATATCTCAGCATTTACAAAGCACCAGGGTATTTAATCTCACAGCACACCCGTGAGGCAGGGAAGTACTAGCCTCATTTTACAGATGGGTAACGGGCAGAGCAGATTAAATGACTTGCCCAAGGGCAGGAAGGCTGTGGCTGACCCAGAATCGAACACAGGTCTTTGGAGGCTGATTCCATGTCCTGTCCACTAGCAGTGCAGCTAAATCCTGCCACAAATAACAAGTCATATTTATGATGGTTGATTGCTTCACAAAGCAACTCACCTCTACAGGGGTTTTCAGGTTTGCTTGTTTTCTTAAACTAGCTGTTATTGACCAGATTGCTTTAAGGATAAAGGGTTAGGGCCAAGTCCTCAAATGATTTAGTTGGGGATTGGTCCTGCTTTGAGCAGGGGGTGGGACTAGATGACCTCCTGAGGTCCCTTCCAACCCTGATATTCTATGATTCTATGAAATGGTATAAATTGCCATCGCTCTGTTGATTGGGGGATCTGGCCGTGCATCAGTGGGTACGAGGAATAACTTGGGCGTATAATGCATCAGTTCTTCTCTTGGGGTCGTCAAGATACCAAGCAAAATAAAGTGCGGAGAACATTTGAGGCTGCATTGTGATATCTTTGCTCACACCGAGTAGTATTTTACTTTCACTGAAATCAGTAAGGAGTAAAGTGCTGCTCAGCACGGGTAAGAATATCACAATCTAGCCCTTTTATACACAAACCCCAGTGATTTTTTTTAATATGTCACTTTAGTTGCTGTTTCACGTGCTATAATCAACATGCCATGGGAACTCGATTTAAATAAGGCTAAATACTTTGGTCCTGGATCCTACAAACCTCCTTCCTACAAGCGTCCCTTAATCACACAAGTAGTCCCATTGACATCAGTGCTGACAAGTGGACACAGGGGATCATAGTGTATAATCTTATCCTGGGAAGAGCACACTTATCTCTGACAGATACCTGCAATCCTGTCTCTCTTTTCTATAGCTTTTCATGGCAATAAGTCTCATTGCACTGATGGGGAGGGGGAAGAATATGTTCAGCAGAAGAAGTATTCCGTAACTTTTTTTATTTAAAGCAATCATTGAGGGAAGTATCATGTTCTCTCTCCATCAGACCAGTGTATTGTTGATGACATCACCTATGATGTTAACCAGACATTCCACAAGCGTCATGAAGAAGGACACATGCTGAACTGCACATGCTTTGGCCAGGGTCGTGGGAGATGGAAATGTGATCCTGTCGGTAGGTTAATTCCCAGCTGCTCCCGCTTGTTGTCGCTACGCAATAACGCAATAACAAGGAACTGTGTGATAGGGTGGATGCGTGAATTTGGGCCAGATCTTTGGACAGAATCTGCCCTCGATCACAACTGGGAGAAAACTGGAGTGACTGTGACTTCAGAGAAGTTGCAGCGCAGTGAGTGAGAGCAGAATTTGACTTAACTCAGGCTATGTGACATGTCATGGGAGAAGCTGATAATATCTGCAATAACCCTAGGTAGTGGCAACTTTACTCCTTACTGATTCCTCCCTTGGAGTATTCCTACACTATAACACACTCTAGCTTCGGTAGCTGCCAATTGTTACGGGGTAACTGGTCATTTTAGCTACTCATTGGACGGAACTCTGACAAATAAGGCGTTCAGCAGGAACCTCAGATTTCATGCAATCAGCTGTTGTGTGGAGCAAGCCAGTAATGCTAAACTCTACCTTGTAAATTGTTCTTTTTCCTCCGCTTTGCGGAAATCTTCTGGTCTCTTGACTGAACTGAAAAGCATGGAAGATTGCACCAGCAAATATTATCTTACCATGGACTAAACTTATTTTATTTGGCTGCTTATTATACTGGGCAGCCAAACAAAAAGAGAGCAGGCCAATGCTAAGAGTGCATGTGTTAATAGCACGCCAGAGTTTAGCTAAAACCATCGTAGTTCTGTACTTTTCTGACCAAAAAAAACCGAACTCTGATCTGATGATAAGACTTAGTTGTTTGATCTGCGATTACCAACCCCAAGAGAACTTTAATATGTTTTCTTTGGCAACAGTTCAGAAAGCACTAGTGGTTAAATTCTGCTTTATTTATCGTATGTCTGCCCAGATTTGCTGGAGATCAGATCATAAAGTTCTTGAAAATTTCTCCTTTGAAAGAAGGAAAGAAATTTGTTTTAAAATGAGTTGGAAAATATCATTAAAGGTGCTGTCTGTTGAATTTTGTCATTGATTTCTCCAAAGCTAGTCCCTATTCTTTCAAAGGGAGTATACAGCTAATGCTCATTGCAGTCCATCAGTGAGACTTCTACTGAGCCGGTTTCAGATGTGAGTTACGCTCACCTGTGTCTGGAATTTGGTGTTGAAGCGAATGGTGTTACTCTAGAGTTTACACCTGAGTTTTGCCGTTGACTTCATGGGAACAAGACTGAGCTTTAAAGGAGAGAAGAACAGGCGCAGTGGCTGAAGCAGAACCAGGCTCCAAAATAATATCTGTTGGCCAGCTCCTTGTGGAAGAGAAACTCCCATTGACTTTAGGGGGAGGAAGGACTGCAGGATCAGAGCCTGTCCTTGGAGTGTTGTCATTGTCCAAAACATACCACAGCTGAATTAACACCCAACCATCTGACTTGCCATTGCAGTAGTAAATCTAGGGTCTGGATGAGTTTCCATGTACCCTAGTTTTGAAGTTAGACTTCTATTGCCCCTTTGAGTAATGCTTGCAATAACACTGTTTGCAGTGTGTTTTCCCCCTTCATCATTCTCCTGTGTGTTGACCCAACGTTTTGTTTTTTTGGTCATTTAAGTCAACATTTGACACTTACCTGTACCTGTTTCATGCCTTCAGACCAGTGCCAGGATTCGGAATCCCGGACCTTTTATCAAATTGGGGATTCGTGGGAGAAGTATGTTCATGGTGTTAGATACCAGTGCTATTGCTACGGCCGGGGTATTGGAGAGTGGCATTGTCAACCTCTGCAGACCTATCCAGGTAAGAATCCTAACGATTAAACACGTTCTCCTGACTAGCTCTGGTTTAGTGCGATAGGATGGGGTTGGCTGCATGAGCGGAGCACAGGGTAAACACTCAGCCTGCTTCCTCTGCTGATCTTAGCAATCTGCATGTCCTTTCATATCCTTGTCAATGTCAAATAAGGTTAGGTGGTTTTCCCTACAACGGGCAAGTAAGGGTTTGAATGCTCTAGGTTCCTTTGCCTGTGGATGGTTTGCAATTGTTCAGCTCCCAACATGGTAGGAAATTCCTGTTGGTTTTCTTTTAGAGCAGAACCGTTTCCACCCGAAGGCGGACACAAGAAAGTGTCAAGCTTACAAGTAGAGGGCCAGAGACTGATGACAATGAAAATCTGGAGTCATTCATTTGGCTTCACTGGGGTTACTCTAGATTCACACTGGAATCTGACCCATTGTGGTTTTATTTCCACTTTGGTGTTTCACTGACATTGTACCTCTGCAATCTATCTATATATTGCTTGAGGCTATTATACCGTGTATGGCCAGACCTTTCTTACCCAACCACCTGCTGAAGCAAAATGCACCATGGCAGGAAATGCCTTCCATGGTCAGTGCCCCGAACAAAACTTTTGAACTCTCCTTTGCCCAATCAATTCTAGGAAATATTCAGAGGCAGGTCAATGTCTCTGTTTGCTGGTTTGTTCTTTTGTAGTTCCATGAACATAACGTGATAAGAGCAGCAGTTGCACCAACTTTTCCGTTTAAAGGTTGCTTCTCCCACTGGGCCTTAGTTTAAATATTAAAACTTTACAGTCAAACACTCTGACTAAAGGATTTATAGAAATCCAGTTCCACTGTTAATGTATTGTTTGGTTCACTGGCCCAGACCTTGCTTCCACGTTGGCATAAATATTGAGTAGCTCCATTAAAATTGACAGAGTAATTTTAGTGCATAACTTCTTCTACATCAACAAGATGCTTCCCATTTTGATTATTGGCAGAAAAATTGCTAATAAAGCAAGACTCAGAAAAAGGTAAGTACTCAGTTAACAACCATTGGACCACTTTGGTATTTTACGGACCTGTGTACTTACTGTCTTATCACGCAAATTTCTCTGAGGCAAAACAGCATGCTCTAATAACAAAAGTATGTTGCAGTGAAGATGTAACTGTGCATGAGTGGTGTTTTTAGTTTATATAAATGGAATCCTTGTGAAAACACAGATAAAGCAAAACAATAGGCTTGTGATTTACATACATACATTGTCTTGAGGGGAATAAAATGATCTGTGAGTAGTTGGCAAGTTAGTACTCATAAGTAGAGCTGGTCAGGAGTTTTTTTTTTTTTTTTTCATGAAATGTTTTTCCATCCGAAAATGCCGATTCATCCATTTTCAAGAGAACAGTTAGCTTCTGACAAATTTTTCACTTCAAAAATTTGGGGGGCAGGAAATAAACCACTTAAAATTGTTGGCATTTGACATTTTTGGAATTAAAAATTCCAGGTTTCTAGTTTGAAATCAGGTTTTGGTTTGAAATGTAAGCTAATTATGGTAAACAAAAAAAAACCCAATACATTTTTAAAATTATGTATTGAAATGATCAAAACACCATGTTTTGACTGACAGAAACGGAAATATTTTGTAGCTCGTGAACGTATCTGAGATTTTTGAATTTTCATCCCAACTGGGGAGTGGCCCCTGTGGGGGTGTGGGGAAGAGTTCATCACCTGCCTTTCTGCTCACTTATTCCAGCCCCCTGGCGAATCAGTGGTTCTGCACGGCCTGCTCATTCTCCACCCAGTTACATGAAAGGGGCGTGACAACCCAGCAGCAGCTTTGGCCCCACTCCTCCAGGCTCTGGCCATGCTGGTGGCCAAAGTGGGTTCTTTAGATCCGCTTGCATCTTGTACGGCCCCCATTACCCGAGAACCTGAGCACCTCACAATCTTTAATGATTTATCGTCATGGCAGCCCTGTGAGGTAGGAAAGGATGTGAGGCTCATCCTCAAGAGACTAAGAGTGCGTCTACAATACAAACCCCCCTCCCCCACCGCAGTGAGTCTCAGAGCTCGGGTCAGGGGACTTAGCACGAGCCCATGTAGATGTTTGCCTCTGGGCTCTGAGAAACACACCTCGTGCCCGGTTTCAGAACCCAGGCTCCACCCCAAACTTGAATGTCTACGCGGCTATTTTCAGCCCCGTAGCGGGAGACCCCTCTGCCTGAGTCAGTTGACCCAGGCTCCGAGACTCAGCGCTGCGTGGTGATGGTGTGGTTTTTTTTTTTGCAGAGTAGACGTACCTGAAGTGATTTGCCCAAGGTCAGACAGGAAATCTGTGGCACAGCAGGGGACTGAACCAATGTCTCCCAAATCCCGAACTAGTGCCCTAATCTGTGTGACCTTGGCCAAATTACATGGTCTCTTTGGGTCAGATCAACAAAGGTATTTAAGTTCCTAACATCTGTTGATTTCAGTGGAAGATAGGAATCTAAATACCTTTGTGGATCGGGGCCTTTGTACCTCAGGCCCTAGCCATCCTTCCCCCCTCTCTCTCTGGACACAGAGTCCGGCTCACAACTGAACTCTATCTGAGAGACAAAACAGGAATTGGAGGGTAGAACTAAGGACTGCCAATGAAGGGAAGAATGGGACGCAGGCCTCTGGATTTCTTTGCCTTATTGACTCCTCGGACGTCTAAAACAAACATCTCGCTGAGTTATGTGAAATATGCGCTCCGTTAGACTGGAAACCAAGGCTTCGGGCTTTCTTTAGACATGAGAGTGCCTGGAAATGTGCACATAAATCAAATATAAAGTTCCTGAATGTAGATTTGGGGTTAGACAAGCTTTGAAATATTCTCTGTGTGGGTATGGATTTGTTTGGCTGGAAGTCTTTTTAAGTATATGCAGGTATGTATGTTACACTGTTATCCAAACAAACTATAAAAGGAAACCTTAAAAAAAAAAAAGCGGGGGGGGTGAGGAGGATTTAATGGCTAAAATAACAGATCATCCCGCAGAGTCAGACAGCTCAATGCTGGAGTTCCCTGGGAACTTACACCCACTAGTGTAATACCAGATGGGGGTTCAATAGTCAGACCTTTTCCGCATTTATTTGAAAGCTTTTCACAGCGTGGTTCAGGGGAAGGGATGAGGAGTCGGAGAAAGGAGCATAAACAAGACAAAAAGGTGCTGTGAATTATGAGCTTGATCCAATACCCAGTGGAATTGTGGGTGCCTTTCCATTGGTCTCCAGTGGGCATTGGAGCAAGCCATTAGCATCTTTGGTCCTGATTCAACTAAGTACTTAAGCACATGCTTAAAGTCAGTGGGACATACGCATGTGCTTCAGCGCTTTGCTGCATAGGGATGCACTTAAAATACATGCTTAAGTGCTTTTCTGAATCTGGGCCTCTATGAGTTTACAAAAGTGCTCTGTTGCAAGCCTACAACTAAACCTCCAGGCTCTCGGTTGGCTTGTGGGCGTGTGTGTGCAAGTCATGCTTTTCCTCCACTCAGGTGCTTAAGGCAGTCATTTCAAACCCAGGTTTTAAAAGGAGTTGATTCAGAGATGTTGTAAAATGCATAGTGTCTTTTAACTGATGATCTTCAATCATTAGCAGAAAAACTTCCTCTTCCTACAAGATGGAAGAATGTATTATTTGAATAAATGTAATGGAGATTGTTAGGAGATCTCCTCCTTCTTCTTTTTTTTTTTTTTTTTTGAAGCCTAAGGCTGGGGTCCTTATCCACACAATAGTATGATGATATGGGGCTTGTCCCACTGAGAGATGGAGGTGCTACTTCCTGAATAAGAGGTTCACAACCTATCCGTAAACGTCGCCACAAAAATGTGGCTCTTTGATATGGACATTTATTCTGCCCTTAGTTCTGCTTTTGTTCCAGTACGTGTAAGAGACTTCTGAACCTTTTGCTGGTGGTGGCCGTATTGTTGACCTTCTCTCCAGCTGGTCAGCATCTAAGATTCTCCAGGATTCTGAAGCACCCTGATTTTACTGTGTTGCCTTGTGCAGCTCTCAGGACATTGATCCTGCCTTGGGACAGACTCTCATTAGCTGTGGAGATCAGTTTTAATTCTGGGAAAGCATTCCATGGACCCAGTCTAGCAAGGTGCCGGACATACCCAACTCCCGTTGGCTTAGGCGTTGAGGAGCATCAGCACCTTGCCAGAGGTTCTTAGCATGACGCAGGATGAGGCTTTAAGTTAGCAGAGTTTTTTTGCTTTTAAAAATGAACCCAAATTGCAGCGAATAGTAACCAATAAAACTTCATTTATAATAAGCACATGTTGAAAAGGTTCTCTTATTCCCTGTGCTCTGCCAAACTATCTGACTCTGTTTTGCAAGTCTCTTTCCATACCACTTATGACACAAGTCTTCCATCACAGACACAATTCTTCCATCATAAGTTTATCCAGACAGCAAATGCTGATGCCTCTAGAGCAAGAAGAGATAGGTGTACCAGAGCATTTGCCATAACGAGTGTTGGAGCCTGGGGGATAGAGTGAAAAACTATTTCTTTCAAACCGTCATAATAATATTGGACAAGCAAATGCATTTTGATTAATAAATCTTGGATGCACTGAATAGCAAACTAGACGGGAAAACTCCTTAATTAAGTTTAAATGAGGAACTTCCCTTTCAGGTGCCACTGGTCCTGTGCAAGTGATTATCACTGAGAGTGCAAGTCATCCCAACTCCCATCCTATCCAGTGGAATGCACCCGAATCCTCTCACATTTCCAAGTATATTCTCCGATGGAAACCGGTAAGTGCGTCCTTCAATCATAATATAAATCATCCGTGTTTGTAGCTCCTGACATCCATGCAAGGCTCTCAAAAGCCAAAAATCAAAACATTTTTGGTTTTGGGCTTTTAAGTTTTTCCTAATGAAAACCTGAAAAACAGAAATTTCCTGATAAAAATTCACGTTTTGTTAAAATTTAAAAAAAAAAGAGGCATTTTTTGGGGGGAAAAAGATGACGTTTTCATCCAGCTCTAGTTGCTAATTCAGTGATCTTGCCCTACTGTAGAGGACACTTGCACTGAGGATTAAAAGTGAGATATTATCTAAGCATGTACCGTGATCTTTGTGAATGAGCATTACTGATCCATGTGCTTATGAATTTATGATTTCAATTGGAGTTAGGGGCCTAAATATCTTTGAGGATCGGGGCCTACAGAGTTAGCAAATATGCTAGGAAATTAGGCAGGTGGAGATTATGTGTGGGACAAATAATATAAATCCTTGGGAAAGTTTCCTTATTTGGAGGGAACGTTGGCTTTGTACCATGGACATATTACTGGAACAACTGGGATAGATTGAATTACCTTAACGAGGAGGTAAAACTGAGCAGGATACAAAGATGTAAACAGCCAGCAGAAGATTAAATAAACATAAGTCATTGCCTTTCTTCTGTAAAGTCTGAGCCAAAACTGCTTAGCCACAGCTTGCTGGCTTATTCATATTTAAGAATGATGCATTTTAACCAATGCAAACAAGTCGTCTGACAGTGCCCCAGACAACACTCTTTACAGATGTCTACTCCTCCATTAAACATGTCGGTGCATACCCACCGCTTAGCATTACGAGAACAATCAGGGCCTGGTCCAAAGCCCCTTGAAGTCAGTCGGAATCTTTCCACTGATTTCGATGGACTTTGGATCAGGTCCTTAATGAAATGGGCTTTAAACACCACGGGGCCTGACCTTAGAAAGGTGGGGATTTAGTTTAGCACTTCCCATAGAAATCAAGTGTGGGTCAGAGGGGAAGACTCTTGCTGAGCGTTATTCTCAGAGGGTAGCTCCATGTGTTACTGGATGATCTCCAAATATTGTATCTGCTGTAGAATTGCTGGCTGACTTTTCTAGCTTGTTGAATGATCGCTGGGTATATATTGCTGCTTAAACCTTTTCAAAGGAGAACCATTAAAACCTCAGGGCACACCCCTAATTTTAACAGGATCGTTACCCAGTATCCCATTATAAATTAACCACAGCGAAATGCCTCTGGAGGGCCACCCTGCCCGCCCCTCCTCCCTCCGAGGACTTTTGTCCTGCCACAGATATAGGCGTCCAGATGCCACAGTGATGGGCTGCCATATAAAAGCGTAATTCGAGATTTCTGCTCTTGGGCTTTGGGGGTCTCTTTCATGGTATTGGATGTCTTTGTTCTTTTAGAAAAACCAGAGAGTGCCGTGGAAAGAAGCCACCATCCCAGGTCACTTGAACTCCCACACTATCTCCGGCCTGAAACCTGGGGTGTTGTATGAAGGGCAGCTCATCAGCGTGCAGCAATATGGACATAGAGAGGTCACCCGCTTTGATTTTACCACCACTAGTACTACACCTATTTCTAGTAAGTAACAGTATGAAACTGTATTTCCATACAGCCGCCTTCCTACACTTTACTTCCTTGTAGGATCGTTCGCTAAGTTATTTGTTTCCTGTTAAAAATTCAGCTGCATCCTCTGTGGATATTATAATAGACGGTGGGTTTTTTTGTTTTGTTTTTTTGCTTATTTGCCACACTGCGTACTTACCCTTTTAGCAAGGTAATAGGTACGCCTAGATCCTAGCTGGCGTAAATCGGCAGAGCTCCACTGAAGACGATGGAGCCATGTCAGTCAACCCCAGCTGAAGATCTGTCCCGTCATTTCTTTTGGGTTGGCATTTGTTAATTCAAATAAAACCTTCTGACCTCTCCCCATCTTTTTTTTCCTCTGCAGGCAACACCCTTTCAGGAGAGACAACTCCCCTTTCTCCTGTGGTTGCTACCTCTGAATCGGTCACAGAAATTACAGCAAGTAGTTTTGTAGTCTCCTGGGTTTCCGCCTCTGACACTGTCTCAGGATTCCGCGTTGAGTACGAACTTAGTGAGGAGGGGGATGAGCCGCAGTACCTTGGTAAGGCAGATGTTTGAACCTGTTCGGCCGGGGTAGATTCGTGTAGCTCCGTGGTGGGGAGTTGGTTCTCCTACTCTTATATCCGGGCGAATTCTTAGAACCATCCTTTTTTTCAAGAGCTGACTAACTCTTGTTTAATACTTTTTTCCATTGAGATCTCCACATTCTATAATATCAGCATATTAGACTGGCTGGGAAGGATGGTCTGGTGGTTAAAGCCCTGGGCTGGGATTCAGGAGATCTGGGTTTCATCCCTCTCTCTGCCATAGAGACTCTCTGTGACTGTGGGCAGGTCAACTATAGTCTCTCCGTTTCTCAGTTCTCTCTCTGTAAAATGGGGATGGTAATATTTCACAGGGGGCATTATGAGGATAGTCCTTAAACACTCCCAGGAGTTGTGCTCTGGAAAAGAATGTGAGGGAAAGAACGACATTCTTTGATTGATTTCCATTCAGCTGCTGCCCCCTCTGAATGTTTTACATGAATTATGCATGGACCACCCAGATAATTCTTCAAAACCTCCCTGACAGAACTAGAAAATCAGGGTGTGAGTTGGTGTGAAATCAGTGCTGGATTCTTACAGTGGCTAAAATCAGGCAGAGTGCAGTTGGTTACTATGCAAACCTGCCACTGCACCTTACGGCTGACCTGCTCTCCCCTGGCTAGTCCATGCCCCGACCCTCTTCTAAGTAGCTTGCCAGTTGTAGAGAACCGTCCCAGGCTCTGTGGGGCTTTGTGATGGGACTAGAGAGCAGGCTCAGACCAAACAAATGTTAGCACAAGAAAATTGTGACTCGACAGAACCAACCCAGAGTTTTTGGTTGGTTTGTTTGGTGAGAAAAAAACAACCGTTGCTAAGTCTTTTCTATTTTCTTTTTTGCAAAGATCTCCCGAGCACAGCCACCTCCGTTAACATCCCAGACTTGCTACCTGGACGTAAGTACATCGTCAACGTCTATCAGATCTCAGAAGAAGGAGAACAGAATCTGATCCTGTCTACTTCCCAGACAACAGGTACGTGTTTGGGATGTGCTGCTTGGCTTTGGATGTCTCTATTCTGTGGATTGTTCTCAGATGTTCTGACGTGTCTTGGCCTCACTTGCTTTTCTCATCTGTTATTCCCTTCATCTCTTTTAAACAGCACCTGATGCACCTCCCAAACATAACGTGGATAAAGTTGATGACACTTCAATTCTCGTTAGCTGGAGCAGACCACAAGCTCCCATCACAGGTCTGCCTCATTTACATGTAACTATTTTAAACTGTTGAGGGAATGTTTGCAAAACCTGACATTCCGAAGAGAGGAACATACAAAGCATAACAGAGCAGATGAGCAATTCTGTCCACCCTGGGACGCCACATGGAAAGTGTATTCAGACAAATGGGAAGTACAAGATGCACCTTGCAGGCTGCAAGGCGCCTGTTTGATTCCTGATGGGTTTTACATTGGGCTGGGTGCAAACTGATTCTGCGGGTTCACTTGCAGATCCAGGTTTGACTAACCACAACCCCACTATCCTGTGCATCCATGGCCTCTGTCTGCCCCCACGTCATCCCCATAACAAACCTGGGAAGCGTGTTCTTAAAAGTTCAGGGGTGTTTTTTGGATCCCTGGGGGAAAATGTGTTCATTTCTTATTTTGACAGTGCCTTGTGCTGGTGGTAGCGATTGCGTCTGGTGATCATGTCTGTTTTGTCACATTAGGCTACCGAATTGTCTATACCCCGTCAGTGGAAGGTAGCAGTACAGAGCTCAACTTGCCTGACACAGCTACCTCTGTGACTCTCAGTGACTTAATGCCTGGGGTTCAGTATAACATCACCATCTATGCAGTGGAAGAAAATCAAGAGAGTACTCCCGTCTTTATCCAGCAGGAAACCACGGGCGTCCCACCCAAAGGTAACAGCCAGCATGCTTCCTGGGATATTGTTCATTCCAAAGCAATTTGTCAAATGCAGCAGGGCCAAATGAAAAGAAAAATGCAGCCTCTGGAGCCCAGCTTTAGCTGTAAGTGAACCACCAGCAAAGGATCTGAATGGGATTACAATCAAGAGTGGCCTTTACCGAAAACCTCACCAATGTTTAGCTCATGTACCAGCTTTAAACATTGACATATTAAAGTCAAATGCTGCTTTCTGCTCATCAAAGATGACCACTTTGGGATGCAGAGTCTTAATACTTATTTAGGCCACGTCCACACTACAAAATTATGTCGACCTAATTTACGTCAGCATACAGCCCCCGCAGCTATTAAATCACTTGTGTGTGTGCACGCTTTGCTCCTTGTGTCAGTGGTGCTCATATTGATTGTATCGTCAGCGTGGCGCATTGTGGGATGGCTCCCGAAAGCCAGGAAGCGTCGACGTAAGCAACGCAGTGTCTACGCTGACACTGCGTGGAGCTAATTCCATCCACCATGACTCTATGGCGCTTGGGGACATTGCAATACTAAATCGGCGCAGAGAGGAACTTTGTCGGTGGGAGCCACATTTAAGTGAACACACTTCCACAGCTAGATCAACACAAGACCGCTTACATAGAGCTCATCTTTTTCTGTGTTTGTACAGCACCAAGTACATTGGGATCCATAACTAGGACTCCTAGGTGCTTATTGCAGTACAAAGAATCAATAATACTAATACCGAGCAGTAGGATGACAGGCCCGTCAAAAGGCTGGTCTCTGTTGTAAGACCATGTCTAGGCAAAGGGAAAATCTCAACAGATTTTTCTAAGTCATCATGAAGATTCTGTTGTGAGATCATGTTACCAGCATTGAAAGGGTATCTGGTTGCCATGATACTTCAGATTTCAGGTGTCTAGGGTTTGGTACCCTGATCCATATTTAAACACCTGAATAATTGAGCAGATTTTTTTTTTCAGGTACTGAGCCCCTGCTGAAGTCATTATGAGCGGAAATTGCTCAGTACTTATGGATTTGGAAGCTTAACTGTAGGCACCCAAGTTTTTAAAAAATTGCCCTTAATTTAAAAAAAGGAATCAATTAGGCTGTATAACTGAACCAAAAAGAAATGTTCTGAAAGAATTAGGGCCGGTGTGGTGATAGTGGAATCAGATGTTCTTGCGATGAGAACAATGCCAGGAATGAACTAGGCCCAATGATTTTATGATTTGTCATCCATATAGTCTGAGAATTACCGATGTTTGTATTGGTTAACCATAAGGCATCATGTGGAACTCATTTGCACAAGTAATCCGAAACCTCTGTTGAATACAAGACTCCACAATGGCTCTGATACTGCACCATTGAAGCCAATGGGAGTTTTACCACTGACTTCAGTGAGGCTGGGGTCACACCCTGTAGTTATTTAATTATAAAGGGATTGGTTTTAAAATTAATGTATAGATTCTCCAATTATTCTGCTGTTTTTTAAAGCCTTTTCTTCTTAATTAGCAAAATAGCTTCTTGTTTTCAGTCATTGGATAATTTGGGGTGGTTGGTTTTTTTCAAACTTGTGGCTCTGTACAAAGTTGACATTCTGCTGCTCTGTGCATTTGATTTTTTTAGTTTTTCTTTTGTGCCAACAAAATAATCCATATGCAAATCTTAGACTAAAATCTTCTCAGCCACCCAGTGTAATTTCAGATGTACAGTAGACTCAGATATTTTCTTAAAATCATTTGTTAAGATAGGGCTTATGTGACATTTTCTGTTGTGTAAATAGTCTCAGTCAAACGTGTAAGAGTTTAGTTATTCAGTCAGAACTCACTTCTTCCTTGTTCCGCACCTTATTCCTGGAGTCACCTTTACCATTCTGTAAGGAATCCCTCTGTCTTACTGGATGTTTCTCTTCTGTCAGATGATGTTCCTTCACCCAAGGACCTACAGTTTGTGGAAGTCACCGATGTCAAAATTACCATCATATGGACCCCCCCATCGAGCACGGTGTCTGGCTATCGGGTGGAAGTCATCCCGGTTAACCGCCCTGGTGTACATGGACAGAAACTGCCTACTACCAGGAATTACTTTGCTGAGGTCACTGACCTTTTACCTGGAACGACCTATGTCTTCAAGGTCTTTGCAGTGCTCCAGGGCCGGGAGAGCAAGCCATTGATCGGAGAGCAAACTACTAGTAAGTGTCTTTCCTTGGCGCTTTTTTTATGGACTTGGACGTGACTCTTTTCCCCTCCTTTAGAGTAACATGTAAATACATCACTTAAAGTGGAACAGTTCGTTCCAGCCATGTGGCACCCAATAAGCAGAATGATGGGGCTGAGAATTTAGCTGATCATGCAATGATCTCCTTAGCAGATGTATTCTCTTCCAGTGCTTTCCGATAGGGGTTTAACTCTCAGGGTGTTTGGAAACAATTTAATGTGGCTGGCGTTCTCTCTCTTTTCTTTTTTAATTGATTGAGGTGTGTGCCCCTCTGGCTCATTGCTAGCAAAGGTCTGAGGCTGGGACTTTTCAAAGGCACCTAAGGGTGAATTTCAATGGGATTTGGGAGCCTAACTTGCTTAGACTGCCTTTGTACATCCCAATCTAAACGCTGATTGCTGACATGTACGCTTGGCTTGCATTGACTGCCATAGGAGCTCTGTGTGTGCCTCTAAGAACAGGAATCAGCGCATAGTTAAAGTGACAATACATCCCAATGTTACCATGTCAGTCCTGGTTCGTCATATGATATCCTGCTACTCCTTTCAGGAGGCATGAATTGCCTCATCAATCAAAACGGGGGTACAAAATGTTTGTTCAAGACCTCTGGCTACCCTGCTATAAGGTGTTTTTACAGCCCTGTTTCACTGTTGCCACACAGAGCTTTGTTCAAAGTCCACTGAAGTCAGTGGAAGTTTTTTGCATTGATTTCAATGGGACTTTGGATCAGGCTCGTAGGGAGTGTGTGTTTCCGAAATCGCTGTTCAAGGGCAAAGCCTCTCACAATTTTGTTAATGACGACAGTACAGTATCAGTGGCCCAGTCAGTTCATTGCAAAACCCCTCCTCTGGCTCCTTGGTGTGAGGAGAAAGGAACTTCCTGGCAGTCCCTCTGTCCCTTGCTTCCCACAACCGTAGAGAGGCTGGAAGCAAGGGACCGAGGGACACGAAGGATAGAGATGAAGCTCAGCATCTCTTTGATTTCCCCATCTGTAAAATGGATATAATGATACTGACCTCCTTTGTAAAGTGCTTTGAGATCTACTGATGACAAGCGCTGTGTAACAACAGCTGGATATGGCTATGATTTGATCCACTCCTTGAAGTGCTTTCCCGACCCAAGGGAAGCAGATCAAAGAAAGTCAGAATGTGGCTCTTGTGAGTATTTCACAACCCTGAAAGAGTGGCCACAAAAATGTCCCAGTTTTTTATTCTGAAGTTACACACAGGGCAGGCTTTCAAAAGTGCCCAACTCTCATTGATCGTATTCTGAACGGTTGTTCTCACTGTTGAAAGTCTGGCCCAGAGTGTCTAAAAGAGAGAGAAGCAGAAGACATTTTGATCTTATTTCATTTCCTCAGAATAAATAAGTTTAGGTGCCTGGACATTTTCAAAAGTATCTACATGACTTAGGAGCACAAGTCCCATTGAAAACACTTTTTGAAAATCCCACCCTGAATTTCCTTCGCTGTTTACAAAAAACAAACAAACAAAAAAGACCACCTCAAGTGGCCGGATTTTTCCCAAGCTCCCATTGAGACCTAAAAGTTCCAGTGTTTGTTCTCATTGGGGTTTGCCGATCATCAACTTAACTGCTTTGTCTGAATCACATTGCTAAAAGTATTGAGATACGTTGTGTCCTGTGATTGAAAGTCCTGGGGAAAAGAAATCAGTCAGGTTTCCCAAGAAAAACTCTCCAGCAAAAGTCTTCCCATGTTGCAAACTTGCTTCTCCTTTTGTCTTTCCGTTAAACAGTGGCCTACAAATAAGCTATGATTGTGTGTGCTTTTGCATGGGTGGAGGAAGTGATAAAAGCCTAATACAGCTGACTGGTCAAATTCTGTACCGGTATAACAGAGAACCAGCTATAGCTCTACATACGAGAGAGAGATACAACACTATCATTTTCTGTGCGGAACAAGCCCAAGTGTCAGTAGAGTTTCATACCCTCTAAACCACTGGTTCTCAACATGGGGATCATTAACAGGCTTGAGGAGGGTCACAGTAACTCTCCCTTTCTTTATGACCATCCTCCTTTTCTTTTTAGATGCGGGCGGGGAAAGGACTTATTTTTCCCTCCCCAAAAAATGTTGATAAAAATTAAAACACTAAGAACCCCAAAACTGACTCTTTTTTTTTTTTTTTTTTTTTTTTGGAGGGGTAGGTTCCATTAACAGTTTTTTTTCATAAATTTCCATTTAGTCAAAAAACTATTTTCTATTTTAAAAAAATGTTTTGATGGAACATATTTTTGACTGATGCTAATTGCAACATGGAAAAGTTGAAAACTACTGCACTAAGCAACATAGGGGCAGATTTTTAAAGGTATTCAGATGCCTAACTCCCATTTGGCGTTCTTTTTCCCAGGACCTTTTCTGAACTTTAATTCCTATAAGTAAGCATTTTGTCAGGGGGTAACAGCTCTGCTGCATTCATTTTGGTCTGGATCATAGAATATCAGGGTTGGAAGGGACCTCAGGAGGTCCTCTAGTCCAACCCGCTGCTCAAAGCAGGACCAATCCCTAACTAAATCCCCAAATGGCCCCCTCAAGGATTGAACTCACAATCCTGGGTTTAGCAGGCCAATGCTCAAACCACTGAGCTATCCCTCCCCCCAGCACACCACTTAAGTATGTACATAACTTTAAGCACATACTTAGGTGCTTTGCTGTGTCAGGGCCTTTAAGGATAAAAATGCCAATATGGAGACATATGAAACATTCCAAAGACCTTGTATAATTCATATAGGAGAGACAAACATGCATAGGGTTATTTTACAGCATAGTCCTCCGCTTGTCTATTTTAGGTTAATGTATTCCTCCCCAGAAATGTGGTGGTGTTTTTAAATTAAAATTGGTGCATATGTTTTGGTATTTTTAAAAAACGACTACCAAGATTTTTCAAAAGAAAGCCTAAAGTTAGGCTGCTAAACCCATGGAAGAACTGTTAAGACACACTTTGCTTTTCCTTCTAGAACTTGATGCTCCCACCAACCTACGGTTTGACAATGTTACTGAGTCTGCAGTGTTAGTGGCCTGGACTCCACCACGTGCTCCGATCACAGGATACCAACTGACTGCAGGTCCCACAAGAGGAGGCCAACAAAAGGAGTACAATGTGGGGCCATCTGCCATCAAATACGCACTGAGGAATCTGCAGCCTGGGTCCGAGTACACTGTCTACCTTGTGGCGGTGAAAGGCAACCAGCAAAGCAGCAGAGAAACTGCAGTCTTCACTACTTGTAAGCATGATGGGTGCTTATTCATTTACCAATGACACTGTCATCTTCAAAAGCATAGGCTGCGTTTGAAACCGGCCATTCTAACTCGTCTTTCAAAATATTCCTTTGAAATAATATTTGAATGGAGCTACTCGGGAAATGGCTTTCCCACCATACTTCATAAGAAATTTAGACAAAAACCAAAATTATTACATTTCCATTCGAAATTTCTGATGAAATGTTTCAGCTTTTTGTTGAAAAACAAATCTAAAACTGAAAATTTCCAAAAATGTCAGTTGTCAGCAACCCAAACACCAACACGTTTCAGGCAAGCATTTGTTTTCAGTTTCACCAAACGTATTTTGATTGTTAGTTGGATTTTCCAATTTTGCAGCAAAAACCCAGGGGAAACAAATGATTAAAAATGAAAAAAATTCCCGCGGAAATGTGCATTTTGATGAAAAAGCCATTTTCCCTCAAAAAACATTTTCAGACAGTTCTATGTTTGAGCCTTTCTGGTGTGTTAGCTAGTGGTTTAAGAGAATGAGTAGTGGATAAAATGGCCTTTTCTTCCCAAAGATTATAGTGTTATGATGAGTTCGTTAAGAACCACTGCGTACTTGTAGAAAGAATAGATAGATTTTGCTATTCAATTAATGATGAAGCTGTGATTTAAACCAACAAAAATCAAAACCTCTCATCAATAAGGCTGATAACCACATCCTTTGTTCAATGGCGTGTGGGGATTTTATATCCGTGGGAAGTTAAAACCAAGCATCCACATTTATCCCTGGTGTTAATATTATTGACTTCAGTACAATTACACTTGGCCCATCGTGTCTGCCTTAGATGTGGTCATTTCTGGCGAGGATACCGCGTGGCTGAGATAAAGAAAGCTATTGCCTTTCACATCTACTTGATTGGGCTGAGTCCATTCCAGGTTAGGAATATGTTGTGTAATTGTATACTTTTTTTTAATTGATAGTATTTTAAATCTCAGCCAAGGCTTTTTCCATGCTAAGCCTGTGAATATATCCCAGGATCAGCCAAATTATGAACCCTTAAAACAAATACTGTAAATGGTAACAAACATTGACACCCCTCCCACCTCCCCCTCTGCCCCTAAACATCACAAAGGGCTACCCAGAGCGTTACAGATTTCTGTAACTCGGGGTAACGCTGAGTTTGAACTCCGTTTATCTGTTCCTTTCACAGTGCAGCCCATGGGCTCCATCCCTCCCTATAACACAGAAGTGACAGAAACTTCTATTGTTGTTACCTGGACACCTGCGCCAAGGATTGGTTTCAAGGTATTTTCCCCACTGAAGCCTTTGGATCTGTTTTGCTCTCTCTTGCTTAATTTCATTAGCTGTCACCCAGCTAGGACTAGTTAAGAACGAATGGCCATAGACGATGGTTTGGGGAAAGAAGGGTAGTCACAAATATGGAAGCACTGAGTAAAGCGGGGCAGTGTCTGGTGTTCTTAATCTGAAGTGACTATTCAGGGGTTAAAATATTGATGCAAAGGAGGTGATGCACTCACACGCCTGATCCAAGGCCCATTGAAGTCAATGGGAGTCTTTCGCCTGAGTTCTGTGGGCTTTGGATCAGGCCCATATTTGGGGCATGGAGATGATAGTCTGTCACGCAGCACCATGAGGTTGCACTGTCCGATTCTGCTGCATGATGCTGTGTTCCCTGAGGCTTACCCACCTACAGGGCTATCCAGGCCCTCTGTGCTCCAGCATAGGCTAACTTCTCCACAACAAGTCAGCTAATCACTTTGGAGGATGTGTCCAGTATGCTTATAGACACCTAGATGGTTCATATGTAAGGCTGGAATGCAACCTTCCCCCCTTTCTTCTCCTCTACAGCTGGGTGTGCGACCAAGTCAAGGTGGAGAAGCCCCACGGGAGGTGATTTCTGAATCTGGTAGCATTGTTATCTCTGGCTTGACTCCTGGAGTGGAGTATGTCTACAGCATTTCAGTCCTGATGGACGGTCAGGACAGAGACACACCGATCATCAAAAGAGTAACTACACGTACGACACATCTGAATATCCCTTACTAATCTGTAATGCTCTGACTCTACTTCGCTAGGTCGTTGCGTGGCTGAGTGGGTAGGGTACTAGTGGAGGACTAAGGAGAGCTGGATTCTATTTGCAGCTCTGCCACTGCAGGATAGCCTTGGGCAAGTCTCTTTGCCTCAGTTCTGCCCTATATTTAATGAGAATAATGCTAATGATTTTCCTTTATAAAGCACCTTAAGATCTGGGCCTGAATTCAATTGAGCGCTAAAAGAATTATTATTAGTAGTAGTACGAGTAGTATTGCTAAACCCCTAAAACAGTGCATTTGTGTGTCATTTTCTCTCTTCTCAGTCTCAAGGGAGTCTGCTCTCCCTTTGATTCTCAGATGACATTAACATTACTGCATGTGGCGTCAGAGTACAGCTCTGAAACAAGCTATTTTAGTTGTTGGTTAATTTTAAGGGTTTGGGTTGTTTTGTTTTTCAAATGTCTCTTGGGATTGTCAACTGATCACGCATTTGGCTTCTTGTAGCATTATCCCCACCGACTAACCTGCATCTGGAGCCTAACACTGACACTGGAATCTTGACGGTCTCCTGGGATAGAAGCACAAGTCCAGGTAATTACATAGCATCAGAAACGGCTCCGCATTACAAAAGTGTAGATCAAGAATAACTCCCCTGATTTACTCCAGAATTACTGGCGTAACTGACGGCACAGCAAGTGTTGTTAACCAGGCACCAATTAAATGTTTAGCTTCCTTGTCATCTTTTGGCATATGTTATTTTCAGTTACATTCAAATATCATCTGCTCGAATACAAATGTTCTGCATTCCTGTATGAAAACGGTCTGCAACGGGACTCTTAAAGCCCTACCTTCCATGTCAAACAGTGATATTCCAAAGGATGATCGAGATTGCCTTTCAAGTCAGGATTGGGGGAGTGAGGAGACTGCTCCAGTATCCTCGCTAGCTAACATAGAGTCTGAAATAAAGAAAGCAAAAAAGACCAAGAGGGTTAAGGGAAAGGGAAAGGGAAAATGTGGGGTTAGTTCATTGAAAGGGAGTGTGGCATTTTCCAAAACACCCAACCTTGGCCTAACTCTTCTCCCATTGAGGTGGATGGGAGTATTTCCCGTGACTTCAATGGGAACCAGGGCCGCCTAGAGGAGGTGGAGGGGGCAAGTGGGGCAATTTGCCCCAGGCCCCGCGAGCCCTGGCCGAGAATCCCTTTTCTGGCTAGAGGCGCCTTTTTAATTTTTACTTACCCGGCAGTGGTCCGGGTCTTCGGCGGCATTTCGGCGGCGGGGGGCCCTTCAGTCGCTCCGGGTCTTCGGCGGCATTTCGGCGCCGGGGGGGCCCTTCAGTCGCTCCGGGTCTTCGGCGGCATTTCGGCGCCGGGGGGCCCTTCAGTCGCTCCGGGTCTTCGGCGGCATTTCGGCGTCGGGGGGCCCTTCAGTGCTGCCGAAGACGCGGAGCGACTGAAGGACCCGCCGCTGCAGACTTGGAGCACCGCCCGGTGAGTATGTCCGCTCCCCCGCTTTGCCCCAGGCCCCCTGAATCCTCTNCTATCACAAGTGTAATAAGCCATAGGTCCTTTCTTACTGAGGGGAGCAGCATCCCCAGCTCCCACGGACTTCAGGATTCGGTCCTTAAAGTTACAGGGCCAGACTCTGAGCTGGTGCAGTTCTGCTGACTTCAAAGGAACTGTGTCAGTTTGTGCCAGCTGANCCGCTTTAACCCTGTACCATGCTCTAATGGGGGTGGGGAAAGCACTAAAATGGCATCCTTTGTGTCTTTTGATACTCTTGAAAGGTGATATGGTAAATGCATCCCATGAGGATAAATAGTTAGTTATTTTACAGAAAATGGACATTTTGCTACACTTATTCTGTAAAATACTTGTTTTTCATAACGGAGCAAGAAATATTTGCTCAGTTATTAAGCAAACCAGCCTATTGCGCCATTTCTAGCTGATANGGACTCCACCCCATGGTACCCCAGCCAGCAGATCTGAGCCAGCGAAGAAAGTGAAGTCAGGACGTAATGTTGTACTGGTAGCAGCTAGCGGCAGATTACTTTGTGGGTATTTCACTATGTACTGGGATGTCTCCATGTAGTCCCAGTACCACAGTACTACGATCAACATCTGAATCCCTGAATGATTGGGGGTTAGTTTTGCTTTGTGAAGGTTTTGTTTGGCTTTGTTTCCGCTAAGCCATGAAACGATGCCAGCTCGTGTGTTTGGCAAATGCTTGCGGTTAACCCTGCTTTTAAAATGTCTGTGCTTCACTGAGTTGCTGTGCGCTCCTGTGGGTATCTAATGCAGCAGTGCTGTATCATTAAAGCAACAACCGCTTTAACCCTGTACCATGCTCTAATGGGGGTGGGGAAAGCACTAAAATGGCATCCTTTGTGTCTTTTGATACTCTTGAAAGGTGATATGGTAAATGCATCCCATGAGGATAAATAGTTAGTTATTTTACAGAAAATGGACATTTTGCTACACTTATTCTGTAAAATACTTGTTTTTCATAACGGAGCAAGAAATATTTGCTCAGTTATTAAGCAAACCAGCCTATTGCGCCATTTCTAGCTGATATTTCCTTTTCCAGCTAATTCCTAATGATCTTATCACAAGTGTAATAAGCCATAGGTTCTTTCTTACTCCCACGGACTTCAGGATTCGGTCCTTAAAGTTACAGGGCCGGACTCTGAGCTGGTGCAGTTCTGCTGACTTCAAAGGAACTGTGTCAGTTTGTGCCAGCTGAAGAGTTGGTGCCTATAAGTTAAAGGCAAAGCAAAATCCCCTGATTTCTGTTGGGTCTAACATTTGGGAAAGAACAGCTTTGCTAAAGTTGGTAGTGTCCATCGGAAAAATCCCATAGCCTTGTTAACTATGCAAACATCTAGGGTGCATTTAGAAGGTTATTCAAATAAATCCTAATTCAATGGCTTGGTTTGAAGATTGTAAAGTTTGGTTAAGAAACCAAGTCAGTTTCTCTCAGCCACACACTGCTCCTAGCATAACATTAAGAGCTGTGTGATGCTGTGAGTTTCATATGGAAAACCCATATCCTAGAAAAGCTCATTTTTAACCACTTACAGTTTTTCTAAGCAAGCTTTATATTGCTCCCAAGTTTGGGGTTTTTGTTTTAGCACCTGTGCTGCAGCTATAGCAGTAAGACTTTAAGAATACCAGGCCAGAACCTCAGCTGGTGAAAATCATCATAATTTCTTTTAGCTCAATAAAGATACACTGATTTGCACCAGCTGCCTTCATTGACTTAAATAGAACTACAGGTCTGTCTCATCTTACGCGGGGGTTACGTTCCGCGGTCAGCGCGTAAAGCGAAAACCGCGTATAGTCAAAATTACATTGAGTGTAATGGCGGGTGGAATCGCCCGCACTACAGAAACAGTATTTAAAATGTTATTTTTCTCTTTTTTTGTTTTGTTTTTTTCTTGTTTTTGCCGACCGCGTAAAGCTGAAATCGCACATGTTAAATGCGCCTAAGATGCGACAGACCTGTACAGCAGTTTTCGCCAGCTCAGGATTGGGCCCACTCCAGTTATTTCAGCATTCCCAATATGTCGATAACTTTATGATCTGAACAGTTGAAGCTGGGCATAGTATTCTGACTATTTTTAAAAAAAAAAATCTCGAGGGTCAGTTATTACTAATCCAGTTTTCTTTTGTTTAAAGATTAACAGGCAAGAGAATTTTTTTTAAAATGCTAAAATTGGGTAAAATTGTGTCTTTAAGAGAATCATTTAAAAAAACCACCTCAGGGCCCAATTGTCTCATCCTTACAGTAAGCTCAATGGGAGTTAGGCGCCTAAACTACTTAGGCTGTTGTACATCCCACCAGGCAGAGTCCAGATCTTCAAAGGTATTTAGGCACCGAACTCCCACTGAAATCCTGCATTCCTGCCTGCTGCTTTCCCTGTGTAAATATGGCTGCAAGGTGCTATTTCATGTAAGGAAGGGTGGCACAATTGGGCCCTCAGTGGGAAAACGTTGCATATCACCGTCCTCGCTTGACCGTTTCCTCACTGTTAAGACGTGTAACCTGATGCACACTGCCTTATTTTTCCCCCCTCCTCTTTTCTTTTGGCTCTGTGTGTCTTTGCTGTTCCCCTTGGCACTCAGTAGAGGTGCCCCAGCTCACTGACCTAAGCTTTGTTGACATAACTGATACAAGCATCGGCCTGCGGTGGACCCCGCTAAATGCCTCCACCATTATTGGTTACCGCATCACGGTAGTTGCGGCAGGAGAAAGTGTCCCTATTTTTGAAGATTTTGTGGACTCCTCAGTAGGATACTACACAGTCACAGGCCTGGAGCCGGGCATTGATTACGACATCAGCGTAATCACACTCATTAATGGCGGAGAGAGCGCCCCTACCACTCTGACACAGCAAACGGGTGAATTTTGAAAACTTCCGTGTTTGTGACCTGGATGGTGTTTCATGCTGTCACTAGCTGCCAGGGTGACTGGGGCTTTCTCTGAGAAGAATTGAGCCACTCACTGTGATGGGGGGAGGGGAGGACAAGGATCGGCTTCTGTTTTAAATATAGGGTGGGAAGGGCTATGCAGTTTGCATTTTTTTAGCCCTCTGCATGAACTGCATTTTTATATTTCAGATAACTGCAAAGGCAGGATCTTACTCATGCTGGCTTTTCAGCTTTCACTGTTAAACTTGAGTTTTGTGATCCCCAAAGTATAAGATCCTGAATCACAATCCCCAGAGGGAGATGGGATCCCCCAAAGGGTGGATACAATTCTGGAGACACTCTTCGGTTTAGCCCCTGACGCTCTCACTGGTCAAGTCGTTTGAGCGCTTCGTATTTTTTTGGTGGTGGCCCAACTCTTCAAATCTTGCCTTAAAAGATGGACAAGAAACATCGCTCCCTGAGCACACGCTAGTGACAGGCATGTCACACTGTCAAGGTTCTCTGTAGTGCATGGGTAGAAGATGAACTGAGAACTAGTTTGTGCATGAAACCCTGTCACGTGTGAATAAGCTGCTGAGGTTCTAAAGCCTTAAACACACAAGTAGACGTGGAGGCGAAGGGACGTAATGGATCTACCCTCTCCTCCCCTATGTATGCATGTATCCATTTTGGATGAAAGGACTTTTTCATATGTAAACTGCTGTATGGCAACTTAAGCCTCTCTTGGCCACGTCTCTATAACCCAAGATGCAGCTGCAAAGCCAATATTACAGAAACCTGCCGCCTTGTTTTCAAATTATCTCGACAGAATACATTTAAGTATCAGCGATTGCCAAGAGGCTAAAGGAGCCTGACCGTAGCGTGAGTGTTTTTAACTGTAGTGGAACCAAATGTAGCTTAGGAGTATGTTTGCATGGGTCTGACACCGTAGCCTCTTTTTTTGCATGAGATACACTGTAGATTCACTGAACATCCACCTTGGTAAACTCTCACTTTCCAGAAAATGTTAAAAAAAACCACAACCCAATATTCTTTGCATGTAGCTGTTCCTGCTCCAACTGATCTGCGCTTCACCAACGTGGGGCCAGATGCTATGCGTGTGACCTGGACTCCTCCAGTATCCATTGAACTGACCAGTTTCCTGGTGCGTTACTCACCTGTGAAGAAAGAGGAAGATGTTGCTGAGCTGACCATTTCACCCTCCGACAACATGGTGGTTTTAACAAGTAAGGGGTTACCTGCGTAGGTCAGCGGAACGTAAGGGACTTCTCTACAGCTGAAGTCCACTGATAGTTGGTGGGTCTGCGGAGCTCTTGCTGGTCTGTAGATGGTCACATGGAATTAGCTCCCTCCCCCTGGTTAACAGCAGCTAAATTACATTAAAATAGATACAAATGCGTAAAGTACTTTCTTAATATTACTCTCCTATGTATTAATGGGTATAGCTGCCACATGGACATTGAGCAGTCATGAATTGGGGAGACATGGTTTTCCTGATTGTGAATTGGAGGTGAGTTGGTCCATGAGATAATTTCCCGGAAGATGTGGTCCATCCTCTGAACACATTGAGAACCCCAGCTCTCCAGTGAATTTCTTGTTGGAGACCCAGCATAAAGGGAAGGAAAAGCAAGAAATTGATTGGAATAAGTATAATGGACCAGATTCTCTGCTGGTGTAAATTGACATAGCTTCATTGACTTCCATAGAGCTGTGCTAATTTACATCAGCGAAGGACTTGGTTCATTGTTTTAACGAAGTTAAAGTCAAACCGTGTAAACCTTTTCCCGCTAAGACAAGGACGATGATTCATCATACTGGGGGGCAATTGAACCTGGTTAGCTATTAAGAGTAGGTACATATTGCCTATCTTGTTTGACAAAAAGTCAATGACTTGCAGTGCAGCGGTCTAGATGAAGACACAAAGGATCAAAATAAGCAAAAGGTCCCCTTTGAGTCTTTAGATTTTGGAAAGGAAAATAAATGCTCTCTCTGAAATTTCAGCAGTACAGTGCAACTGATCTCTTGCATTTCTCACAAGCATATAATTAATTTGCTCGTCTTGATACAAAAGTTGTGCTTTGTTGGGAGGATTTTCCCTAGAAACTGGACAAGTTGGTTGAGTGAGAGACAGTCCCTGCTTTAAAAATAAAGGACCACATTCTTAGCTGGCGTAAAATAGAATCGCTTCACTGAAAGTCAGTGGTGCTACATCAGTTTACATCAGCTGAGGATCTGGCCCTGTGTATCACTAAATGCTCAGAGCTGGGAGGCCTGTATGGAAAACTAATCCCTGCTGACAAACCCATCTAAATAATGTCCTTGCCAAATAGCAATAAAAAAAGAAACCACCAACGCTTGTTGCAAGCTAAAACTTCCATGAAACAAAAGGCCGTTCCCATGCTTAAAACCAAGCTTCAGCTGGATTCAAATGTCTAACTATCCATTAGGCTCAGGTTTTGCACAGGCTAAGCAAAAATCGGTCGCTCCACATCATGAGCTGCGTCAGTCAGAATTGCTGAGGTTTTTCAGTTGCTCCGAGAGTCTGACAATTGCGAGGGTCTAAATCGGTGTGTTTAATCCTTCAGGTCTCCTGCCTGGCACTGAATATCTGGTCAGCGTCTACAGCGTCTATGAGCAGCATGAGAGCCCCTCTCTGACTGGCGTGCAGAAAACAGGTATGTGGAAACCTGCTTGGAAAATTCCATTTGCTTCTATCTCTTCCGTTAACCGCTCACTGATAGGACAACTCTAATCACTGGGGGGGGACGTAGGGCATAAAAGCCTTTAAGATTTTGCTCTCCTTGACATGTATTGTTATATTGTTGGAGAGTTGCACAAAAGATTTTAAGGGAGTGATGCAGAGAGACAGCTTGGGAAGTGCTGAGCAAAATGGTCAAAGGGCCAGATCTTCAGTTGGTTTTAATTAAAAGGTGTGTAATTGACTTCAGTGGGGCTATGCTAACTTACATCCACGGAGGATTTGGCCCAATAAAAGACCAGTGTTCAGTCCCCCCCCAAGAGGTGTCCAGACACATCAGGATCAGGTCCCTCCACTGTATCCCTCTGACATTGTACAACCAAGTATCAGAAGTATTCTGATGTTTTTGTACTTTGGCTTTTTCTCTTCTCTGAAACCAGGGCTGGGTGTTTTTGTTTGGGCAAACATGTAAAATTGTCAAATACCTCAAGTTCAGAGGACTCCAAACATGGACTGAACTTGCGATGAGATTCCATTTTTTGCAATTACGTTCCTGTGGTTTTTTAACACCACTGTATGATCTGGATCATTACATATTTCTAGGTTCAGTGCTGAACAGTGTTTGGCAGGAGTGCAAGCAGGATTCTGAAATCCCACCGTGGGGTGGGGTTGGGGAAATCCCTCATCCTTTCAAAATAAATGTATCTGTTATTCAAATAAGCTGAACGTCCCTTTTCTTGGGGATCCTCCTGCCCCGACCAGGTCTTGATTCTCCAACTGTCATTGACTTTTCGGATATAACTGCCAACTCTTTCACTGTGCACTGGATCGCTCCTCGTGCCACTATCACCGGCTACAAAATTCGCCACCATCTGGAACACAGCGGCACCAGGCCCAGGGAAGACCGTGTCCCACCTTCTCGGAATTCCATCACCCTCACTAACCTGGCCCCAGGCTCAGAGTACGTGGTCAGCATTATTGCTGTCAACGGCAGAGAGGAGAGCCTGCCCTTGGTTGGCCAGCAAACTACAGGTCAGTTCGGAAACAAGCCAGACAAAATGTACATTGAAATTCTCCTGCCCCATCTCGACAAGTTGTTAAACTGAATCCTTCCGGCTGGCTGGCGAATAACTGAACTCCTGACAGCAGAGCAGAAAGTTGGCTAGAGGAGAAAGGGCCTGATTCAAAGGCCTCTGAGTTCAATGGACAGACTCCCACTGATTCCCATGAGATTAGGATCAGGCCCAAAGCACAGAAAATCTATCTGCTAAGGAGAACAAGGCATTTTATCATACAAAGGAGTTTCTGAAGAGGCTAAGTGTTAATTCAGATAGCTCGGGCCAATGTCCATTGTGCACATTCTTTTGTTTTAAAGGACCTTGTGGTGAGCCTGCCTCAGGGTGTCACGCTACCAAAGCAAAGGAAAAACCCAGGGAGCTGCTGGTTGGCTCCTGGGCTGGTAGATTCATGAGGACTGAGGCCTTTCTTCTTGCCCTCCAATGGGAGACATCAAAGCCCTCCCACCAAGGGGAGTAGCCTTCAGAAACGAGTTCTCTGGGCAATTTCCCTCTCCCCTAGGTTTTTTCTGCAGGAGGGACACATTTAGGGCTCAATCTAGTGGCCACAGAAGTCAATAGCAATCTTTCCATAGCCATCGGATTCAGGCTCTTAGCCAGATATGTCACCTAGAGACCTGACGGCAACCTGTGGGCTACTGGAAAGACGTGTTAGTAGCAACAGCCTCCAGTGTAAGTGGAGTAACAGGAGCCTGGGGAGTGTCAAATGTTGTTTAATTTTTCTTTTGTAACCCTGCCCTCTTTTCTAGTTTCCGACGTTCCAAGGGACCTGGAAGTTACTGCCACCAGTCCCACCAGCCTGGTGATTTCCTGGGATGCTCCTGCAGTTACAGTTAGATACTATAGGATAACCTACGGTGAAACAGGTCAGTGTGATCTAATATTACCACTTCTACCGGAGCTCCCCGTTGACACCAAGTGTGAAGCTTTAAGCTTGGGCCATTTTAAAACTGCCGCAAAAAGTGAGGGCAAATCTGATGGATGATTGTAGCATGCAGCATGCTCTGAGAACTCAGACGGAGGCAGTGTGCTGATGGCTATGCACTGAGAGAAGATTACCAATAAGTAAATATCATGACTGAACTTTAAAGATGGGGCAAATCATCTTCGCTACCACATCCAGAAACTCCATTCATTTCAGTGGGAGTTCCACGGGCCTCTTGGTTTGGGGTGAAAAAGGCCTTTCCAACTTATTATGGGTTGACCCAAATCTCATTGAAATCAATGGGAGTCTTCCATTGACTTCAGCTCAGTGGGTTTTGGATCATCCCTTGCTTTTTGTTTAAAACGTGAGTAATTATCAGCATTTTCATCAGATTTTCTTTCTTACCTACCATCCCAGGTGGCAGTAGCCCTGTCCAGGAGTTTACCGTACCTGGCACCATGTCCACTGCCACCATCAACGACCTTAAGCCCGCAGCAGATTATACCATCACAGTGTACGCAGTGACGGGCCGTGGAGACAGCCCCGCCAGCAGCAAGCCAATCACGGTCACGTACAAAACAGGTGAGACACATGGACAGTGCTACTAGCTTCTGGTTTATCTCATCATTGTCCTCCATTTCAGTTGGGAGTAATGGGCCTGTTGGCTTTGGTGGAGTTACACCCCAGATGGATTTGGCCCATCGTGTTCATAATGTTACAAAATGGGATGGCAGCTTTTGGAGAGGGGAGTTGAGAATAAGACTAAACAAACTTACCGGAGTCGTGGACTTGTTGTCCGGGGGGAACCACTTAACATCCATCTTTGTTGGAGTGAGCATACCAAGCAAAGGCTGGCTCCTCGCACGTGGGGTGTCAAACCACTTGGCTGTTTGATGTAGGATGACTATTCTGCTGCATCTTATCTCTGGCATTTTTAATGCACTGTGGCACGTAGGTACTCTGACCCTAATAGGAACTACCCTTGATGAGCTCTCTGGGGCAAGGACTGTCGTCTTGATAGTTGTTTGTATAAGGTTTGAGCCAACTCCCATTGAAACTGATGGAAAATCTCTTTAATGGCCCTTTTAAAAGACTTCCACTGCCCTTAATGGGTATTGGATGTAGTGAGCTCAGTACTATGGGCCTGATATGTGATGCTTGATTGGGACCCCTAGTCAGATTGTAAACTGCTTGGAACAGGGACTGTCGACTGCTCTGTCTGTACAATGGGGTTCCATTCACAGGCACCACTGTAATAAACGTGATCAATAATAATATGTGCCATTATGGTACAAATAATAAGTCAGCGCAGCGTGGGTTTTCCATTAAAAAACCAGTAACAGTCTCAAAGAAGAAAAGCAGAAGAAGTTGCAGGTGGGAGGTCACAGTGGGCCCTACGGACATGGGATACGGGTGAGGAAAGGAGACTTCTTGCATTGCAGACGCTCACCGGGCTTATTTTTTCGATGTGCAGAGATTGACACGCCATCCCAGTTGCAAGTGACCGATGTTCAGGATAGCAGCATCAGTGTCAGATGGCTGCCTTCGACTTCTCCGGTCACGGGTTACCGAGTGACAAGCGTCCCCAAGGATGGCCATGGGCCCATGAAAACGAAAACTGTCCCTGCAGGTGAGTACATCTTCACATCCCCAGGGATCTCGCCCCAACTGCCTGGAGTCCATTGGCACCACTTCCTAAAACCCCTAGGGGGAGTCACTTGAGAGTGCCTGGGGCAAATGTCCCTCTCCGGGCCTGAGCATGTTGGCTTAAGGGCTCTTCTGGTGACTTTGCATTTTGCCCTCTGGGACATTTCAGTGTTTTACCAGCTGTGCTGAGATTAGCTCTCAAGGCTGTTTGCTGCTGAGGTCAGGTTAATGTTCAATCCCATTCCAAAAAGTGGTGAAGATCTGGCTGCATTTGTTTTGTTTCTCTAACATGGCGAGACTGATCACAGGGCTCCAGCAGCCTCAAGGGGCCTTCGAGTGGGTATGAATGACAGTAACACTCACTTGAAGGGCTCTTTGCATTGTCGGAGCAGGCTGAAGGAGCCTTGGTATACGTGAGTCAGGCCAGGTTCGGCCAATCTAGTCTGACTCTGCTGAGGTTTGGCATCGCACAGTTCAGTACCTTTGCTCAGTACCGCAGCAAGGCAAATTCACCAAAGTTTGGTCCAGCTTTCAAAATAAGGCCCACGAGTCGAAGCACGCAGTCAGAATTCCCCATGGGAATGAATGTGTAGCTGCTTGGCTGTGTTACCCCCCTGCTTCCTCCCACCTCCCCAAGCTCTGCAGTGAGCTGTGTCCATTCCATGCAAGGGACTAGGCCAGGAAGCTGGAAAGGTTGGCGAGCCATAACCCTGCCCCAGCTCTGCGGGTTCTCAGCAGCCACCCAGAGAGGCTGCAGAGTTCCTGCTGTACTCAGCCCCCTCCAGCAAAGGCAGCAGGTCTGCCAGGAGACCACTAGTGACTGAATCTCTCTGCCCTCTCCAGTAGAATTCCCAGACAAAGCCACGCTGACTAGTCCCTGGTTTTTACGTAGCGTGGGGCACGTGAGTCCTTCAGTGAAATTGCTTTGGTTCCTTTTCCTGGCCCCTCCCGCTTTCCCCAAGCAACCCGCACAGACTTTCTGCGGAGATGGGCAGGAGACAATCTGCATAGCCACTTTTACCTCCACGCGGCCACCATGCACGGCTTCGGCTATGACTTTGCTCCCCTCTCTGCCACTGATTTCAATGGGAGTTTGGCACCTAAATACCTTTGAAGATCTAGGTTTAAGACACAAAATCATCTCTCTATTCCAAATTATCCTGGTGTTGTCTTTTCCTTGCAGATCAAACCCAAACTACCATCGAGGGCCTGCAGCCCACAGTCGAGTATGTGGTTAGTGTCTATGCGCAGAGTCAAAACGGAGAGAGCCTCCCTCTGGTTGAGACCGCCGTTACCAGTATGTATTTAATTTCCCAGAAGAAACAAAACAACCACCAAACCCACCTCTAGTATCTTCTGCTGTGTGCACCTTTTACTGTGGGAACTCTGGGGACAGCTAGATTCCAGAAAAGGACGAGCGCCCCTCTCATTAAGAAAAAGCCTAGCTGGATCAGCTGCCAAAATACGCAGTCCCCCCAAATGCTGCCAAAATATGCAACCCCCCACAATGCCGTGCTTTTATTTTCTTTCACTAAAAATGGCCAAAGCAAAATCATTTTTCTTTTTTGTTTTTTTGTTTGTTTTGTTTGCCTTTAGCGAATCTTTGAAAAATGTTTTGCATAGACCTCATTTCTGGAGCTGGAGGGCAACGGTGGTTTTAGAGGGCTAGATTTTAACTTAGAGCATTTGCCTGAGCGAGGGAGTAAGAACCCGCTTTACACCCTTTTGTCGGCCACTAGACCTGGGGACCAGGTATGCAGAAGTAAGCATGGCTTACACACCCGATTGCTCACTCCCGAGAGCAGCTGGGTGGGCAATGGGCGGAGTCTTGGTCCATCCTTCTGCGTGCTCCCCTGCTGGTATAGGACAGCGGCAGAGTACTACTCGGGGAGCAAGGAGAAAGCAGGGAAGAACCTGTCACTTAGAGGGGTGTTTCTAATGCTCAGTGTCTCCCAGGGCTGCTCCTGGTGCATCCTGCTTTATGAACCTGCCCTTGCTCAGGCCTGTCTGTAAAGCCACAATCTAACCCAAATAACTATAAAGCTGTGGTAAGCAGAACAGGAATTTTCTGGAAGTGTTGCATAGGCGTATTGCATAAGCTGCATCAGTCTTAAGCCAAAAGTTTCCTATAAAATCACCTTTGCTAACCTTAAAGCATAGGGAATGCAGGTCGATAGGGCTAACGTCACATTGCAAAACAGTGACTCTGTGAATCGTTATGAAGATTGATTCATATCTGATGATTACGGGCCCAATCCTCAGCAGGTGTAAATGTGGATCGCTCCACAGAAGTCCTCACCGGAGCTGTGCGCATTTACCCTGGCTTACGACCTTACGCTCAAGTGTAATCGCATGAGATGACGACAATGAGGGGCTCTAATTTGTGGGTATATTTGTGAGATCATTGTGTGCATATGGGCATCCCATGCACGCTCGTTACAAAGCCAAAGGTTTTTCTTGATTTAGAATATAATCTACATAGTCATTTGCTATCGTTACAAATGATTTAATTGGATGTTAATTTATGAAAGAAAATCGCGGGACTGATGCTCCTCGGCCTCGTACGGTTACTTACACCGGTGAAGAGTGAACGCAACAGGGGTGTGAAAGGCCCCGAAATCGGCATGGTGGGGCCTGATTTCAATGCACTGGGCCAGTGTAAAGGAGACTCATAGTGTGTGTAAATTCCATTTCTGGCACTTTAAGGTCTTTCTCTGAGCCGAGTGGCGTAAAGGGGCCTTAGTGTAAACAAGAATCAAACACACGGTGGGGTGAAATATTGGCCTTATTCAAGTCAATGGCAAAACTCCTATGGACTTCAGTGGGATTTCACCCATTGCGTTTTACACTCACTAAGCAGAGGTGTAAAGATCTGTGCAAGGCAGGGGAGAATCGGGCACCTGCAAACCGGAAGACTGCTTTGCATGTAATCAGAATGCTTCTTTTCCCCCCTCCCCACAACCTGCTTTTATCACATAACCTCTTACCGTTAATTTGCCTAACAGACATTGACCGCCCTAAAGGACTGACATTCACTGAGGTGGATGTCGATTCCATCAAAATTGCTTGGGAAAGCCCCCAGGGGCAAGTCACCAGCTATAGGGTGACCTACTCAAGCCCTGAGGATGGAATCCATGAGCTAGTGCCCGCCCCCGACGGTGAAGACGACACTGCCGAGCTGCATGGCCTCAGGCCCGGTTCTGAGTACACTGTCAGCATCGTTGCCTTGCACAATCACCTGGAGAGCCAGCCCCTGATCGGGACCCAGTCCACAGGTACACCTCTGTCTACACCGCCCAGCGGGCCATAGCAACCATGGCTTAAGCCCTGGTGGGTCCAGTGTCCTTCTGTGTGCAGTTGGTGCCCGGCTGCGGGAGAACCTCGATAGGAGCCTGGGGGATATTTGCTATTGAGAGGGTTGGAGAGGTGGATGATGCTTGAAGATTACTAAATATTTATTAAGTAAACCTCTGGAAGGCGAGAGTTACAATAATGGTCGGCTGCTGAGGATAGCAGGGTTAGGGCCACATCACAGACACCTCAGAGCAGGCATCTTCCATCACCTTTTAGCCCCTGTCCCTACCGATCCTAGTGCAATTCAGGGGGTGATCTGGTCCCCAGCACACGTTAGAGCAGCCTAGCCTGAGCAGACAGTAACAGTCCTCAAGGAGCCATCCCAGGAGCATATCACACATTAGCCACACCCCCTCCTCTCTTTGGATGCCCAGGATGGCAGTGGCAGGACCAGGGACAGATGATATCAAGGGCAAAGGGTGGTTTCCTGTCCCTTTTGTGCTGCCAGGGCAGCGCAAAAGGAATGGATCGGAGGCCAAAACCCATCCTTTAAACATATATATTCTTTCAGGACAGTCCCTGCTCTACCTATAGGCCACTTAGCCCTTTTGTACCCCAAGTGCTTCCCAATCCCTCTTTGGCATTGCTCTGAAGGAGCTACTGTATGCTCACAGCCTGCCCCCAGCTTGTCATTTACACCTTTCCCACAACAGGGTAAAGGTAGGCTCCCTTCAAAAGAGTCCCTCCAGTACGTAACCATCAGGCCCTCGTTTCAAGGCTACAACAGGAGAGAGAAGATTGTTCAAGCATCCGATGCCTGACATGGAGTCCATGAAACATTCCATCAAGAGAGGCCTAGACACTCTCTGGCTCTGGATATTGCAGGTTACCTTGTTTGCTGTCTCACAGCTACAACTGTGCTTCATGGACAACACCCATGTTGGTGTGATACGCTCTTTCACAGGAGCATGGCCATCCTGCTAGAGACCACATCAGAGCCAGATCCTGCTAGATCCATTGATTAAACTTTTTATTAACCAATCTCCTCTATGAAATAAGAGAAACGTGCGCGCACACACACAAAATAATTACCGTTTCCTCCTATCTTGATTTAGAATTTTCCTCTTGCTAAATAATTCCCAATTCACACCAGTGGTTGTATACATTTCAACTGGGTGTTTGCCCAAGAAATGGGAACTGGAACTATTATGGGAGCTCTGTCTGCTGCCAGCAATCTGAAATCTACCGCAGAGTTTCCCGCGTTGCCAGCCAAGTCCTGATAACACTTTACAAGCGACACCTCCATTAATTTGCAAATGAAAAGCTGACATTAAAATTCCATGAGTGCAGGGAAGATTATGGATCTTAATTTACAGATTAATATAAAAAAGAAATTTAAACTATCCTAAGTGCTAGAATGATTGAAACTGGACAGGCTGTTTATACCTGTCATATACGCAAACAATGGTTCTTAAACCACTGTCTGGGTTTACCCTTTAGGGACCCTTTTACAAAACTATTGGAGTTCTGTTGATTTTCATGGGCTTTGAATGAGGCCCTATTTCAGTAAGCAAGGGAGAATTGCATTGTTTCTACATGCTGTAAAATCAGAGTGCTTTGCAGCACCACGGTAATGGTGGGCATGATGGTAAGCTACATATTTGTTCTGTTGTAGACCAAGAATGACAACTAATAAGACAATCAATATGTCACATGATGCTTCTGTTTCTTTAGTTTATAGGAACCAAATGATTTCTTCTAAAAAGTTCCTTATTCATGCATTGAGTATATTAGCTCTGGAAGATATCATATGTAAACAGCATTATGGCTTTCACAGCCCTGATTCTCCACTGCCTTGTGTAGTCATCTACACCTGTGTAAGTGGCTGTCAAATGCTCCCATTTGGGCTTGGCGGTATTTTTACATCCTCTCTGTACTCACTGGGCCTTCTGCTCCACTCTCGTGCCCTTGTACATCCGGAGTAACTCTGTAGAGATCAGTGGAGTTAGACAAGCTGCAAGGCCGTGGTAAAACTGACTTAAAATATCAGGTTGGGGGCATGAAGAGTAGAGAAAGGCAGAAGAGGAACGGACATAGAGACTGACCTACTGAATGTAAGCACCACCAAAGCCAGCTTTTGATAGCGCCGCCACAGAGCTTCTCGGCTCTTTTGAGCTGCCCTTTTCATTTCTATTGGACTCAGGGCCAGCGCAACCCATTAGGCGACCTAGGCGGTCGCCTAGGGCACTGCTATTTCGGGGGCGCCGGCGCCCCAGCCGGCCGTGCAAATTTGGGGGCGGGACCTTCCGCCGCCGCTGTCGGGGGCGGCATTTTGGGGGCGGGACCTTCCGCCGCCTAGGGCGCCGGAAAAGCTGGCGGCGCTCCTGATTGGACTACCCGGATCCACCCATTTCTGGAGAGAAGTAGCATCACAGATTTGGGCATCCAAGTCTGATCCTTGAACACCTTAGCTCCTAGGGATTATGGTGACGGGAGCCAATAGCTACCCGAGCTAGATCATTACCCTAGGCCCTCGCTTGTGTATTTCACACCTAGGACTATTTCATGCTCATGATTGATAAATGCTATCTTGACTGGTGCCATGTTCTCCCAAACTAACGGTCGTCTAATTTCAATTTTTCACAGCGATTCCTCCTCCAACAAATCTGCAGTTTGTTCAGGTAACTCCAACCAGCCTGAAAGTCAACTGGAACGCGCCCAACGTTCGTCTCACTGGCTACAGGGTGCGAGTGAATCCCAAGGAAAAGACGGGGCCGATGAAAGAAATCAACCTCTCCCCAGACAGCACATTTGCTGTCGTGTCGGGATTAATGGTGACTTTTTGACCTTTCATTTTAACGGGTGCGGTGGGGGGGGGGGGCAGAGGGGGATGTTGGATTTCTTAAGCAATTTAAAAATGCTTTGGGCCAGAACTGCAGCGGGGGTAAATCAGCATCGCTCCTGCCAGTCCGGCCTTTGTTTTAAGTCTGGTCAGTTGTGGAACATAGTCCCTTGGATCTCAATAGTTAAAAGACAGTGGATCTGTCTGCTTAAACTGCAGTCTCCCTGTCCCCTCTTCACTCCGTCCCTTCCAATAAAGCCTGAGGACTTCTCAGGCAAATATGCATCTGTCATACACAAGCTACTGCGCTCGTTACCAGAGGAATGGTAAAATTCTCTGGCTGGTGTTATGCAGGAGGTCAGACTACAGGAGCTAACGGTCCCTTCTGGCCTTAGACTCAGTGAATCTATTGATCTTTTTTTTTTTTTTGGAAGCTTCTGAATAATTTGAAAAATTAAAATTTTTCATTAAATTCATTGTCAAACCTGAATTGGGCCAGCTCCAGCTGCTCTAAACTGGATTAGTTCCAGTGGAGTCAAGGGCTGCTGATCTAACCCCAATTAAAGGGCGATCTGGAACTTCCATTGAAATTTTTCTCAAAGCAGAGCACTCTTTGGTAGTACAATGTTTCTGTTAGTGTTAGGTAGCTCAGTACATATATTACCTTCTTCTCAGGAATCCTAAACTTCTGCAGCCCAGAGATGGCGTTCTGCCCCCCAAACCATCCAGGTTTCCACTGTAATTTCTTCTGCTTCTATGTGTGTGGGGGAGGGATAGCTCAGTGGTTTGAGCATTGGCCTGCTAAACCCAGGGTTGTGAGTTCAATCCCTGAGGGGGGGGATTTAGTTGGGGATTGGTCCTGCTTTGAGCAGGGGGTTGGACTAGATGACCTCCTGAGGTCTCTTCCAACCCTGATAGTCTATGATTCTACTACTGTTATAGATCTGGAAATGCTGCAAGCAGATAATCACACAACCTTTCTTTAGCCAGCTATCTGGCCAGCAAATACTATGGTTGTACTCCAATATATACTTAGCCTTGCTGGCCAACATTCATGAAGGATCTTGGGTTCCTAGTACTGGCTGCCCTTGCTCTACCAGGCTACCCACTTCAATTTTTTTCATGTATTTATTTCAAATACATTTTCAAAGTTAAGGTTTCAAGCAGTTGCTAATAACAGTTTCAGCCTAAATGTGGTTTGCTTGCGGGGGAGGGGGAACAGGGGCCTGATTCAATTCTGACTTGCGTCTGTTTTATACCAAAGTAACACCATTGACTTGAACTGAGTTATGCCAGTTTAATTGAGATGAAAATCAGATCTCACTTTTTTGCATTTAACTGGAAGTAAATCTAACCCTCCTGGTGATCTTGAGCTCACTTGATTTCTATTTTCTTAAGAGTTTCATGTTTAAATAGGACATCCATGGTGACTAACCAATGTGAATCTACTAACTTCTGGATTAGCTCATGCTTGTTTCCTTGTGTCCCAGCTTTGCCTGCTTTTCTGAAGATCAGACATTCCATGTAGCTCCCTGATCATTGTATAACTTTGTTATTTCTAGGTGGCAACCAAGTATGAAGTCAGTGTGTATGCTCTGAAGGACTCTCTGACTAGCCGGCCAGCCCATGGTGTGGTTACCACCCTCGAGAGTAAGCAATCCTACTTTACAAATAGCAGCAGGTGCTATGCATGGAGTCAATGGGCTAAGTCCTGTGTAATTGCTGAGCAGAAGCAACTGAGTGAAGACATCAGCATGTGGCCCTTTAAAAATAGTTGATGAATTTCAAAGATTCTGTTAGGGTTTTTTTTTCTTGTAGCCCTCCCCTACCCTCTGCCAAATCATTGCTTCTGCCCGTTATACTGATCTCAGATCCTTCTGTGCAGATATCAGCCCTCCCCGCAGGGCCCGTGTGACAGATGTTACCGAGACAACCGTCACAATCACCTGGCGCACCAAGACAGAAACTATCACCGGTTTCCAGGTTGAAGCCATCCCAGCAGATAGCCAGAGCCCTATTCAACGGACCATTAGCCCTGATGTTAGATCCTACACCATCACCGGTAAATTAGATTCTTCATCAGACCGTCTCTTCTGCATTGTAATATCTTTCAGTGACCAGGCTCATCGGAGATGCATTTGATTGCTAATCTGTACTGGGGATACCTTGGTGGGAATGGAGCTCAGGTGCCCCTTCTAGGTGGCTTCCTTATGCTGATCTTCTAACACACATACACAGTAACCTTGAGAACCCTCATTAAAGCCTTTGATCCTACCAAGCCCTCTGAGAGCAGATTGAAGATAACAGACGTTCCTTGCATGGCGGGGTTATAGAATCTGGCCCTGACTTGATGGGAGCGCAGGAAAATAGTCTTGTGAGCGTTCACATTTTGTCTGAGGATGGAAGTGTTTTCCAGAGCAGCTGCTAAGGAAGTGCACTTTTTCAGACCATTAATACTCTTGAGTACTGGATTTTTCACTTGCACTTTGCAGACCTTGTTTCACATCATGATCAGACCCTTGTTAGCCGGTCCAGAGGTCCAGCTGCCTGATTTCATGCAGGACTGATCTTTCTAGACCATCCCCATTAGGAACCTTCTAAGATCTGAACAGATCTCCAGTGACTATTATTCCACGACCCTCTTGGTTCCATTCCCTAGATCATCTTTGCATTCACGTTTTCTGCTGGTTCCACTGGTACATATTTCGCTTTTCCATTCATTATTCCTACCCTGATCATTGAGAACTAATGAGAACAATGTCCCCGTCTCCTTGTAGCAACCCTTTATGCGCTGATTGGTCATAGGTTTGTGCCCTGTATCTGAAGCTAAGGGAGAGCAGTGGTGGGAGGAGGCTGAATACTCTGTTAGAAGATGTGTATTTCTTGGATAAAGGTAATAACCATCTCGGATTTATGAGTGGGATTTTCAAAAGCACTCGGCATGGACCTAACTCTGCCCCCATTGACTTCAGCGGGAGCAAAGTTAAGCCAACGGGGTGCTTCTGAAAAATCTCACCCCTAATTCTTTGCAGGTCTACAGCCAACATACCCAGCCTGGGCATTAAGAGCTAGTTAGATTCTACCTGTAGCAGTGATTGCAGCAGCTTTCTGTATCACTTTTTAAGGCTGAAACTGTAATATTTCTACTCTAATTCCAGGCTTGCAACCAGGCACAGACTATAAGATCTACCTTTACACCGTGAACGAGAATGCCCGCAGTTCCCCTGTAGTGATTGATGCTTCCACCGGTAATGGCACTTCTTGTTTCTTTTACATCTGAACAGAAATTATACTTGTGCTTTCCTTGACTTTGATCATATATGTAGTTTACTGCTTTTTACAGCCTTATTTTCCCCTCTTTGAGCATGAAGTGGATTATCGTCAGCAGGTGACTGCAGCCCATGGAAACTCGTTACTTCTCTTCAGCCCTCAGGGCAGGGGAGGTGAAGTCATGTTTGCTTTTACCACATTCATTAACTGATTTTGTTTGCTCTTAGCCATCGATGCTCCTTCCAATCTGCGCTTCCTCACAACCACAAGCAACTCCCTGCTGATTGCTTGGCAGCCGCCCCGTGCCCGGGTCACGGGCTACATCCTCAGATATGAGAGACCCGGTACCCAGCCCAAGGAGCTGATCCCTCGCCCCCACGTCGGCACCACGGAGGCCACTCTTACCGGTACGTCTGTTCCATTTGGGAGTTCATCTGGTTCATGCCCCCGGCACTGAACAGAGAATCCCACTTAGATGGTGGCATTCCCCAAGTGATCCAGCAGGGGGTTCAGTAGGTGTACGGTTACCAGCACCACGGGTCTTGGCCCAGGTGGGGATCAGACACTGTGGAGCTGTGCATGTGGGCAGAGCCTGGCATCCACTCCATCCCCCCCACGTGCCAGCCAGTGCCACTGAGCAGGCAGGGAAGGACAAATAATCTGTACCAGGTAAAGGGCTGGTGCAGATTACACCCTGCTAGAGCAAGGAGAAGCCAAAGACGACGATGTGGTCTCAAGTTGCAGTTGGGGAGGTTTAGGTTGGATATTAGGAAAAACTTTTTCACTAGGAGGGTGGTGAAGCACTGGAATGGGTTTTCACTAGGAGGGAGGTGGTGGAATCTCCTTCCTTAGAGGTTTTTAAGGCCCGGCTTGACAAAGCCCTGGCTGGGATGATTTAGTTGAGATTAGGTCCTGCTTTGAGCAGGGGGTTGGACTAGATGACCTCCTGAGGTCCCTTCCAACCCTGATATTCTATGATTCTATGATAACACAAGGAAACCTAAATGGATTCTTTGTGCTTAGTATGACTCTGATTGGAAAGTGCATTGTATTTGTGCAGAAAGCTCTAGTATTAGAAACCATAGCAGGGAGCGAAACCTTGAGGAGTCTCTGTTTAGCTATCCCGGACTCATTTTGTAATTAGGGGTTTCCTCAAGCATGAGGTCATTCTGTTCCTCCCCAGGTCTGGAGCCAGGAACCGAATACACCATCTACATCATTGCTGTGAAGAACAATCAGAGGAGCGAGCCATTGGTTGGCAGGAAAAAGACAGGTAAAATAATGTTCCGGTCCACCCCGAGGGGAGAAGTTGACCTCTCCTCATTGGGGAATTAGAGCCTCAGCCCTGGGGGTAATGTCTTCCCCAGAGGGCTAATTTTATAACATTGCTTAAAATATCCCTTTCACTGGTGTATGTTGTTAATCAAATACCAGCTTTCCCTAAGTGACAAGCTGCTTGTCGAAAGTAGCATTTTTCCTTCATTTTCTTTTTCTTCCTTCAAAAGAGGGATACATTTTCATAAGCAGGGATTCTGCGACGGACGAGGTGATCTGCTGAACAATGCAAAGCACAGTTCAGTGGGCTCAGACACTGAGGACCTGAGATTGCATTCAGTTTGTTTCTTCCTTTCAACCAGAATGAAATGAAAGCTAACACTCACTTTTCCTTCTAGCCTGTGATGGGCTCAGTGGGAGAAGCCCACATAGACTGAAGCTGTTAATTTGATGCGCGCTTTTGATACATTTGAATTTTGTCTGACTTTGTGTCCCTGTCTGTGAGGCGCTGCAAGGAGAACGTAGCCAGTAAAATCTCTGTCATCCAGCTGGAGACCTCAATAGCATAGGAGGGAATCCCTTCGCACATGCCCAAGGTTTTCTTCAGTTGATAGACTACAAATGTCTATTGCAATCACCTCTTGTTTTCTTAATTTGCGCATTGGTGGCTTCTCTGGGTGCAGTGACCATAGCTTTGCCTCAATAGTATGAAAATTAATAACAGACTTTTTCTCTTACCCTCCCCACACTTCAAAATATAGATATTAAAAAATAGCCTCTGTAGAGGTCCAAAAAAGTGTGCTGTACTCGTGGGAGAGTTGCCAACGTTTAATTGCTTTGAGCGCTTCACAGCATTCACTGTAGTTGCCTAGTTTATCATAACTAATGCTGGGGCTTAAGGTGCTTTGCTTTATTGCTTCTAACCTTTCTTTGGCTAGATGAGCTCCCGCAGCTGGTAACCCTGCCGCACCCCGACCAAGGAGGACCAGAGATTCTGGACGTACCTTCCACTGTGGAGAGGACTCCTTATGTCACAAACAGGTTTGACAATGGAAATGGTATCCAACTTCCAGGCACCAGTGGCCAGCAAACACTAGTGAACCAGGGACAGCAAGTCTTCTTTGAGGAACATGGTTTTAGAAGGACCACCGCTCCCACCACAGCAACTCCAATTAGGCACCGGCCGAGACTGCAGACACCAGATGTGGACGAAGAAATCGACCTCAGTAACAGGTACCCATTCCCGAGAGTGGACTCAGTTCAGCCTTCATTCCCTGACTTACTAGGGCCCAGGCGCAATGACACCACGGGCCAGGAAGCTCTTTCTCAGACAACCATCTCCTGGAGGCCCCTGCTGGAGAGCTCTGAATACGTCATCTCATGCCAACCAGTCGGCACCGACGAACAGCCTTTACAGGTAATTGATTGTTTTTTCTCAGATGCACTGTGAATGCTGCCACGCTATTGGACTTGACTACGGCAGTCCTCAGACATTTAAGGAGAAAGGACCTTGGGATTCTAGCTTCCCGTGGTTGCATTGTAGAGTTGATATATGCAAGTTCTGGCTCTAAGATTCCATCTGCATCCACCCTAGGTAATTTCTGCTTGCCACTTCACCGTGTAGTATTAACAGCCCTGCCAGGTTAACGCTGTTTTAGCCTCTGGCTGAGGGCAGGGCCCTGAGGATGGTGCTGTGCCTGGGGGAGAACAGAGGGTATATTGGCTAAAACAGAAAGACCCTGGGGCTCTGTTTGCACTTCTCCATAAGAAAGTGCTAATACAGCGAAGGAGATGCTTGGGGATTTTATCCTATAAAAATGCTTAAGAAGAGACCGATACAAGGTTGTGGAATCTCCATCACTGGAGGGCTTTAAGAACAGGTTAGACAAACAGCTGTCTGGGTAATACATAAACCTGCCTCAGTGCAGGGGGCTGAACTAACTTACTGAGGTCCCTTCCAGTCCTACACGTCTATGATACTATGAAATTCAGTAGTGGAATGAGGCAGCCAAGTTAATATTGCTGGTCTAAAGATGGTCTTGTGGCTAAAGTAAAACACTGGGAATTTCGGGGATTTGGGTTCTGTTCCTGTTCTACCAAAGACTTCCTGGGTGATATGGGGCAAGTCACTTCACCTTTGTCTAAAACTGAGATCGTAGTAGATCCCTACTTCACCGTGGGACATGGAGGCTGAATTCATTGATATTTGTTAGGCACTCTGGGATCCACAGGACTGGGCCCCATTTTGCTAGACACGGTACAATCACTTATGAAGACACCAGCCTTACCCTCAGCAGCCTGCAGCCTAAGAAGCATACTCTTGCTAAAGCCAATTTTGTGGTGATGTACTTGCAGTTCAGAGTTCCTGGAACTTCCTCTTCTGCTACCCTGACCGGCCTTACTAGAGGTGCCACCTACAACATCATCGTGGAGGCACTGAAAGATCGTAGGAGACACAAAGTTCTGGAGGAGGTTGTCACAGTTGGCAATGCTGGTAGGTTAAAGCTAAACAGTCTGGGCAAAACTCTGCCTTGCACCTCTTACCCACAGCCCGGCTCTCACCGGGCACTCGCTAGGCCGCAGTGCAATAGGTTAGGAGCACCCTGTTTCCTCGTTTCACATCTTATTTACAACGGACACTAAAGAAACAGTTCTTTCTGGTTCTGTGGCGCAGATGACTATGCAGTATACTGACTCGATGATAAGAGCTGAGGTTAGTCTACTGCCTGAAGGTGCATTGAGAGTGAGGTGGGTGCCGACCAACTTCTGGTGGTGAAAGAGACTGTCCTAGCAGAAGTCAGAGATGCTAGGCCTCAATGTCATGGCCAACATTCCCACCCAACATCGAATTACTGGAACCAAAATAATGTACCTACCATGACAAAGGGGTTACTCTGAGTCCACCTCCTCCTCCCTGTCTCTCCGGTGACGGATGGCAATTCGCCAGATGAATTGCAGTGTCATCTCCCTGGTTAATAGAGTTGCCTGCTGGGAGGCTGTCTTTTGGCCACAGGGTCCAGCCACTGTCTCCCTGCCTGACAGCTGTGGTGTAACCAACACCTCTGCTGGTTGTAAATCGCCTGGCATGTTCACTGTATACGGGCAAACTGGCTGGGTGGAGTCCGACTCCATGCATGAGCAGACTTTGGGACCTTACATGAGCAAGATCCCTCCCTGAGGTAAACCTTCTCCTCTGTCACTTGAGGTTTCGTTCTGTGCCAGAGTTCAGCTCGAGCCCCAGTAGACCCAGCACGCCTGAAATGTATCACTCCCCCATTGTGCATCACAGAATCCAAACGCCCGCTGCTCCGTGTGAGTCCAGCACGTTCTTCTCTTTCTAGGTTTGTATCCCTGTGTATAACGCCGCTTTTTTCTCTTCTTTCCAGTGTCTGAAGGAGTGAACCAGCCAACCGAAGATACGTGTTACGATACTTACACTGGCTCCTTCTACCCCATTGGAGAGGAATGGGAGCGATTGTCTGAAACGGGCTTTAAACTCTGGTGCCAGTGCTTAGGCTTTGGCAGTGGTCATTTCAGATGCGATTCATCTAGTGAGTAGCTTGCTTTTGTCCATCCCTGCAGACCACTAAACTCCATGTCTAATTAGCACTAACGGCATGTTTGGCAGATGCAATCTGACCCAAACATGAAGCAAATAAATGCACACTCTAGTACATGTTTTACATCATCGAATGATGGAAAACTGGTTAACTGTGATTGAACTTTGCGGCTTATCCAGTACTGCTGTTCACTGCATAAGCAATGGTCATGTTTGTATTTATCTGTAATGCTTCTGTGAGGAAATTAACGTTTTCCCTTCCATTGCTAGGGGAGTCCAGTTAATGCTTGAAAATGAGAGATTGCGTGTCTAAAGTAGATCAGAACAGTCATTTAAGAAAACAACCCTGCATAATTAAATATATTTGATCTCTAAATCCTAACTTTATCCATCAGCACAATGGATTTGATACAAGTCTCATTAAGTTGACTTGGGACCAAAGTTTGGTTTGGTTTGAACGTACCGTCATAACACCTTGAGGTTGGCAATCAGCATTGCCAAACAAACAGCACCACTGCAGTCTCATGTAGTTTGAGTCTTCGCAGGACTTGGGCTTACGTAGACAATAGTCAGCTGAAGGGTCGGGGATGAAACAAAGTCAATGTGATTAAGTGGTTCTATAGGGCGTGTGTCTTACTGATTTAAATTGTGCTTTATATTGCAAAGTAAGCAAAGCAAAAAGGGAATTTCTATGTTGTATGTAGCTTTGAGAGTAATTGCTACAAGGCAGACATTTTTTCACAGGTCTAATCATTCTATTACATCATTTGATACACAAGGTTTCACTGTTGTTTTCCCATTATCGGTGTGAAATGATTATACTGTGTATTTACTTCTTTAAAAGACAAGTACATTTCCTCCCCTGCCTCTCTCCAGTGCCTGTTTAATTAAGCTTCCTTTTTATGTAGTTCCAGGGATTCCCTACGAATGACATTTTTAAATTTTCCCTTCCTGGAGAGGCTCCTCCACCTTTACCCAATCTAAAATGGCCCCTCTCCCGCTTAAAGTTCTAGTCTCAGATCGACAGCTGGGAAAAGGAGGGACAACTCTGCTCACATCCAGAGAGTTGTGCCCGTTTACACCAGCCGTGGATTTCTCCTTGGACCTTGGATTTCTCCCTCCTCCCCTTTGGTTGGCCCATGAGGTTTCACAGATCAATTCTCTGCCCCTTAAGCAACAGGCCTGTGTAGAGTAACCACCTGACTGTTGTTCCTCTGGTTCATTCAGAATGGTGCCACGACAACGGGGTGAACTACAAGATCGGGGAGAAGTGGGACCGCCAGGGCGAGGGCGGCCAGATGATGAGCTGCACGTGTCTTGGCAACGGAAAGGGAGAATTCAAGTGTGACCCGCGTACGTCCCTTCATATTGACGTTAACTCTGTTTCAGGCTTTCATCTTATCTGTGCTCTTAGAATCTCGCCATTGTGGCACAGAGTGGGTGGAACCTAAGTACGGTTAATAATGGGCCTGTTTTACTCTGTGTAACACGGCACTCCATGGTGGGTGAACAGTAGGGGGGGGACTGAAGCTATCTCTGGAGTTTAGAGCATGAACTAAAAGACCCTTCTCTGTTAGACAAGGCTGTAGCAGGCTCATCAACCTCCAGGCCCGCCGACAGGGGCAGGCAAAGGGGACAATTGCCCAGGGCTCGGGGGGATTTAAAAGGGCCTGGGGGCCCCTGTCCACTGCTGTGGTAGCAGCGACGGCAGCCAGGCCCTTTTAAATCACCCGGACGGCAGGGCTCTTACGGACACACATGACGCTCTGGGCCCTGTACTTTGGGGGGCCCTGCTGACCGGCGCAGTCAGTCCCGGAAGTGACGGCGTATCATCACTTCCGCCCCAGGCCCTGCCCCCACCCTGGGGCTCGGAATTGCTCTCGGCTGGCCGGGACAGAGCACTGCATTGCCTTACAGATGATGAGTAAACGGAGTGCTTTAAATCAATTGACTCCCCCAACGCCAATCAACGAGTCATTGGCAGAACTGGAGACGGGAGCTCGGCCTCCTAGGTTCTTGCTCTAGCCGCCCCACCGCCCTACCCCCAAAATCTTAATCCTTAAAAGCAAATATAGACCATGTGACGGAATCTTGCTTCTTCCTCTGATTCTCCACAGACGAGGCAACATGCTATGACGATGGTAAGATGTACCACGTAGGAGAACAGTGGCAGAAAGAGTACCTTGGTGCCATCTGCTCCTGTACTTGTTACGGAGGACAGCAGGTAGGCATAACTAGTCTGGCATGTTAATCCTGATGTGATGATGCATATTACTGGGAAACCAGTGGGGGAAAATGTGACATTTTATTAATAGCTTGCTAAAACCTTAGAAGTTTAGGTTTGAGTCAGCAATTACATGACCAGGGAATGCTGTCACCTCTGAAATAAACACTTGGAAAGGCCCTTCTCCCCCCAAAAGCAAAGATGAATGTCAAGAAAAGTCAAAGTTGGTTGCCTTTGTGCCTCTCCCAGCTTTGCAAACACGTCCAGTACACCAACTAGAGATTCTCAAACTCTGGCCACAAGCCCTTAGTGGTGGTCTCTGAAGATAGGGGCAAGCTCATCCTCCTTTCCAGCTGCTGAATTATACATACTTTCCTAACACTTTTCCAGCTAAGCAGTTGCTCCGTGGACCGTTACATGCTCACACAGTGGTGAGGGGAGTGGGACATGTAAGTGGGGGAGGTATTCATGAAACAGTCTCACTGTTGAAATGAGGCCCACTCTGGAAAAGTCTGAGAACCCCGCTGCAGACTTACTTAAACCAACCCCTTACACTCCTCTCACCTTGAATCAAAGGGTGTCCACGTTAGTGTCACACACAGCCAGAAGAGAGGCCGGTAGCAAGAAAAGCAACGAATGGGAATGCATAAGGAGGAAGGTAAAGCGGAGACCAGTCCCTACTTTAACTTCACACCATCTTCTACTTCCTTGCGGTGTGAATCATCACTGTTACGCTGGTGTCAAACCGGAGTAGCTTCATCGATGTCAGTGCAGTTTCCCCAGGGATGAAATCTGATTTGTGTATAAAGTATTAACTTGATCTGTCATGAGGATCCTTAGAAACAGTATCTGATTTGAGGTGTGTTTCTCAAGGGCTGGCGCTGTGACAACTGCCGCAGACCTGGTGCTGAGACGGCCCCCGAAGGCGCTGCTGGCCACTCCTACACGCAGTTTTCGCAGAGATACCACCAGAGCACAAATACTGTACGTATAGAGACCCCATGTCCATTCGTTACGAGTCTTGCCGGGGGCGGGGGGGGGGGAGAAAGTGTGTATTACCCACAACTCTTGTTAATAATAATCATGGATTAGAACCATGATTTCCATTTGTTCTGCAGTTGACACAAACTCTTTAAAGCCTTATTCAGCAACGAACTTAAGCACATGCTTAAATTTTAAGCACACGCTTAAGGTTGTTGATTATAATGGGACTTAATCACAGGTTTAAGTCTCACTACATGCTTTAGTACTTTGCTGGTTTGAGGCCCTAAATAATGGGAGTTCTTCTCCATTCCAAACCTTCACGTACTAAGGCAGATCAATAGAATGGTTTGTAGTGAGAAATCTAAACAGCTGCAAATGCAAGGAGTTTGGCTGCATTTCTCAGCCGAGATTACTACGTTACAGCACTTGTCTTTTACAGTATTGAGCACTAACTGGTTTCCTTTCCTCCCGACAGAATGTCAATTGCCCAATTGAGTGCTTCATGCCCTTAGATGTACAGGCAGACACACAACATCGACCAGGAAAGTAACATCCAGCAAGTCTTACACCACCACCACCAAAAATCCATCCACCAAGATGACCATCCAAACGAGTGATGCTAGCAAAACCAGATCTTTAAGAATGGCCTTCTGCTCCGGAGTCACTTTCCCAGCTTAAGCTCAACTCACAGCTTCTCCAAGAATCATTCTTGGCACGTTTCAGACTTTTCTCATGATTGATAGCAGTGTGTATTGTTTTGTTTTTCTCAGTGTTTGATACCGTTCAGTATTTTCAAATGAAAAAAAGATACTAAATTGTGAATTGGTTGGGGATCAAAATAAGACCGGGGCAGGGGGAGTAAATAGGATGGAAGGCTCCCTTGCCATGCAAACAAAAACGACACTACTAACGTTTAGAGGAAGGAAAGTCCACTGAACTCTTCTGCTTTCACCTAAGCGTGCAGCCAGCAATAACCTAAGTGACTGCATACCCCATCACTGTGATATTTAAAATATGCACAGTCCTAATTCTTTCTAAATGATCCTATTATGTTTCTAGCTGTATCTTTGTATCTCATACTGTTATTTATCAGTTTTGTTCCCCATCCCTCAAGTGTTTTTATATGGGAAAAAATGTATTGAAGAAACTTAGTATGCAGTTGATAAAGAGGAATTTGGTGTAATTATGATCGGTGATTATTTTTTATACTGTAAGTGCCAAAGCTTTACTACTGTGGAAAGACAACTCTTTTAATAAAAAGATTTACAAACCAAATGTGTGGCTAGTGATTTTTTCTTTGTTGTTGTTGCAAGGGGGTTCAGGGAAAGAAGGTGTACACTAAGCCGAAATAGCTTTGCCTTTGGAAAGAAGACGGGACAGGCCGTCTTTCTGCAATATGAAGTTGAAAATAGGAGAATATTTGTTGATCATTTTCTTAAAGAAAGTAGCATAGAAAACATTATTTGAATTACAGTAGCCCCTAAAGCAGGGGTCGGCAACCTTTCAGAAGTGGTGTGCCGAGTCTTCATTTATTCACTCTGATTTAAGGTTTCGCGTGCCGGTAATACATTTGAACGTTTTTAGAAGGTCTCTTTCTATAAGTCTATAATATAGAACTAAACTATTGTTGTATGTAAAGTAAATAAGGTTTTTAAAATGTTTAAGAAGCTTCATTTAAAATTAAAATGCAGAGCCCCCTGAACCGGTGGCCAGGACCCGGGCAGTGTGAGTGCCACTGAAAATCAACTTGTGTGCCGCCTTCGGCACGTGTGCCATAGGTTGCCTACCCCTGCCCTAGAGACACCAGTGGAGATCAAAGCACCACTGAGTTGGTACAAACCCCATAGAGCTAGCACACAGTAAGAAAGTGATTGAGAGAACTTCAGGGCAGGGACTCATTCGATGAGCCAGACAAAGAGCAGGAGAAAAGACGTATTATCTCCATTTTAAAGATGGGAAGCTGCAGGACAGCCCTTAAGGCCTCATCCAACAAGGTACTTAAGCATGTGACTAACTTTAAGCACAATTGTTGTCTCATCAATTTGAATGGGATTACTGACATGCTTAAAGTTAGCCCTATGCTTAAATATTTGCTGAACTGTGGCCCAAGCGACTTGCCCAGCGTCCCAAAGGAAGTGGCAAAGCCAGGAATTGAACCTACGTCTCTTGAGATCAGGCCTATGCCATAGCTACACGATCACCCATACAGAGTAAGCACTGGGGGGAAAAAAGATGATAAATGATCTTAACTCATCTCTCCTTATAACTGTTGATGGAGGATAATTTAATCACTCATTTCTAAGCAAGGGATGGAAATGTATAAAAGATACCGGTCTCAATTTTACAAGAATTTACAGATTCGTACTACTTCACTCGTCTTCCAAACATGAGCTGCTACATCTACATTCCCGACACGGCAAATTAAAAAAATCAAACTGCAGAATACAGTTTGTTCAGACACTCTTGCTAGTAAAAGTGATCTCAGCTGTAACCTCTAGGTGCTACTGTAATACATATAAGGGAAGGAATTAATTTTATGGCACCTCAGCAGAAATTCTCCACAGTAAGGGAAGACAGATATATTACATATATATAAAATATGGGAACAGGGCAAAGAAATGGACAACTGTATTTCTAAACAGGTAACAACTGTGGAATATTTGGAAGAATGTTTTGCTGTGATTTTGTTAAGGGAATGAAAATGTTACAGTCTGATCACGGTTATTCACAAACTTCCTAGTTTACGATTTCTATTTACTGCTGAAAAAAATGCATCCCTATTCTACCCTGTTTAGAGACTTTCTGGTGTTTACTGAAACAGCAGTTTTACCTTCAGATATTCAATTTTACATTCATCCAGCAGACTACCACAACTCTAAAAATATTATTCCTGTAGATTTTTTTTTTTAAAGCAAAGTCCGTTGGATTGCAATGAATTAAACTAGGAATAAGACCCTTTGGTTTGTACTGTCTGCATTGTAAAAACCTCAAGCTCAACACTTACGAGGAAATACCAAATGTGAAAGCTTCCCTCATGATTCCTGGAGCCAAATTCTGCTCTTAGTTATACAGGAGTTGCATTATTCAAGTCAATAGAATTACTCTGGATTTACTTAAATATAGAATGAGAATGGAATTTGGCTTCTTGACATGAGAAGTATGGCAATAGACAGCAATTGTTTTAACAGATTTCTATCAGGCAGCTGAATTGTTTGCGACTAGTAAAATTGTTGCAGTAAGAATGAGCAGTATCCCAATGTTGTTCCAATAGATGAGCTAAATAAGTACCTAAAATATACCAGGGTTAGATCTGCGGACAGAAAATTAATTTTCTTGTAAACTAGATTTCCATTATTGTATCTTTCCCAAGCTGTGTTATTCATGTCCATCCAGACCTCACTAGAGGAATCTATGCCTTTATGACCTCAGCTCCAGATAACTAGCTCACTCTGGATAACTTAGACACTATAAATCCTGCATCTTGGCAGGGGGTTAGACTAGATGAGCCTTGCAGGCTCTCTAATCCTACGAATCATAGAGACATAGGAATTGCCAGACCGGGGTCAGTCTTCTCCAGGGTCCTGTCTTTGCCAGTGGCCAGTACCAGATGCACCTGAAGAATCTGCAAGAAACCCCTATAGTAGCTATTTGTGGGAGAAGCTGCCTGCAGAGAACATTTCCACCTGACTGAGCCCAGTTAGTCAGATGTTTGTTTATAACCTGGAACACGAAAGTTTATATCCCTTCTAAAGCTCCCATTTATTCTTTTAATATTCTAACTCTGGATATTCTTGTCATGGGGCTAAATGATGTATTTGGGGGTGCCCTTGATAACCATTAGCCAAGGGCAGAATAGAGGTCGTAGAAAGAACTGTGAAATGCAAGCAATATTTTCTTGTCAATTTTTTTTTCAAAAGGAGAGGATGTTTGTGTGATGATTCCATCCAGCTCTATTGCAGAATGGGACAACAAAACCGCTCGAGGACTTCAGAGAGAAGGATTGGCAAGTAGAGCTGGCCAGAAAATGATTTTCCCAGATGATGAGAATTTTTGAGATAAAAGGTTTTTTTTCCCATCTGTAGCGGGGTGGTCACCCCGCTTCAGCCCTGAAGGGGTTAAAAGCAGCCTGGAGAGGGCTGCTGCAGGGAAAGAGAATGAGGACAGCTGTGAGAAGCTGAGTGAGTCACTGACCACAGCTGTGGCCAGCTTAATGAGGGCCCAGCTGGCCCTGATAAGAGGGCTGGGGCCAGAAGCTAAAGACAGAGACTCTCTCTAGCTTTGAGAGGGAGGGACCTGGCTGCAGGGAGCTGAGAGGAGGTACCGGGAGTGGAGCAGGGCTGGGGGAAGGCCAAGGGAGCTGGGGAGCTCCGGCCTGGAAACCCCCCAGGCTGCGGCCTAGCAGAAGGCCAATTAGGTACTGGGGTTGCAGGGGGCAGCCCATGGGTAGGCAGAGGCAGCAGATCCAAACCCCCCTTGCCTATGATGAGTGGCTTGTACACTGCAGTCTGCCCCAGTGAGCGGGGGCTAGATGGTGACTGGCAGTAGCCCACGACTGAGGCAAGGTGGGGATAGAGGGTTGGGGGTTCCCCTGGGTGGGGAGACCCAGATCTGTGGGGGACACGGAGGGGCCAGCAGCAGCGGGACACCGGCCTGCAGAGGGCGCTCCAGAGACTGGAAAAGCTAATTCCCAAGATGACCAGCAGGAGGCACCGCTGGGGTGAGTCCTGCCCCGTTACACCATCCCAAATTGGGACAAACCGTCAAAAATCTCTACAATTTTCACAAACTGGCCATTTTTGTTTCTTTTCATTTGGGTCAATTGATATGTTTCGTTTGGATATCTTAAACATGTTATTTCAAATTTGAGCTGTTTTAAAAAATATATATATATTCTAAATCCGGTTAAATTGCTCAACAAAAAGTCATTTTGAAATGAAAACCAAAACTTTTAGCTGGAAAAAATGTCAAAATGGGACACTGAGACAATTTCAAAATTCTTTTTCCTCCCCAACATTTTTTCAAGCTGGGAAATTCTTTGAAGCCAGCCTGCTCCTGCAAATAGTTTCAGTTTTGACAAATAGGCATTTTTTTGGCACAAAATGTTTGGTCAAAATATTCCCAATCCGCTCTCGTGGCAACATACAATTCAAAGTCAACAAACGTTAGCAAACCAAAACTACATTTAATGACAGTGTGAAGGATGCATCTGGGCACATGAACTTGCAATGCGATGCTCATGCAGTGGTCTGCACTGCGTTTCAGGCTAACGCAGTATCTGCACTCTCTTGCGTGTAGGGACTGCTCTGGGCTAGTCCCAGTGGGGATGGAGGAGGAAAAGCACTGCCCTGCCCTCCACTTCACACCAGCTCATAGGAGGGACCGCATGCTCCTCCATGCACTTCCCCATATGCTCAGCCGCTCCCAGAGGCAGTGTGCTGCCAGTGTCTCCACTGGCGCACTGCAGTTCTGTGCCAAGCTCAATGCATCTGACAGGCAGTGTTATCCCTTAGCTTGCAACAGTATTTTCCTACCGTTGGGGAGGCAAGCGTACCTTACCAGCACACCATGCCACTGAGCGAGCGAGCGCCAGACACATCGGCGCTCAAGTGCCTTAGCTAAAACGACGCAGTGCTCAACAGCAGTGAAAAGCCTGCACCTTCTAAGCACAAATCCCTTGGTGGCTGAAAGAATAAATCCCCCGTCACTTAAGCTACGGCGCCTCCGCAGCAGTCCCCCTACGTGAAACCCACTGACGGCTGAGTAGGAGTCTACACTCTCTACCGTTTCACTCCGAAATGGCTACACTGCAGCTATCAAATGGAACGGCCTGTATTCATTCAGCTCATAGTGAAACAGTGGGATGCGCATTATAGAAACAATCCATACGTTGTCCTTGCCAGGCTCAGTGGGGAGGGGCACGAAGGCGCCCATCTCAGCCCGGCATCGGTCAGAGCAGACTCGGGGCTGTGCTAATCTATGTTGGTTGGCGACGTTGTCCCCAAGAGGGGACTACGGGACCCTTGTGCACCATGGCCACGTTCCCCTGGCTCCCGATAACTCTTATGCCTGCCCCAGGCTGCGGCTCTGCAGTGGGGAGGGGTGAGTGGTTTATGGCCCCTCTGTGCTGGAATCAGGCCCCTAATGAATTCAGCTGAACAGGCTCAACAGGTCTCTATACAAGCCCCCCACGCAGGCGGTAGCCCTCTCATGTGGCTTTGCAGCAGAGGTACTGACTCTCCTGCCCACCGCGATAGGCACCTTCATACTGACAAACTGGAGAGCTGCCAGAGCAGAGTGACAGCACTCAGGGTGCAGGGGTTCATGCTACTGCTGTCTGACCACAAAACGTGGGCACATGGTAACTCGGGGAACACGACACCCTGCTCCAAGGAACTGATGGGTGTGAGCTGGGTGACCAGATAGCAAGTGAGAAAAATCGGGATGGGGGGTAGGGGGTAATAGGAGCCTATGTAAGAAAAAGCCTCAAGTATCGGGACTGTCCCTATAAAATCAGGACATCTGGTCACCCTACAGGGTGATGTAAGGGGCTACATAACTAGGTGCATGCTGGTATGTAACGCAGTGAAGGAAAGCACAGACTGATTAGGGTCTCTTATTAGACTCAGCTAGTTTCCCCGCAGGAAGTGGTTGAAGCCTCATTGCTTCGCTCACTTCAAACTCACCTGGATAAAGCACTCACGAATACAGGGCAAAGAACGATCCCACCTGCCCTGGCAGTGAGATGGACAGGGCAGATAAATCCTGGGCTATCTTTCATCTTTAACAACCATCCCTCTGCAAATGAGCCAAGATACAGGACAAGCGCACCCCGCCTGGAACCTCCCATCCACTGGGGGTGCTGCAACCAGCCCATCTCACACCCACAGTGGGACGATGCTGGCCAGGAAGGGCACAGTTAGGGCAACATGGGGGATGCACTGATCTAGCATCAGCCCTGCGCAGCCTTCGCTGGCAGGGCAGCCTTTAAGGTTGTGCCGATTAAAGCTGCCCCTTCACGCTGAAAGCCAGAAAGAGGCAAGCACCAGTACTGGAGTCCAGCCATAACTCCCATTTGTCACACTATTCCTCGCCTCGTGTGGCGCATCACAGCATGGCACTATGATTTCACTGAAGCCAGGTCACAGGCTGGGACCAGACACTCCCTCTCCGGGTCCAAACAGGCCGTGGAGTTTAAGTTCCACAGTACAAGGCAGACTTAAAACCACATCTGTGAGCTCCTCAGACTCGGCTCTGTGGGGATAACAAACTCTGCACGCCCAAGAGCAGCTGCTATTTATCCACTTTACTGCTCTGCATAGAGTCTATCGCCACCAAATTCAACCTATTGAGGCCAGGACCACTTTGGAATTTATAAGCTCTGTAGGGGAGGAAAGAGGAATTGGCTGAAGGGGTCTGAGGTTTCCCCTTGCATGTATAATGTACAATGTAGAGACAGCTATTGCAAAACTCTGAGCTGTGCCAGTGACAAAAAACAAACAGGTTTTATAAGTGCAATCAAAAGATATCCCTTGGAATGTGCTGGCTGTAGCAAATAAATAACCAGTATGTTACTTTGCTAAACTCCAGATTTGCACTAGTTTTTCTAATCAGAGTTCAGCACGATGTAAAGTGAACTGTACACATCTGAGAAAGGAAGTAGCTCTAGGCAAGACACCAGTTCTCACAAAACTAAGTGATTGGGCAACACAATGGCAAATGAAATTTAATGTGGATAAATGTAAAGTAATGCACATTGGAAAAAATAACCAACTATACATACAATATGATGGGGGGCTAATTTAGCTACAACGAATCAGGAAAAAGATCTTGGAGTCATCGTGTATAGTTCTCTGAAGACGTCCACGCAGTGTGCAGAGGCAGTCAAAAAAGCAAACAGGATGTTAGGAATCATTAAAAAGGGGATAGAGAATAAGACGGAGAATATATTATTGCCCTTATATAAATCCATGGTACACCCACATCTCGAATACTGTGTACAGATGTGGTCTCCTCATCTCAAAAAAGATATACTGGCATTAGAAAAGGTTCAGAGAAGGGCAACTAAAATGATTAGGGGTTTGGAATGGGTCCCATATGAGGAGAGATTAAAGAGGCTAGGACTTTCCAGCTTGGAAAAGAGGAGACTAAGGGGGGATATGATAGAGCAGGGGTCCCCCTCGGGGTTTTTTTTTTGGTTTTTTTGCTCCGCCGGCAGCGCTCAGTTTTTTGTGTTTTTTTTGGCGCCCGCCAGAAGAAAAAGGTTGGGGACCACTGTGATAGAAGTATATAAAATCATGAGTGATGTGGAGAAAGTAGATAAGGAAAAGTTATTTACTTATTCCCATAATACAAGAACTAGGGGCCACCAAATGAAATTAATGGGCAGCAGGTTTAAAACAAATAAAAGGAAGTTCTTCTTTACGCAGCGCACAGTCAACTTGTGGAACTCCTTGCCTGAGAAGGTTGTGAAGGCTAGGACTATAACAGCGTTTAAAAGAGAACTGGATAAATTCATGGAGGTTAAGTCCATTAATGGCTATTGGCCAGGATGGGTAAGGAATGGTGTCCCTAGCCTCTGTTTGTCAGAGGGTGGAGATGGATGGCAGGGGAGAGATCACTTGATCATTACCTGTTAGGTTCACTCCCTCTGGGGCACCTGGCATTGGCCACTGTTGGTAGACAGGATACTGGGCTGGATGGACCTTTGGTCTGACCCAGTACGGACGTTCTTATGTTATGTTAAGACGCCTATGTATGAACTCTGAATTGAATTCACTTGGTACGAGAACCAAGCATGTAAGATTCACAGGAACTGGTATTTCCCCTTTCACCTCTAAAAAAGCAATTCAAGCCCGCCCTTTGGCAAAAACACTCCCATACCAGGAGTTGGTGTATTGAACCTGAAACTGCCTCAGAGACAGGGCCAATTACATACTCTCAGCAGAAATGAGGATAATGGATGGGACACGTTGGGAGAAGGCTGCTAACTCGAGCAATCTGTGTAGTTTCAGTTTATAACAGATTTTTATCAATCCATTACAAATGTGGCTGCAAGGCAGGACTTTCACAGTGTTCCATCAGCTTTTTAATTAATTGGTAAAATCTGGGCTATAAAATGTAACTCATAAAATGAAGCCTCTTTTCCCGAAGACACAAAGAATGTGGAGGCACACTCAACACAGCCAGGAACCGCGTATTTATTTTCAAAAGAAATTAATTCCTTTGCAAGTATCAAGCTTCTTTTTGCTTTAATTTGCAGCCAGCAGCAGGGGCTTTGTTTACTGACTACACAAGGACACTCTACCGCATGTGCAGACTGGGTTTCCAGACGTAACGGGTGAAGTTACGGTCACTGCGTATGCCGAGCCCAGGGCTGAGCGAGTGACAGCAACCGGCTGCAACAGCCCATGGTGGAATCAGTGATGGAACAGCCGAAGATTGGTGTGAATGAGAGTTATTCCCAGCTCATTGCACGCTTCGATCACAACTTGGTCGGCAGCTGAGCCAGATGGGGCAGCAATAAACTGTACTCCGCTCTGAACAAAGATTTGGAGAAGCTAAAGGTTAGTGATGAAAAGCAAAAACAACTGGATGAATTGTGCAGTGAAACTGGGAAATATGGTACAACCAGCACAGACTTGTGCTCTTCTCCAGTCCAGATTGTCAGCCCCCAACTCACTGTATTCCTGCAGTTCAATTAAAAACCCGTGGCTGGCCCGTGCCAGCTGACTTGGGCTCAGAGGGCGTGGGCTGCGGGGCTGTTTAACTGCAGTGGAGACGCCCAGGCTTGAGCTCTGGGACCCTCCCACCCTGCAGGGTCCTAGAACCTGGGCTCCAGCCCGAGCCTGGAAGTCTACTCTAGAATTCAACAGCCTCTCAGCCCGAGTCGGGGCACAGGCCAGCTGTAGACATACCCTAGGAGTCCTAGACATGAACCAGGACCCCACTGCGCTAGGTGCTGTACAGCCACACAACAAAAAGATGGTCCCTGCCCCAACGGGGTTACAAGCCAGTGAGTAAGTTACTCACAGGACTAGTCCTGGACTCCTCCTCACGTAAGTAACTGCTTGCCAGGGTGAGTAAAAGGTTCACAATCTGCTTCTCTGAACTTAACAGCATTATCATGATATTTTTTGGCTACATTTGTCATACTTTTACACTCCTTTAATTCTAGAGCCAACATCCATGGTGGTTATCGAACGTCTCTTCATGGAGAACCATTGTGCTTCAGAAAAACCTCTCCTAGAATGCAGCAGTTCTAGTTGGCACATTTCAAGCACCATGTGTATAAAATGCAGACACATTCCACAGTGCATGAAATGAACGACGAAATAAAGCAAAAACCACCCTGGTGTTTCCCTTACGTCACCCTGACATCCAGGCCTCACAATGACCTTACCCGTTTAGCTCTGTCCACGTTATCCCTAAAAGGGAAGAATGCATCTGAGCTGAGGGAGACTGCGTCCAGCTGGCCAACCCATTCCTTCTTCTTGGCTTCAGAGAGCTGCGCTGGGACCTCCTCAAACAGCGCCTTCCATTTAACCAGATCGTCCCCCTGCAGGAACAGAGTCAGCTTAGCCTAACGGCATTCGCTTCTTTTACTGCTCTCTGGCTATTACCATCCCAGAAATGACTTCTGGGCCTCCCTCCCAGCCACCTATTCATACGAGCCATGTCATCTCTTTTACATCCAAGTTCACATCTATTCTACAGTCCTGATCTTATGTGGTGCTCTGCTGCTGTGAACTTCACACCTGGAATTTACTAGATCCGAAGTGACTGTGGAAAGAGATTACCAACCACCGCTCCTGCTACCATCCCTGCTCCTCGCTCGTTTCTGGCCCATATGCTTTTTTTGGCATGTTTGTGCTATGCCGCTCTGTGTAAACACAGGACACACACACAAACAGGATTTGGTATAAGGAGCTTCACACATGTCTGATGAACAGGAGCTTGCCTTATGAATCACCTTCTTAAACTGCACTAATCCACCTCCCATGCCATCCCGTTAAGCAAGCAGTTGCTGATGTATGGATGATTCACTAGGTTCCCATTCCAGCTGTTGGGTTTATACTTTAAAAGGGCATATATGCTTTACTGAGGCAGTCACTGCCTGCAACAGCCTGGCCCAGTTTGATTCTGGGAATCCAAGCAGCCATCGAAATGAACTGCAAAAATCAGAGTGAAAATACAGTAGGAAAAGTTTAAGTGCTGACAATACTTTGAACCTTTTATTCTTTGTTTTCTAAGATTCCGAATTAATTTAGTGCCTGTTGGAGACTGCCAGATAAAACAGCTTGGGAGACGGACATCCTCTGAACAGGTGGAAAGTCAATGCTCCCTTACACTGCAGCACACAGAGGATGGGGAAAATCAGGAGACATGGTTCTATCCCCTGGCTCTCTGCCACTGACCTGCCGTGTGGCCATGGGCAAGTCACTTCCCATCTTTGTGCCTCTCCAGCCACCTCTTTTGTCTATTTATAGTGGAAGCTCTTCAGGGCAAAGCCTATCTCTGTGTATTTGTCCAGCGCCTGGCACAGAGAGGCCCCACGCTCAGCTGGGTCCTGGAAGTGCTGCTGCCCAATAGTAACAGCCCTCCCGCTACCTCTGTCTGCGAAAGACTATTACAGCTTCACTACCCACTTGTGTACCTAGGACTGCAGGGATTCTGATGGTGGGGGCAGCGCCTGGGGTGTGGACGATGTGTCTCCCCTAGGAACTGGACAGAGATTATTTTCACACAGGCCAAAGTTCTCATACTCGAACGACCTCTGGCCATTAACAGTCTGGACCTCATTTGACCTGTCCCCAAAGGTGCATGACTGAATCCCGTTACCCATCCAGCCCTCCAATACGCTCAACTTTCCCCCTATACAAATTGATTGCAGGAGACAGATGGGTGGCTTCACTAACCCAAAGACCCAAATCTGGCCCTAGTTATTACTTCTGGTTTCTGAGGGGCTAAGAGTGCAACCCAGGAAGCATGCCCAGTGTGGCGGGAACAAGGAGAGGCTCCTCTCTCTCTCGACGACAATTAAAGAGTGCGCTCTGAAAGGATACAGCCCTCCCGGGACAGAAGAGCCGGCGTGGTGATGCAAGACTGGGATGAGAGATGGAAGGGGAAAAAATGGGCAAAGGAAGAGACCACCCACACGATTCAGGAATCCCTGCCCTGGTCTATTCATCAACACTGATCCCACAAGAAAATTTGCAGAACCTCCTGGACGATCTTTAGGGAAAATCCTGGCGCGTTACCTCGCCGATGGTCCCGGTGACGTACTGATCGATGGCGTTGGAGATCTCCGCCCTCTTCACTCCAGCTTTGAACTTCATGGCGAGCACTTGGGGGTGGTGTCTCAGCCACCAGTGGTTCGCCTTGTCGCCGGCAAGACGTGTGCAGTGGATTCGGGACTGCTGGCCTGCCCCTATGCCGATAACCTGCAACACATGCAGAACGCTGTAATGAACCGCCAAAGCACGTCCCTGCGCACTGTGATCTTTATCAGAGCAGCCCCAACCCCAGAGCCATTATTCACAGACATGAAGGCAGAGAAAAGCCTTCCAGTCCCTCCCCTGATGGTGATGAGTGCTCTAGAGATACCGAAGCCCTTCATCCTGCAACTTGCATCTGGGACAGATCCCAGCACTTGTGACTTCGCTGGGGCTCCATAACTGGGTTCCGTGTGGACATTGGGGTCTACCTGTGTGCAACACGAAGCAGGATCGGGACCCAAGTAACCAGGACTGGCACTGTGTTGAGAACAGGTTCTGTTCATATTGTCTTTACGTGTCTCCCAGGTTCAAACTACTTATACTTCAATTCTCCACCCCACGCTTATTAGTATCTCTCTCAATTTTGTTAAATCAACGTTTTCTAGCCTAGGCACAAAATCTACTCGACCTGCCCTCACCACGAGGATGTTTGTTTCTCTCACCCATTCAGTACGTGGCCTGTTACTATTTATTATTTGTGCTACCACAGCACCGTCGTGATGGACCAGGTCTCTATTGTGCTAACAGCTGGAGAAACGGACTAGCTCAATTTTGCTTCCTGAATTCTACAAGTACCGGCACGCACTTTCTGCCAAGGGAGTTAAATTCACACCAAAAAAAGGTTTCATGCAGTTCTGCCTTTCATTTAAAAAGCACTCTGTCTGCTCTAGGAATGACTAGGGCTGGTGAGAGATTCTAGCCATCCTACCTGTTCCTAGAAAAAGGTATTGGAAAGAGAATTCAGGTCTGTGCCCAGACCACCCCTGCGGGTGTAATCTCTCCAGGCGCCGTGATCGGCATGGTATAAAACCACTATACAGGTTAGATGCAACTTCTGGCATATTATGAACAAGCCCCAGTCACGCCTGATAAGGAGGAAAAGCAAATCTTCAATCTGGACAACTGGTCTGTCAAATCAGGGCATAACTTGAAACATCAAAGCTTTGCAGCTGCCAATACATTTCCTATTCTGCCATCTGCCAGAAAGAGGAGGATTTAAAAATAACTGCACACTAAACCTAGCCCTTACTTAGTGGGTTTGGAGTTTAATATAAAACCAGGCCCCCCGAGGACACTGCCTCCAGGAGCAACGTTTGAAATGGGACCTTTTCAAGCCACCTAGAATGAAAGAGGCAGTGTATCTGCTTTGCCTCAAGCCCTGCTCTTGTCAGATTCTTCACTCAGCATATAGCTTTTCCTTCTCTCCCTTCAATTGAGGCACATCCTGGAGTTCATATTTCTGTAGAATCGTCTGCTCTCCTGAACTGTAAGCCCTGACAGCAGTTTGCATTGTTTAACTAAGTATGCCATTAACCCCACACCTATGCATGCCAGTCTATATGGCCGATTGTAAACTACAACCATTAAAGGAGAGGGGACAATATTAAAATAAAATCATTTATTTTAAAAATCAATGAAAATAAACAATAAAATAAATAAATTAGTCATGTTAAAAAAATTAATAAATAAGTAAACAACACCCCCCCGCCCCCCGGAGGACACTGAATTGCCCCCCCAACCTAGAGGACCAGTCGCACTTTTGTGAGACGTCTTTTGTCACAAGTCCTGCAGTCTCCAGACCTGCTGGCTCCTCCTGCTCATAAAGCCCCGGCATGCTTTGGGCTGGGTATGTCATTCGCACATCCTGGAGCCACCCCGCCGAGGAGTGAGGTACACTCCTCGTTCTACAGTATTGCCTGGTTCATGGTGTTGAAACATCGGTGTGATGTTTTTACGCCTCAGTGAATTTAAAACAGGTGTCCCTGGGGTTTGTGTTATGCATCCTGTTGCCCCCCTCTGCAGCAGAGAGCATGCTGGGAAGCCACGCAGCGCAAAAGCCAGTGAGCCACATGACATCTGGACATGGCGCAAAATGACAAGCTAGGTTTTAATGTATACGTGCGCCAGCTGAACCACGTAGCCTTGTTCTTTGAAGGCATTCGCACGCAGGGCCAGACTCAGCACACAATTACTACCGGGTGTAGTGCTTACTACTGCTAGTCCCACAGCCTTCAGTATCACATCTACAGTCATGTGCCTGTCTGTATGAGGTATTAATGTGGCCTCCATCACTGTAGTATCTGAGCATCTCACAATCTCCAATGAAAGATCCTCACCACACTCCTGGCAGTGATATTAGTCCCATTTTACAGATGGGCACTGAGGTACACAAGCTACAGGTCTTGAGGTGCCTAATGTCCACTGATTTTAGGTGCCTTATGGATGGTCTGCCTACCCACACTGGAGGGGAACAGGTTAATGTAGGCCTGAGAGGCCAATTAACCCACCTGGAGAGCAAGCCAGGCCTACTGAAAGATGAAGCCCAGCTGGGGAGAAGCTGGGTGAAGGGAAAAGAGAGGCCGTCTGGAGCAGAAAGAGGCTGCAGGGAGGTAGTGTACAACTCTGCAGTCACTCTTGGTAGCTGAGAGCCCTGAGGAGAACAGGAAGGAGACTGGAGGACCAGGCCGAAGCCCGGCGGAGGTTGAGATCGTGGGAAGACACAGGATTGGAGCAAGCTCGGGGGTGGGGGGTAGGGGAAAGCCTGAAGAAAGGCTACTGGTGGGAAGGAGTCCAGGGAAGCAGCAGCAAGGTATCTGACAGAACATGGCTGCTCAGCCTAGGGTCCCCAGAGTGGAACCCAGTGTAGCAGATGGGTCTGGGTTTCCCATCGGCAGCTGGGAAGGTGGCATGAAGCCCCCCCCGACAAAAGGGGATGAGGACAATTTAAAGCCCTGAGCGAAGGGGTGCAGGGACCTGGGGTCCAGAGCTGGGGACCAAAAACCAGATGTAAGGATTAGGGTGACTGATTGTTGGACTTTGTTGTGGGGCTAAACGTGACCTGGCTGGAGGGCCAAGCCATGAGAAGTGAGACCACCACAGGACTGGAGTGACTGCCGGCCGTGGATGCTAGAGAGGAAAGAGCTGCTGTGCCCACCCCCAGCCATGAGGGGGCGAACCAGTGGTAAGTCCACTCTTCGACGTGCCTAAATACCTCGGATCTGAGCCTAGGTGTCTGGTCCAAGGTCAAACACAGCCTGTGGCCGAGCAGGGAGCTGAACTGGGGTCTTGAGTCCCACCAGGCCAGCCCCCCTAACGGCTGGAAGCTGAAGCCAGACAAATTCAGACTGGAAATAAGGGGTACATTGTTAGCAGTGAGTAATTAAGCACTGGAACAACTTCCCAAGGGTCATGTTTTTCCTAAGAGAAACACTAATTCAGCCAGGAATTATTTCAGTGACATCGAAGGACCCGTGTTACGCAGGAGGTCGGCTAGATGATCAGAGGGGCCTTAGAATCTATGATCATCCTGTTCCTCTAGTTCTGTGTCTTCAATGGGACTGACTACCCCAGACTGGGCACACAGCATAATGCGCATGGGCGCACACCCCCACCCTCCCTTTGAAACGTCTCATTAGCCCCCTGGCCCAGGGCGAGTACGTTTTGTTTTGCTGTACCGGTAAAGCACTAATTCCACCCCCCCCGCCCTCGTTTTCATTGCTATAGCGGGGGAGTGGAATGGATTCTGTGCTTGGGCTGGTAGCTTTTCAGGGCAGTTTTGCAAGGCTAGGCTGGGCACACATCCCCAGCTATTTCAAAACCAAAACTCGCAGGAAAGTAGAAACCCCCTTTCATAGTTTCTTCCTGCGTCCATTAAGCCGAGACTGAAGAGTTAACCAGACGGGCTCGCGTGGAGATGCTGTGCTGAGGCCAGCAGCCCTGGCCAATGCCTCAGACTTTCCGACGCAGCTAGATTGCAACAGATGTTAAAGCTGTAAGTCAAAGGCGGAGCAGAAAGAAATGAATCATTTGCCTTTTCATTCATCAAGATGTAATGACTTCACCTTTTACCAGAGCTGTAACACACACCTCCCACAAAGAGTAAATGAAAGACCCGGGCTGTGGCCTTTCTTGGGCTGACACTTTATATCATTTGCTCATAATTAACTTATTGCTACTGTGTTTAATAAATCCATAGTGTTGAATATGAGCAATGTTACTAATGTCGTGATATGAAGTAACAAAAATAGTGCCCAGCTTTTTTTAAATGGTGCTTTTCATCAGTACATCTCAAAAGCACTTTATAAAGTACGACCATTTTACAGATGGGGAAACTGAGTAAGTGATTAGCTGTGATGGGGCGGCTGCCCCTCACTGGCAGAAAAGGGGTTAAAAGCAGCCCTAGCGAGGCTGCGCTGGAGGCAGCCAATTAGAAAGGGGCTGAGAGGAGTAGCCAATCATGGCCTAGCAGGCCCATATAAGAATGGCCGCAGGCAGAGCAGAGTTCAGAAGCTGACTGGAACTTGAGGGGAGAAAACCAGACTCCTAGCAGGGTGAAGAAGCCCTAGCACCTGGGACAATTCAGTGCTGCAAGCAGGGACTGGGGAGCTAGAGAGAGCTCCTGGCTGGCCTGCAGGCTGAGGCCCTGAGGTAAGGACAGAAGAGGTTGCTGGAGCTGCATGGGAAGCCCCCTCAGAACAATGGACTGCAGTTGCCACTGAGGGAAGTGGCTGGGCAGAGATTGCAGGTCCCCCGGAAGAGAGCCCTGTACCTACACAGAACCCTGATGAAGTCAGTGGGGTTCTACCTGGCCACAGAGAACTACCTCCGCTGATGCAGTTTCAGCATCAGAGCTTGAGCTTTTTTTATTTCCCTGGCAACCTATGTAGTCTGGCTAAATTAAGAGATCTACTTTCATGCCTCTGCATTCACTCTGAGTAACGAGTGAAGTCTAATGCCCTCTTAAAGTTTAGATTATAAAGAATGTTGCAATATATATTCCCAAGTGGACAAAATGCAGCGTGATAGCTGAAAAATGTCTACAATATTTAAAATTAAAAGTTAAGATAAACGGGCCCATTTTATCTTTAAGATACTCTGAATGGAAGGGGGGGGGAAGCTTAATTGCAATTTTTAATTTAGTAATAATGATAATACCCAACTCTCATATCACGCTTTTCATCAGTAGATCGCTGAGCGCTTTACAATCTTAATGTATTAATCTTCACAATGACCCTGTGAGGTAGTGCTATTAACCCCCACTGTACAGATGGGGGAGCCGAGGCTAAATTACGTGCCCAGGGTCACACAGAAAGTCTGTGGCAGAGCAGGGGTCTCCCAGTGCTCTAACCACTGAGTCATCCTTTCTTTCCTGTGTCATTAAGGAGTGCAAACCAACATGCTGCCCAATATTATAATGGTTGGTTTTGCCATTGCAGGAAAGCAGACAAAGCAAGGAAGAAGGTCCTTCCTGCAATTCTTGGTGACTGTTGGTTTACTGCAAATTAAGTGACAGTTCCACAAATGCTTCTTCCCACCCCATTGCTCCCCAACCCTAATTAGCAACCTGCCCTGCTTGCAGCATCTGTTCCACTTACAATTCCAAAGAAACCGATCTGGTTGAAAGAAATCATGGGTCACCGAGATCCAAAAAGCTCCTCTGAAAGAGGTGTAGGTAATAGTGTAGGTAAGGCAACCCCATGGGAAGCAAAGGAATGGAAGTTGAGAGCACTCAGCACCGCGTAGGATTGAGCCAGTAGTCCAGAGACTGCACATATCAGATGCCTAGACTATGTCTTAAGACAGTTTGTCATGAATTATGAATCAAGTTTCCCTTCTCGGCTTCTACTTGGGGAAGCGAACACTGAATATTCCAGGGAAGAAAGCTGATCTTAAAGCCATGGTGAGTGATCAGCAAGACAGTTATCTCCGGACAGCACTGCATACAGGGAGCTAGGTGACTTCTTAATTGGAATGCCATATGCAGGGACATAAGCTCTCCTTTATGTGTACCTCAAAAATAAGGGAGGGTGATGTCAACTCCTAGAATCCCAGAGGGCATTTCATAGATTTTAAGACTATCTAGTCTGACCTCCTAAATAACACGGGCACAGAACTTTACCAGGTGATTCCTGCATCAAGCCCACGAAGCAGCATATTTTAGAAAGACATTCAATTTTGATTTAAAGACTGCAAGTGATAGAGAACCCACTGGTTACCCTCACTGGTAAAAAGAATTGTACCTTATTTCTAGTCTGAAATTGTGTAGCTTCTGCTTCCAACCATCAGATTGTGGTCGTTCCATTAAAATAAAGGCAGAATGTACAATAAAAAGAGAAACATATATGCTTGGCTAAGAGATTTCCCCATGAATGTGTATAAGCAAATTATCAAGCAAACCTAGGGCAATGACCCAGCTGGAATTCTGCTTATACAGACATGATTCTAGCCCACTTCTCATCCATCACAAGGGCCTTTTCACATACACATGGGACATGCATTACTCCAGAAACATCTGCAGTAGCACATTAAGCTCATCACTAAAAAGGCAACAGGGGTAGATGGGGCTGCTGCTTTACTGAGTGAGCAGAGGGGGAAGAGGAACACAGGCTAATCAGATCTTTGTCCTGGGGCAACCAGAATTAATGCTCTCTTCGATAGAGACCTATTTAAAAAGCCTCAGGAAGCGAAAATGCCAACTTTCCAGCCAAATGCCTTGTCAGAGCTATGTAGCACATGACACCAGAAAATACAGTGAAGTAACGCAGGGGTGCATTTTAACTCTAGACCATGACAATCTGGTGCATGCAGATGAATAATACTGAGAATGGATTAAACAAGGTATCATTAAAGGTGACATGCAAAGGAAATAAATTGGGATTGTGCCTGATTTTGCTTCTGTATGAGGTGGGGAGGTGAAAGAGAGAGCCTAAAGTTTATCAAAAAAAGTCTGCTTTTTTTTTTTTTTTAAATGTAAGAAATTCTGGTTTTGTCTCACAGGGTTAGTGGAATGATGATATCACAACAACAAGCAATTGAGAGGGTAAATGAATTTCAGTCAGTCTGTTTAAAAGTCTTTGGTAATATTTAAATACAATGCCTAATGAACACCTGGGAGCAAATAGAACGAGGAGTACTTGTGGTACCTTAGAGACTAACAAATTTATTTAGGCATAAGCTTTCAAAGTGGGTTTTAGCCCACGACAGCTTATGCCCAAATAAATGTGTTAGTCTCTAAGGTGCCACAAGTACTCCTGTTCTTTTTGCTGATACAGACTAACACGGCTACCACTTTGAAACCTGGGAGCAAATGTTTCTGTTAAAAATTCACACCCCATCTGTTCATTTATGGTGTAACTTTTGACAACACACAGGAAAGCCCACCCCCCAAGGTAAGTCTTCCATCAAAATCAAGGAAGACTTGACATTCGTGATACTCCAAAGTTAAAAGACAAACAGAATAAAAACCCCATCTATTTGCAAAGAGCCCTTCTTTATACATCACAAAGCAGCAAAATAAGGCAATTAAAATATATCCTTTGCGGGTTGCCTTTAAATTAAACACTGTCAGACACCAGGTGTGAAACCCATTCTCACATGCTAATGCTTTAAAGGGCCTTTATCAAATGAATGCCCACCAACAAAAAGATCCCTGATGAAAACCTGGACATAAGATTTCAAAGAAAGAAAGAAAGAAAGAAAGAAAGAATTCAGGCCCTGATCCTGCCAACATTTAACAACACGAACAAAATTATTCAAGTGTTTAATTCTTTGCACGCTCGATCCTTTAGTCCCTAAATCACCATCCATTCCCTGGTTGTGAAAAGATCCTGGTTGTGATTTTGCTTTCACAGGCAGCCACTTGAGAGCTACAGAACTTGAGCTACTGTTCCATGTAACAGTGTCTAAGCCAGCTTGCCTATACTTGTTTAATAGCTTCCAGTACACTAAGTGATTTTACATCTGGTGCCGGACAAAACGTACTATAGGCCAGTTTGGCTGAGACGGTATACTCCCCCTAAGCAGCCCTGTTTGGTTACCTGCCCATTCTTAGCATAGCAAACTGAATTGGACTGGGTGTACTTGACAGCGATGGTGGCCACAGTCAAATTTTGGATAGCAGACTCGGGCAGCTGAAACAACAGAAAGCGATAATGAATGTATCACTTAAATAACTGAGATTTAAAACGTTCTGCAATTGGCTATAAATCTGCAAACCAAAAACCACTGCATGTGCTATATAATACCAGAGCAAAATGACTAAAAATTACCAACAATCTACTAATGTCACCAGTTCTTGTAGCCCAAACCAACCCTAAACTCAGGTCTCGACAGCTAAGTGACTGACAGTCAAAGACTGGCCCTAAATCTGAAAACATTCATGCACTTGCTTAACTTTACACTGGTGAACAGTCCAGTTGAATTCACTACTCGCATGTACAAATCTAAGCTTGTGCTAACATATTTGCCAGATCAAGGCCATAGTTTGAAATTAGGCTGACCAGATGTCCTGATTTTATAGGGACAGTCCCGATTTTGGGGTCTTTTCCGTATATAGGCTCCTATTACCCCCCACCCCCCGTCCTGATTTTTCACTTGCTGTCTGGTCACCCTATTTGAAATGCTGTTGACAATTTTATTTTACACTCATTCTGCTACTAATTTGTTAAACTGTTTTCCCATTTACCACGTTTCTCAGCTCCCCTTGACGTATTTGACTATTTCTACATTCATGTAGGTCTGCTACTTCACAGCGAAAAATTAGGACAAATGTAAAACACATGTAACTAACTGCCCACTGGTGATGTGTAAACCATCTGTGTATGGAACAGAGAGAGCTAGGAGTTTATACAACACAATGCAAACAAATGAGACTATGAAACAGTGACTCTGAATGAGACCACAATGGTTTCTTACCGTACTGCTGTGGAACTGTGGCAATTAAAAGAGGAACTTCCTATTTATAATCTTGATAATCAGCAATAAAGAGCTAGATCCTGCTCATCTTACTCAGGCAAGTAGCTAAAATGAAGGCAATGGCTCTACTTGCATGAGTAGATTTGGCCCAGTGCATCATTTTGCTGAAAACACAAGTCTGCCTGAACGTTTTAGGGTCTCTTATGATAGAATTTCACTTCCTTTCCTGATTGGAGCCCACCAGTTCACTCAAACAGTCCTCTCATTTCTCACCAATTCTCTTACACTTACATTTTTGTTTTTGCTAACAATGTTCTTGAACAGGGACCGGTCAATAACGCCGTTGTTCCTCTTCTGCGTGAGATGCAACCCAAAAAGGGTTCGAATCTCGTTTTCATCTGGCTCGTAATCAAGCTCCATCTAAAAGCAGACAAATAGAAAGTAGTACTTCACACCCTTCCAATCCAACGTCCAGCAATGACCCTCTCGAATCTGACTTCCAGCGATAGTTTACCTTAAAAAACAATGTAAATCTTTTACATAATCCAAAACAGATGAGTGGAAAGGGGATGGGATGCCAAAACAGAGGTCGAACCAGCAAACTGGAGCACCAACTTCTCAGCACCAAAACAAAGTGTAACTTTAAGGGAGAAGATAGGTGATAGGAGTGTGCACACTGGATGTTTAGACACATAGGGCCAGACTGTGACCCACAAAGATCCACATGCAGAAAGGACCTTCCCTGCACAGAACTGCCCCCTCCCATGTGGCAGTGGAAGAGGGCAACCATCTTTGCAGACATCCCCCACCTTTACAGGGGGCATATATGGAGTGTGGAGCAGAAGCAGGACTTGGGGAATGTGTGTTGTCTCTTCACTCTAACATTAAGTCAAACACCAAGCATAAGGTCTCTTTATAGGGAATCTGGTGACAAGCAGTGATTCAAGCATTAAAGTCTCTCAAGCATTAAAGATTTACTAGTTACAGGTCTGTCTCATCTTACGCTGGGGCTACGTTCCGCGGCCTGCGCGTAAAGCGAAAACCGCGTATAGTCAAAATTCCATTGAGTGTAATGGCGGGCGGAATCGCCCGCACTACAGAAACAGGATTTAAATTGTTATTTTTCTCTTCTTTTTTCTTGTTTTTTTCTTGTTTTTGCCGACCGCATAAAGCTGAAATCGCACATGTTACTAGCGTCTAAGATGCGACAGACCTGTACGACTGCATCCTTGCAAAACTGATATAACTGGAGAGGAATCAGCCTTCAAGACTGCCTGTAATTTCTTTCCTGCTTGCCTGAGCCACCTTCTAGAGCTCCTCTGACAGCAACGCTTGAATCCGCCTCTCATCTAAAGTTGGAATTTTTTATGTGCTGCTACTTAAGTTCTTAGCTTTCCTGTGTGCGTCAGCCTCTCAGAGAGGGACTGGGGTAGGGGCTACATGGATCCTTTGGCCATAAAATCTCCTATGGAATCTACAATGAAACTGGCAGAATTTAAAGTCACGCGTACGCTGCTCAGCACATGTGAGCAGGGGGTATGGGGATGGTAATTTGAATGAGCGTCATGTTAAATATTTGGCAAGTACTGCTATCAACATAATGCGTCTAAACTGTGCCTGCAACGTGATTATTCTTCATCACATGGGATTCAAATGTGGTTGTTGTTTTTTTATAAAAGGGCTTGCTGTTGTCTTTGGTTGTACCCACAGATTGATCCTGAGATCATACAGGATCTGTTTTGTTGTTTTAAAAGGCTGTGCGCGCTGATGTAATAAATTGCTCCAAATGGGTGTCTCAATTATAAGATTAATGACAAAGCTGGAGAATTTCATAGATGGCAGGGGAGGTATCTATAAATGTCAGGAACAGATAGGGAGGTTGGAGCGAAGTGGCGAGCAGTCCAGAAATTTTATTTCTGTAAAGTACTGTTGCTAATGTGCATATCATTACAAAAAAATCAATGAAGACATTATGAAAAATGTCCTGTTTAATATAAGCCTTTACTATATCTTCATGGACATGCCACTCTGTGAAATTCTAGATCCTTTAGAAATCTAATCCCAAACTGAATCAAAACCCAATTAGCTCAATGGGAACGTTCACATGCTCTTCAATGGGTTTTGGATCAGGCATTATCTGTGTGTCGTTCTAGTGCTGTAAACTCTGATTGGTAGAAAAAATATTTCCAAGTAGTATGGAGAGAAGGCCACAGAAAAATAAGCTTATAATGAAAATGAAGCTGAGATGGAGCTTTGGGTGGGCTGAGAATCATAGAATCATAGAATATCAGGGTTGGAAGGGACCGCAGGGGGTCATCTAGTCCAACCCCCTGCTCAAAGCAGGACCACTCCCCAGACAGATTTTTACCCCAGTTCCCTAAATGGCCCCCTCAAAGATTGAGCTCACAACCCTGGGTTTAGAAGGCCAATGCTCAAGCCACTGAGAAGTCTACATTGAAACCACAAACAACATGACACATGTAGCACACCCACCTGGAGGATACAGTAACTCCCATTTTTCTTTCTGGAGAGGATTTTGAGAGCTTCCTCCTCATAGCCTGGGGCCACTATACCATCAGACACCTGCAACACACACATACACACAGCATTAGCCCCCAAGGAGCAACACTAATATGCCATTTCAGATACTGTCATTAGAAACACATTAGAGGCCTGGTCTGAAGCCAACAAGAGTCTATGGACTTCAACAGACTTTGGATGAGGGCTCAACCCGGCAAACGCTCACAAGTGCAAGTAGCATTACAAACGAGCATAATCCATTTAAGGACAATAGGATACACTCATGCTAAGTGTCTGCAGGTTTCAACCATATGGATGGGTGCCACAATGCCTACAGGAGCATGTGTTTTTCCCCACTAAAGTCAATGGAAACACACCTCCCACACATTTCCTATGGGTGAATTCATCCCTGCATCTATTCGACACAGGTTTCTTGTAATGGCATACTGGAAATACTTTACCTACTATACAGAAGGCAGGTTTGTATTACGTTCTCTTTACTTTGGGCATCTCTGAAATTTAGGGTGATCAATAAAAGTCCTGGTACCTTTGTGAATGTATTTGTCTAATTGGGTTCAGAAGAGACGCTTTTTTTGATGATGGCAGGTTTTCTTTTCTAAAAACATCGAACACTTGCCTACACAACAGAAGTGGTATGTATATATGGAGCAGCAGCTTTTGGACCCAAGCTCTGACTGGTCAGAGACAGACAAAGAATCTCCTCTTTCAAACCCATTCATTATTTCAAACTCTCGGATACTTTGAGGACACAAATAGTGACAGAATGGAACCGCGTTGGCCCAAACAGCATTAAAAACTGACAGAGGTGGTTTATTTTAGGGCCATAAAGTGATACGTTTCCTTTTCATTCATACTCTGCTTTCTTCCCTTCTTAAAATAACCCTCAGTGATACGAAGCTCAGCCTAGAACAAACACTAACACTGTTTGGTTAAGTATTAATGTTGTCTGATTTAATTTTGCATTCAGGGTTGTCATCTATTCTAGTGACTTGTGCGATATGCTCAGTTACACAGGCAAAGGGGAACCCAGCAGAATTAGGAGTACTATAGGTTCGTAGGCTGTCTACTGGGTAGGCAGCAATCTACAAATGGATTCCTTTTTCCCCAGGAAGAAGCAGGCAGGCACTTGTAGGGACTACTAGGAATTCCCTACTGTTCCACCAGAGCTGCTGAATCACCTATTACTACAATACAATCAGGGGTTTAGAGACTTGCTTAAGTGGCCGATGAAGGTTATGATCCATCTTGGAAGTTAGTGGTTTGATTGTTCAGTTTTCACATTTGCTGCCACATATGAGCCACGGCTTGAAAAAATAATCAAGACTGGTTTAAATTCTGCACCCTGGATATTAAATGATTGGAATGGACCAATAAATACAAATGAATAAAATGGACAGAAACAAAAATGGACCAATTAAAAAAAAAAAAAAAATGTATGAATGGAATTGCCATTACAACCAATGAGTTCACCAAGAGCTCTGCACCTTTGCAGAATAACTTGCTGTTCTTTTACTAACCTCTCTGGAAATGATTTTAGCAGTCGGAACATCACAGATATCAGAGAGAGCGATGAAGTCACCAAATGAAGACATCCGATCAGCACCTGCAAAATAATGTTTAAAAAGTGATTCAACCGCAGCACACAAGCAAACCTACACCCACACCCCACCAAACCATTCATGACTCAGTTTCTTTCCTCAGAGTTTGCTAATTTCATCACAAAGCAGAAGAAAGGGACATTTAAGAATCACAAGGAAGGGGAAAAAAATCTAAGGCAGTCTCCCTGCCACAAAACCCATCCTAAAATATTTCTGTAGGTTCCTATTTTCCTCCTCCACATTCTCACTTACGAGGCTTCTGTAATGAATGTCTTATAGAACACTTACTTGTCAAGCGAAACCAGAGTCAGAAATGTACATAACAGCCATTTTGAATTTTATATTTAATGAATTGGTGCTCATTTGAAACCAGAGACAAATCGCACCAGATGACACTGTGGAGGTTTCCCATTCAGTCAGGTCAATGGTATTCAGTGTTACCCCGCAACAACCTAGCCATTCTAATCGTGACAGAGAATGCCAATCGTGTAGTAGTGCTTTTACATGAACAATGACCATCAAAGGTGACCTACAAATTGGGGGGGTCAAAACTGGGTGTGTGCCAATTATTTCCTTTTGAAACTGAGATTTTATCTACCTGCTTTTCCTGGAACGTGATGGACAACAAGAGAATGAGCAGAATGATATCAAAATATCAAGAGTGAAATCCGAGCCACTGAGAAGGGGCAAAAAAAATTGTGGCCTTCCTTTTTTTCCCTGTCGATACTTTAAACTCAAATATAAACCGAACAGTTGGGAGAAAAGATTTCTTTGTGAACGATTCAACAGTACCCCACCCACAGTTGAGGGCTGAGAGCTTCCAATCCAGTCCAGTTCTCTGGTTATCCAGATTCTGCCGGCAAAAGCAGGAAAGATTTCCTGCTTGTTTTCACTTCAGAGTTGGTTGAACTAGCTAAACTCACTTTGACTGAGAGCCAGTCCTGATCTGAATCTAGGTCCCTCAAGAGGAGAATGGATTGTGCATTAATCAACAGAGTTATTTAGACACTTCTGGAGAAAAACCAAAAAACAAGAGCTACTCGGATCTGCTAAATATCACCATAAACTTGCAAAGAGAAGAACCTGTGAACCACATGGCACATTGCTCAGGAGCAAGTACTATTGGTCTTCTCAGTTCTTTGCACAGATTATTTTTTCACTTGCCATCCTACCTCTTGCTCGTGCATATGCAGTTGCCAAAGGCGTCAGGGTTGCGTGTAAATCATGCACCATGCAGGCCTGAGCTTCTTCCACTGTAAGTGGCAGTCCAACAGCAGCACCTGGTGGATAAAATGAGCAAAGACAGTGGAAGAAGAAAATGAGAACTATATTCTGGTCCAACTCCTTCATATCAGCAAAGCTGCTGGGGCATTTTAAGAGGTGAGAGGACAGACACTGCAGTGGCATTCAAAGAACAGAGTGCCTGTATTTCTTCCATAAGACGAATATCAATAAGATCCCCCTCTTACCTGCAGGACTGACGTGTTTGAACGAGGCTGCTGCAGGAATATCTAAAGCCTGCTTGAGTTCTTTCACCAGCTGCCAGGCATTCAGAGTGTCGCACAGGTTGATGAACCCAGGGGATCCATTGAGAACTGCACACAGATCATAAATGCACATTAAAGGGCGAAGGCCCCTCTCTCCAAGGAGCCTGAACGCTGAGTACAAGTTATTTTAAATTTAAACTGCTACCGCTTAGAACCGAAAATTATACAAACTGTTTTCTTTTAAACACACCGAGCACGTAGGGAAAGAATGAGCTGTTTTCTGCCCAGCTGCTTTGGACATTGTATAGCACGGAGTGCACAGAGCGGAGCCCAAACACAAAGCCAAGATTCCACAGGACACCCACAGAGGAAGGACAGGCCTGCAGTTTACCCACTGCACTGTGACTCGGGAAAACCGAGTTCATTTTCTGTCTTTGCCACAGGCTGCCTGTGTGACTTTGGACAAGCCACTTAGGCCCTGATCCTCAAAGGCACTTCAGCATCCAACTCCCACTGATTTCAAACTCCCATTCCAATGGGAGTTAGGAGCCAGATCTTCAGGCATTTAGGCACCGAGTATCCCTGTGCCTCAGTTTCCCCACCTGTAAAATAGGAATAATAGCACTTTCTTCTTCCACCCATTAGTCTCCCGTGTCTACTTCGGGCACAAACTGTCTCTTCCTGTCTATATACAGTCTAGCAGTGTGGAGCCCTAATCTCTAAAGAGGACATTGTAATAGAAGTAGTTAAAGAACATGGGAATACTTTATTTAAATATGTACATTTCTGCTCCCTCTATGGTGAGTCTTCTCAGAAATCCAAGGTGTTTTTTTTTGGTTTTTTTTTAAACTAAGTGGATATGGCCCTGATTCAGCAAGATACTTAACCACGTGCCTAACTTTAAACACACGCGCTGTCCAATTGACTTCAGCGGGACTACACACAGGGATAAAGTTAAGCAAATGCTTTTCAGCAAAGCACTTAATCCGGACCTTTAATCAGAAATGCTAAACCAGAAGAAGAGCACAATCTCTCACAGCGCCCCAAATGTGAAATAATCCCTAAGTATTTTAATACTATCATGGCATCTGCACACTCAAAACTATAAACACAGAGAACAACCTGCATTTGTGTGTCTGGACGCGGGGGGGGGGGATTTTTCTTGTGTTCCTGAAGGAGACTAGGACACCTGCAACTAATATTGTTCTGCCGACATGCAATGTAGATTTGCTAGCAAATCAGCTTCCAACTCCTGTCTGAGTCTCTTACGAGGTTCTTTAATTAAAACTACAAGGAAATGTGAATCATTAAAGACCATTTCTTACTAGCATACTGCCTACACGTGAGGCATGAAAGCCAGAACTTCCGAACAGTGACACGGCAAACACTATTACAAGACAAAAAAAAAGGCGCTATCCCCACCATATTTGAGGGTCATTCTGATATCATGGGGATAAGGAAAGGGAAACCAGCAGAAAACTATCTGGAGAAGCATGAAACAGAAGCCCGGTCTATAATAAAGGATCAGCTAGAAAAACAAGTGAAAGTAACTGATTGGTGAAATTTTAGAGCCACAGATGTCCGAAAGGATGCTAAATAAGGAGAAGAGGAAGGAGAACATTTTAAGAAACGGGAAAAGGTTTTTCTTCCTGGATTTTAGTAATAAGTTAGGACAAAATAAACTGTTGCAACTCAGTCCTTATACATTGGCTTAAATGGAACTGCATAGATTTACACCAGTTAAGGATCTACCCTTTAATATGAAATTACAGTAAATCTCACAGAAACAGACTGCAGATACCGATTTTCCTCATCACAGCTACTGTCTCTCACTCTGTTCATTCGTTTGATTGCAAAGTGCTTCCTACTCAACAACCAACTCTTTACTAGAGACCTTTGCTGTGTGGCATTCGAACTAAGCAACTGCAAGACACTTCAATCCCAGGCAAACATCATGCCACAAAAACAAGTCTGCTACTGTAATGGAAACAAATCTTTCTAGAACCGAGGTGCCAGGCTGGAAAGTACTTTGTCATCCTCATAGGATACCAGCACATCATCCTGCTTCTTTAAAAAAAAACGGAACAGAAATATTTATCAAACACTTTTGCCTTTGTTGCAGCATTAACAACAATTTTACTATCTCCACCTAGTAACGGGCCTAGACCATTGCTAGGATTTATTTTGTTCCTAACTGCGTTATGTATGTTCCACTATCATGGGGATAGGGAAAGAAAACTGCTGCAGGAAACTAGCTAGAAAAGCATAAAACAGAAACCCTTTAAGAATCATAGTTAGAAAAGTTAAAAAAAAAAAAAGGGAACAAAAAACCCTAGACAACATGTTAGGCACTTGACTGGTTCTGCCTCACCCAAGGGAAATAAATACGTGTATTGCCCTAGGATCAGGCAAGACCAATCAAGCACCAATCTTACTCTCCCTGGGCTTCCCATAGCCTTGCAGGGGAGCAAGCAGCCAGAACTGTGTTCCGCCTACTCCCCTGCAATACAGCAGGCAGCCACTGGGGGAGCTACTGACCAAGGGATAACAGCTGCACAGCACATTCCAGCCTCATACTGTACCACAACTTGTCCGGGGGCTGCAGAGGGCGTGCTGGGAGGTGGCACCCCCTCTTGGTAGCAGAAGAGCTGATCCGAACCCTTCCCTTTTAAAGTCACAGAGCACGGCTCAAGGAGGCATTCCCAATTCAGAATCAAATACGCATTTTCCCAGCAGTCACCCTGGAGGGCCACAGGGTGGACTCTGCTACTGTAGCTCAGGCAATCCTTCGGTCTTACCAGTCAGAGGAAGCTTAGGCCTCAGCGTGTAGAGCTGTGCGGGGGTCTGGTGGGGGTTCATGCCATAACGCAGAGGAAGCTGGGATACCCCCTTGCTGTACTCTTTCCTGAAGTAATCGGAGATAGCGCCATCATACTGAGCAGTGTGAGTGAAAGCCTGAGGACAAAACAGGCAAGACTGTTTGGTTTCTAGGACACGCTCTCCAAAGGGAGCACAATTTTGTTCTAAAGAAGAGGACAGACCTTCAGGGCCAGCTGACGTCTGGTTTCCAAGGAGGTGTCTTTACTACTAGACGCCTTCATCTCTTCAGCCACAGAGGTATAATCTGCAGGGTCACACACGGCTGTCACACGAGCATGGTTCTTCGCAGCAGCACGTAGCAGGGCTACTCCTCCTTCAAAAAAGAAACCCAGAAGTGTGTAATGTTTCTCTTCCGTATCCAAAATACCTGGAAACTCACATCTTAGTGTAAGGTTGATGCCCTCTGACCTAGAGCTAAGGTATCACGGTTCCCTTCTTTACTAATATTCTATGGTGCCTGCCATCTGAGGATCTCAAAGCGCTTTGCAAATATTAATGGTCCTGTATGTAAGCTCCGAGATCACCTTTCCCTCTTAAACCCAATCGCACACAGCTATTAAAATATCTTTGATCGCATAAGATGCCTGGTCCTTGCAAGAGACCTGGTGAGCAGACACCAGAGATAGGACATAATTCAGAAGCTTTCTCTTCATGCGACGCTGAACAGGGATGCTGTCCTGTTAGGTAGCTTTGCTCCTCATGTTCGTTACTAACCTATCAGAGAGAAATCCACATTTGCAAGCCCTCCCTAGATGGCATCAAATCAAGGGTCCTACCCAATTTCACGAGTAAACGGTGCACAAAGACAAGCCCCTGCATTTGTAACTGCTCCTTACAATGGTGATCCTCCTGGTGCTTTTAATTGCTTAGCTGCTTTGGGGAAGAAAAGCTATTTCTCATTGCGTTGCCATGTGCTACAGGAAGACACTTAATCTGCTCTCCACACTGCAAGAGAGTCTGCCCAACTTACCACTTCTAAACAAAGCCCCTGCATGTACACATGGTGCTTCTGTAAGTCAGGCTGCACTATTCCACCAGCTGAGCAGTGCAGCTCAGGCAGTTAGAATGAATCCGTGTTACTGTAACTTTCATTATTCTATTCCTGAAGGGCATCCCCATTTCACCCTGCCACCCAAGCTTGGTCAACACTCGCCCTTCCTCGACTAGCAATTGCCATAAATGTTTTGCCAAGTGGTCACGACCACCTGAGCAAACTGTGTTAACACTGTAGTACAAATCAACCAAAAAAGGGCACAGAGTGACAGTATCATTATCACCACTGCAGACCTTTATGGATGCATGAAGTCTCCCAGGAAGAGGGACACAGGTCGCTAACGGACCAGAGATCAATGCCTTTCATCAGCTATCACTTTTCCCATAGCGATCACGTCAGCCCTCGGTGAAAGGTTTGTTCTCTCCGTTTCCCATGGACTTACCGATGTCTACGTTTTCAACCGCCTCCTGTACAGTGACATTTGGGGAAGACACAGTCTTCACAAAGGGGTACAGGTTACAAACCACAACTCTGCAAAGTGATGGGGAAAAGCCTGGGTTACTTATCAAGAAGTAGGGTAGTGAAGTCAGGCTTAGCTGTTCCCACGGTACAGTCACTGTTCTTTCCTCACGTCCTCGTTTCCGACGAGAGACCAGCGCAAAACTCTAAACTCAGATCTGTGCCTCTCCTAAGGAAGTGGAGATTGCTAAAACTCATCGATTCAGACATTCTAAGGCCAGAAGGGACCATTGTGATCATCTAGTCTGACCTCTCGCATAACCCAGCCAATAGGACTTCCCTGTATTAATTCCTGGTTCAAGCGCTGCTTGAACTACAGCATCTTTTTTAGGACAACATCCATTCTTGATATAAAAATGTCCAGTGAGTGAGAATCCACTTGCTAAACTGTTCCGATGATTAACTACCCTGGGCTAACCATTTTCAATATGGCCTTCACAAGCCTTTCATCTTCCAGACAGTCCTATTTTGCCTTATCCCATTCATTTGGGCCTCACCATATTTCTAATCACCTTTACTACCCATCGCTGCATCTTTCCACAGTCTTCGGGAAGAGCTGCACCCTCACCCAGTGACTTTGTGACTGCTAACACCTGTATCTATGCAAGTCAAAACGGTAAGCCATTGCATTCACCATCCTGACTTCAATGGAGCCATGCAAATCACATCGGCTGAGGATAAAGTCCCATATCTTTTAAGTCAGTTAATCAAAATTAGATATAGTGAAGGTAAATCATTGCTTACTGGAATACAGAGCAATGAGGACACTTTATTCCCTTCTGAAATTAGCCAGGCCTTTTCTAACATCCTGTGTGCCTTGGGCTGGGATCCTCACTGAACTATCTATGTTGATTCCTATGTTTTTACACCCTAGGTCGGGATAGTCAATAGATGGACCGCAAGCCAAGTCTGGACCACCAGACACATTTGAACAGACTGCGAGATCTTTTAATTTACTTATTATCATTACTGTGGTGTGAAAATGTTTCTCTGGGTTCTGAACCTTGACTATAGCTTGACCAAAAAAATTGGACCTTGACGGAAAAAAATAATTGACTACCCCTGCCCCAGGCTTTCAAATCCAGCCCAAGACCGATCTGTGCAGACTATTTATCACAGTTCAATTCCACCTCCTTTCATGTGGATCAATCCCTCAATAATTTAATTCAGCCACTCGTTTTTAAACTGAATGCAATACAAGAGAAGTAGTGGTTACTTATGTCTGCCAGTGAAAGTTGATCATTACTCTGAGATGACCAATCCCCCAGGCGAGTATACTGATAAAGAAACTAATGCAGATATAGCGCAAGATGAACAGAAGGGATCTATGTTGCTTAGTGTTTTGACCTCCTGGGATCCCATCTGCTCTTTCATGCTGACTCTGGAAAAGAGCTATTTGCGGTCTATAATCTAGCCCAACAACCTTTGTAGGGGCCCATCCCAATGTTTAATCCATCTATCTGTGTGTTGAAATTCAAACAGCTCTGTGCAAATCTCAAAGCGTATGTTTATTAAGCAAACATTTCAAAATCAAAAATAAAATGGTCAGATCAACCCCCTTGAGCCCTTTTTGCTATAGTTCTAGCTAGAAAGACAGATCTGCAACAAACTAACCAATCTGTGTTTTAAATAAAATCCACGGACCCAGTGATTCCAACAGGGAAAAGGAACAAGAACACGGATGTGCCTTTTCCTCTTTGGGGATGGTGCTGCGATCCCTTCCACTCCCACTCACTGGCATTCCCTGGTTGGTCTCTAAACTTTTTCTCATGATTACTGGTTAACTGCACCGCGTATTCAGACATTTACCTTACAAGGCTGAACCCCTGTTTGTCCATATCAGCTCCATCTTCTGGAATATTACGAGCCAAGATTCCTAATTACAAAAACAGTAGGTTTTTTAACAAAGGATAATTAAAACTTTCTCAGCCTCTTTCTTCAGAGTACATGCTCCCTCTGAGATTTTATTCCATAAACGCATTCTGATTATGTTTAAATTACAACAGCAGCAGCAAAAATCCCATTGTATTGGCTTTCTGGCTGCTCAACTTTCACTCTAATAGATTTTCCAGCACTAAATCCCGGGGGAACTCCAAGTGCTGAATACAAAGCCCCAAAACAACTGCACTTAATGAGCAGCCAGCTGCTTATCTTAAAACATGGGAATGGTCACCGAAGGCTTTGATAGGTAAGGAGGAAAAAGCCACTCGTGACCTGCCACCCAACAATACATAAACCCCATGAAACAAATGAGGAGGTAACAAAGTGGAGCCTTGAGCAGAAGGAGACAGCTGACAGGCTGGCGTACAGTAAATGGGAGAGGAATCCAGGGCTGAACGTTCCCTGAAGAGACCCTACTTTTCCAGTCCTCTCAAGAGTGTGAAACGAGATGGCCAATAGGTCCAACCCTACGGATCTCAAGTGCTGCAACAGGAGATGAAGCATGAGAAGGCTCTTTGGGTGGACTGGCCAAATAACTGCAGTTCTTCCAAAAGTAAGAGCTTGAATCACCACAATGAACAGGGAGCCAGTGAAGCTTACAAAGTGCAGAAATCACCCACCAAAGCCGACGCTGCCATGGGGCCCCATTCTGCAGGCCAAATTCATCTACAGGCCCAAGTTCAGTGGAGCTGCACCTGCTGGAACAGGTTTAAATTTCAGTCTGCCAGGGAGTTTGCAAGGGAAGCCCAAGGCAGGCCACATTGCATTGCAGTAAGATCGCTGCATGTCACAACTCTCGAGTACTGTCAGAGCTGAGCCGCTCTGCTCGCAGCTGAAACCAGGCTGAAGTATTCTTCCCGTAGAGTGAGTCCAGCCCCAGGCCGACGAGCCGTTCATTGTGGTCAAACATCATCAACAGAGAGGGCGGCCACTGCACATGCAAGAGCCTCCTGGCATGTCTCCTACTGAGTGCACAATGCCTCCGACCTTGTTGCTAGAGTGATGAGAGGTGACTCCTCAGCCTGCAGCATCCTGGAGGGAAGGAACTAGTCTGACGAAAGGGTGCTGGTCAGTGTGCCCCACGTTCTGACAGCCAGCCAACGATGCAGCTCCCGTTGATTGCGTGTGGGTTACAACTGGGTGACCTGCAGCTTCATCGGTCCTCATTCCCCAATTCTTCCACCCAATCCCCTGAAGGGCCATCCAGCAAGCCCCCATGATTTCCGTTTCAAAATGGAAGGACATCGGCAACAACTTACCAGCATGGACTGCGGGGTGCAGAGTTTTCACACGTCCCCCTAACATTTCAGGAAATCCGGTCAGATCGGACACATCTCTGCTCAAGGGGGAAAACAAAACATTGAAACGACTGCTCAGCACTTGACAGACTGAGTGGTTCTGCAGGCTTCATATTCTCATTCATGGCCTAATCTGGTCCCATTTAAGTCAATGGGAGTTTTAACACTGGCTGCAATGGGAAGAGGTTCAGACCCTAAAAATCTCCAAACTTTCAAGGGATGCCCAAGATTAGGAAGGCCAAAAGACTTTGCAGCTTTGCATGGATGAAAATCATGACTTCTCTGTCTCCAATCACTACTGAAGAGAGAGCACAATTCTTGGGAAGTGGCAGGGCCCTGTATGTTCACAAGACTGGAGCAGATAGAAGGCATGATAAATAGGTTGTTAGTTTCTTCCAGTATTGCATCCTTGTTGTGAAGGGCTGGTAGACGTTTCAGGACAGGGAGTCACGGAAACTATTCTGCGTGAAGGTCGGTATGGTTTATGGTTCCATTAGGTCTGGCATCTCTCTGACACTAGCTAGCAAAATGGTCCTGCGAGTAACCGTTGTTAGCAGAAACATGCTAGGAATGCTCGTTTAACTCTCTTCCCCAATTTAACTGATTTCCTACACTTAACAAGGCGTAGAGCTGTATTTTATGTAAAACCTACATCCAACACAGCATAAAAGAGGAAGGACACTGGTTTCCATATCTGCCCTGAACAGCACAGCAGGGGTTCCCAAAATAAATAAATAAATCTAATGGGCATCAGCTGCTTTTCCCATGAATGGAAACAAAACATGTATTTTTTAATCATATTAAGCTGACCTGCACAGTTATTTTGTGAATGGGCTTTTATACTGAAATAACCAGCCAAGTCAACGTGACCTACAAAAAACAACAACATTACCTCTGTCAAACTATTTTATCCTGGAAGATATGGACTAGATAACTTAATAAGAACTTGTACAAATGAGCTGTGAGAAGAAACATTTATTATTTTATATGGAGATATACCTATCTCGTAGAGCTGGAAGGGACCCTGAAGGGTCATTGAGTCCAGCCCCCTGCCTTCACTAGCAGGACCAATTTTGCCCCAGATCCCTAAGTGGCCCCCTCAAGGATTGAACTCACAACCCTGGGTTTAGCAGGCCAATACTCAAATCACTGAGCTATCCCTCCCCCCATTATATGGGGAAGTTGACACAATAATTTTAAAGATCCAGCATTTTAGATACAGTATTATTATTCCGCTCTCAGACAGACGTTCAANTATGGGGAAGTTGACACAATCATTTTAAAGATCCAGCATTTTAGATACAGTATTATTATTCCGCTCTCAGACAGACGTTCAAAGTATCAGCACCATTCCTCCTGTAAAATGTGGCTTTAATCCCACTGCTGTTATATTGTTCACTGTTCTTCATAGTTAGCCATAGCTAATGCATTAAGAAATTATGGATTTGCTTTTCATTTCCTTCACCTCATGACTGTTTATAATTAGAAGGAACTGTAAATTGGGGAGGGAATGAGACTAACGTGACCATCCCTAAGTGCTGTCACCTCTAGAGAGAGGGACCAGAAACACAACCTCAGGGGAATTTTGGAGGAAGCATAAATTAATGGAGATGCCACCACAGCTTCTCTTGCCACGGTCATTTGCGGAGAGGGTGAACAACAGCCAGGCAAGCCAAGCGCTTTAACAGATTTGCCATCATTACACTGGGAACTATTTATATTTGACTGAAACTGCTTTTGAATGGTGGAGTGCGGAGACCCAGAATCAAAACATTTCCTCAAATCACAGGCTGAACTGGCTAGAGACTCTGCGTGCCTCCCTTTTCAGTGGAGGAGTGCTCACGCTTTCCTGCCTGTCACATACTGAGGACACCCCAGATCATTTGCCACTTTTGAAAAGCCGGGCCATCGTTTTCAGACAGACAATTTGTGATTTTGAACAGAAATAATCTCCAAATCCCCATAAAACCCTGTAACATTTCCTACTCTCCAAGAAGGGGCAAAGACCAGTTTTCAGCTGCCAGCACAGACTAGCATTTTTAAGCCTGATTTTTTAAGACAACATATTGCCTCACAGGAGAGGAACTGGGTCAGGGCAAACATGAGAACACCTGGATTGCAGGAACCCTCACTTCCCCATCAGTCACCACACACACTCCCTCATCTCAACAGTCTTTGGACTCAATCTGTTTCCAGCCAAGGAGCCAGACCTTGAGTTCTGTTGCATTTAAATGGTATAGTTCCCTCCCCATCTTTGCCTCAAATCACAGCAAACTAATTAAATGATTTAACATTTTCAGACAGTTTGATATATTTTTGGTTGGGAATAATGTTGACACAGAGAGAGAGGGAGCGAGAGAGCTCTTACCTGACGTTCAGGCCAGCATCCCTAAGACAGTTTGCCGTTCCTCCAGAGGCCACCAAACCCAACCCAAGAGAGTTGAGGCATTTTGCAAATTCCACCAGGCCAGTCTTGTCTGAGACGCTGAATAAAGCTAGGAGAAGAAGAGAAGAGAGGGAACATTCTGGTAACACACAGGTGGATTTTTAGCCCCTTTACCACATTGGCCTCAAATCTGTTACTTTATGCAAATAACCTCACTAAACAATTTTTAAATCAAAACTAGAAATTACTTCTGTAGACAAGCTACGTGTTCAAATGCCAACAGGGTCTGCTGCCTGGCTGAGTAACTGCACAATCTAACAGTACTCCTGGAAGGCTGTGCAGCCTAGTAGATATAGAACTGAACTGGCACTAGGTTTTACACTTCCAGCTCTGCCACTGGCCTGCTGGATGACCTAGGGCAAGTCACTTCACCTGTACGTGCCTCAGTTTCCCCCATCTGTAAGACAGGAATAATGACACACTGACCTACTTCGTAAAGCACTTTAGGATCTATGGATGAAAAGATAAGAGCTGGGTATCATTTATAATAATAGTGTCTGGGGGAGGTTTTGGGGGTGAGATTCGAATGCCCAATTCCCATTCATTTTAAAACTAATGATTTTAATTATTAATATGAATGGGAATTATGGTGGGGGGCACGCAAATTATGTTGACGGCTTTGAAGAGCTCAGTTAGGATATTTTTCTAAAACATACGCTTAGTCATAAGGTGTTCGCTTACACAGGAAGGAAGAATAATTCCCAGCTGAAGTTTTCTGGCCTGTGTAATGCAGGAGGTCAGCTGAAAAAGCCACAATGGTTGCCTTCTGGCATTTCAAATTAGTCTAATTCCACCTGCAAGACCAACATTCAACTGCAAAAAAATGTTGCGCTCAAATGGAGTGTCCACAACTCTGAAAAATAAGGCCCCGGATATTTACAAAAATAGCAAGTTGCTTATTTCCCTTGGCTTGTGAGTAGCTAATGGAAACTTGACAAGGGAAGAACAACAGTGTCTATGAATGGATTTATCAAAAGGTGGCGCATGGTGACCGTGAATTCTTATCTATTATCTTAGCAGTGCAGATTAATGGCACCTACAACCCACAGTTCACAGGTCCAGCACACTGATACATTAGGGCCTGAACTTGCAAACATTTACCTCTGAGTAACTTCATGTATAAAAAAGTTACTCAGAGGTGTTTCCAGGGTCGGAGACTATCTGTAACGAGCAGGAATGGATGCAGTTGCTACTGTCCTGAGCAGTGCTGCTCCGAGTTAACCAGATTTTATATTTCAAAGTGCTTTACGAGCATTAAACACACACACTCCTAGGTATACCTTCATTTTATAATGGGTAAACCGAGGAAAAGAAAGGTTAAGTGACTTGCCTAAGCAAGTGCCATAGCAAATTGGTGTCAGGAATAGAAAACACAGGCCCAGTCCCCTGCTGTAACTACAAGATCTTAACCAAGGCCTTGACCAGGGGTTTGGATCCGCACATGCAGACCCCCGGAGCACCAAAGAACTGATTGCAATGCTGGGGCTCTTAACATTTCTAAGTGAGGACACCAGGTCCCAGAAGATCAATGAGCAAGTAATGAGCAGGGAGGCAGTTTTTTATTCACTATTTTGAAGGCGCTTCTGTGTATTCATAGCTGCATCTGCTTATACTTCCGGCCAAATAACTTCTTAAAAACCTCTTGTTCACTTTATCAGCCCTGCAGAGCCAGCATAGCCATGGAGCGAACTGGGTTCTATTCAGCTCCAGACGTCACCCCAACTAATAACTAAGGCCACGTCCACACTTACAAGCTTACAGCTTAGACCTGCTGTAAGAGCACTCGTGTAGCCATGTTACGCTGACTTTATGTTGCTCCGTGGTGTGAAAAAACAACACACCCCTGAGCAACAAAAGTTTTGCCAACATAAGTGCTAGTGTGGACACGGCCTAAATGCCATGTTAACAGTCATGGCATGGGGCCAATTCATGGTTGTGCCTTGCACTTTGTGCAGTTATTTACATCTGTGCATCTTATTAGATGACCTCCTGAGGCAGGGGTTGGAAACCTTTCAGAAGCGGTGTGCCAAGTCTCCATTTATTCACTCTAATTTAAGGTTTCGCGTGCCAGTAATACATTTTAATGTTTTTAGAAGGCCTCTTTCTATAAGTCTATAATATATAACTACACTATTGTTGTATGTAAAGTATATAAGGTTTTTAAAATGTTTAAGAAGCTTCATTTAAAATTAAATTAAAATGCAGAGTCCCCCGGACCGGTGGCCAGGACCTGGGCAGTGTGAGTGCCACTGAAAATCAGCTCGCATGCTGCCTTCGGCACGAGTGCCATAGGTTGCCTACCCCTGTCCTGAGGGCTCTTCTAACCCTAATTGTCTATGATTCCATGAAACGGCCGCCGCGCTCCCAGATCTAAAATGCTATTTAGAAACATTTTGCACATGCTTTAGTCATGTGACACTGGTGCAAATGACTGTGTTTTGGAAACCCTGGACAATTGCAAAGGGAACCCAACCAAACCCAAACCCCTGTGCTGGTTGTTTCTTACATTTCAAACCGGATTTCACTGCACCCCTGCTGGGCGAGGGGGATTTTGAGGTGGGAGAATCCAACTAATATTTTTAACGCCCAACATTAAAAAAAAGACTCCCAGGCCCCATTTCAACCTGCCCAGGGATGTACAGAGATCGTGTTTCAAACACCTGCTCAGAAGCGTCATCGGCTCTTCTCTCCCCCGCCCCCGCCCCGGTCCCCGGCTTTTTCCCATGGCCTGGGGCACCAGCATCTCAAAGCCCTTTTGGCTGGATCGAGCGTCAGCTCCGGATCCAAGCAATGCAACGTCAGGCCCCTGCAATACAGCCCCGGATTTAACCCCCTCCTCCCACAGACCCCCGTCACGGGGCGCCCCAAGCCCCTCCCCACGCAGATCACGAAGGGTTAATGCCCGGGCTAGGCCGGAGGCTGCTGCAGGAAAGGCTCAGACGCTGCAGCCAGGGAGGGTGTGTGTGTCTGTGTGTGTGTGTGTGTGTGTGTGTGTGGCGCTGCAGGACCCCAGGGCGCGCGGCGCGGCGCATTACCCAGCTGCTGCCCCGTGGCCATGCTCTGCGGCGGGCCCGATCCCGGCGGCGGCGGCTGCAAGGGGAGAGGGGGAGAGAAATGCACGTGGGGCGGCCCTAGGAAGCGCCGGGCAGGAAGTGGGGCTGCCGCTGCATGCTGGGAGCGGCGGAGCCGTCTGCAGAGACCCCGCCCTACGTCCCCCCCAGGGCGGGGACCGGCCAGGCGCCGCCCTGTGCCGGCTGCAAGCCCCCACGCGCGTCTGCAGAGACCCCGCCCCACGTCCCCCCCAGGGCGGGGACCGGCCAGGCGCCGCCCTGTGCCGGCTGCAAGCCCCCACGCGCGTCTGCAGAGACCCCCACCCTACGTCCCCCCAAGGGCGGGGACCGGCCAGGCACCGCCCTATGCCGGCTGCAAGCCCCCACGCGCGTCTGCAGAGACCCCGCCCTACGTCCCCCCAAGGGCGGGGACCGGCCAGGTCCTATGCCGGCTGCAAGCCCCCACGCGCGTCTGCAGAGACCCGTCCCCCCCCAGGGCGGGGACCGGCCAGGCCCTATGCCGGCTGCAAGCCCCCACGCGCGTCTGCAGAGACCCAGCCCCACGTCCCCCCAAGGGCGGGGACCGGCCAGGCGCTGCCCTACGCCGGCTGCAAGCCCCCACGCGCGTCTGCAGAGACCCAGCCCTACGTCCCCCCAAGGGCGGGGACCGGCCAGGCTCCGCCCTATGCCGGCTGCAAGCCCCCACGCGCGTCTGCATCACACAGGCGTGGCCGCCCCTGGGAAAGCGGCTGCGGGTCCCCCGGCTGAGTGTGGAGCCAATTTAAGAGCCTGCCTGCAAAGCCAACTCCGGAGCCTAATTCCGAGTCGCAGCTAGGAAGGTTTGACCAGAGTAGCGGTCCCAGCAAATTGTAGATGCAGTTTTACTAGCAACAAAACAAACCAACCCCCGCCACAAAAACTTCTTGCCGGTCTAACGTCTTATACCGCTCGCTAAGGCTTTTGCAGGCAGCGCTATGTTGTGTGACAAAATCCCACCGGACCCAACTATGCTGGCAAAACTTTCTAGCATAGACCTGCCCTAACACAAACTCTAGGTCTTCCCCAACCAGTCCCCCCAAAAAGGTCCAGAGCTGGTAGAAAATTTTCCAAATTTCAATTAAAAATGTCAAGAATATTTTGAATTTCAATTAAAGGACAGGGTATAAAATAACAAAGTTTGTGGAAAACCTGGTTCTTGAGTAAAATGATCATTGCAGTTTAGTCTCAAAACAAGCATCCCTTCCCCACCCCTGCAATGTACCAATGAGCCATGAGCAGATGTGGTTCTCAAGCAGGGGTACACAGAGGTCTTTAAGGGGGTACATCAACTCGTGCAGATATTTGCCTAGTTTAACAGCAGGCTCCATAAAAAGCACTACCGAAGTCAGTACAAATTAATATTTCATACAGACAATGACTTATACTGCTCCACGTACTGTACACCTAAATGTAAGTACAATATTTATATTCCAATTGATTTATTTTATAATTATATGGTAAAAATTAGAAAGTCAGCAATTTTTTAGTAATAGTGTGCTGTGACACTTTGATTTATGTTTGACTTTGTAAGCAAGTAGTTTTTAAGTGAGGTGAAACTTGGGGGTGTACGCAAGACAAATCAGACTCCTGAAAGGGGCACAGTAGTCTGGAAAGGTTGAGAGCAACTGAAAAATTAAACCTGTAAGAAAGATGATGCATTTCCCCATTTTGTCCTATAGGGGAAGCCAGAGAGCTTCGGTTCCTTGCAGTCTGAAGCTTAACATCAGAATATAAAATTCTGGGCATGCTAACCGAAAATGGATTAAAAAAAAAATAGCCAGTTTAAAAAAATTAAGTTGACAGCTTAAATATAGCTAAAGTGCAACAGCAGAGCTACAGTGAAAAATATTGTGTGCTGGTGCTGGCCTATATAATAATACCAAGCTCTTAGATTGCACTTCTCAGCAGCAGATCTCAAAGTACTTTTCAAACAGGAAGTCGGTATCATTATCCCCATTTTACAGATGGGGAAACTATGAAGGAGTTTGCAGTTAAATTATAATATGGATTCTCTCGGTAACTATCTACACAGCGACTCGACACCCACAGCTGGCCTTATCAGAAATTTCAGGAGGCGCCCGCCCGCTTCTAAAGGCCCCTCTCCCAGACTTGCGGGAGGAACCACTGGACCCGGGACCCAACTGAATTTGGGGGACAACTAAGGAATAGCAGGGCAGGGAGTGGTGGTCACAGGTGCAGAACTAGGGATCCAGTGGGGGACACCGAGCAGAGAACCCCGGACAGCACCCACTGCTCCTCAAAGCTGTCTAGGGAACTCTGCCCGGAGGCGTGAGACCAGGGAGGAGCGGAAATAGGCCCCACAGCCGCAGAGAACCCCCTCGTCCAGCATCCTCCTCCTGGTATTGTACATGGCCACTTTGGCTAGGACCAGGAGGAGGTTGACGACTTTGTGGGGCCCTGGACAGGGCTGTGAATATATGAAGAGGTGTGGGGAAAAGTGCAACCAGAACCTCATCAGGAGGTTCTGGAGGAGCCGGAATAGGGGCTGAAACCTGGCGCATTCTAGATAAGCGTGCGCCAAGGTCTCCCTCATGCTGCAAAAGGGGCAGACGCCTGTGCTCATGGCTCCATGAAGGAGCCGCCAACCGATCTCCCCGGCAGGCCGCAGGACCAGGGTGGAAGAGAGGCTTTCCCACCAGGGTTCCTCACCCTCTACAGGTGGTAGAAAGTCCCACAACTTGGTATCGGGGCAGGACACCAGGGTGAGGAAGTGAAACGTGTGGAGCACAAGCGTGTAAAGTTGTTTCCTTGGCGCAGTTCAGAAGCAAACCGGTTGCAGGGCGCGCAGCCGGCTCGGATTACGGCGGGGAGGGGCCCGGGGGGCTCGCGGGACAGGGGCCTGATTTAAAGGTCCGGAGGGCCTGGGATGAGTGGGGAGCACCCTCTCACAGGACCCTCTCAAAGAAAACCTGAGAGGTGAGCGACAAGGCTGCCCCCACATCCTGGAGTACGTGCAAGGGGGTCTGAAGGGTGGAGAGCCCCTTGCGCTGACCGAGTGCTCGGGGATTCACCCACTACACTCGCAGCTGGCCGGTGCCAGCTGACTCGGGCTCATGGGGCTCGGGCTACGGGGCTGTTTCATTGCTGTGTAGACTTCCAGGCTTGGGCTTTCGGACCCTGTGAGGTGGGAGTGTCACAGAGCTTGGGCTCCAGTCTGCACATCAATGAACCAGCCCCGCAGCCTGAGCCTCACAAGCCCGAGTCGACTAGCACGGGCCAGCCATGGGTTTTTCTTTGCTGTGCAGAGAGACCCAAAATGGCCAAGATCCAGTTGTGCTGGGCCTTTGGAACAAATAATGTGTGAAAAATGAAAAACTGTAGGATGCTATGCGGTTATCCAAGGACATAACGTAAATTGTATGATATTATAGTGCATTATCTGAGAAACCGTAGAGAGAGAGAACATATGTTGTTTGAGCAATAGGTTATTGTATTATTACAGAATTCGTATGTGATCATACAATCACTCCTTTAGGCATTTGAAGAGTACTTTTGACTTCACGGACTACTTGTACATTAGGTTAAGCGTGTACTTTGTTTGCGGGCTCAAGGCCTAAGAAGCTATCAGTTGTGTGCTACAAATACACATATCACTGTAAATACACTGTACCTATTTAATACGGTTATCTCCATAGCACTATGAAACACGCCGGGCCTGATTCTCCATTGTCCGTATTTTGTGCAGTCATTTACACCAGTGCAAAGTCACTTCTGGTTTGGTAGCATTTGACATCCACATAGCAGACATTTTGCAGTACTGTGATTGACTGCACAAGTTAGAAGGCAAGGAACAGACGGGCCCAACATTTATGGTGGGAAAAAACCTGTTTTCAGCTTTCCTGTACAATTACAAATGCAGAATTTTCAAATCAGTAGTGAACAGTGCTGTGTACACAAATTCTTTTCTGAAATTAAAGAAACGGTTTGACAGTGTGCAGAAAGCACATACAATATACTGAACAGTAATATTTGCACTTTATGAAGGCAGTTTGAGGACAGGTCACATAAAAAAACCACAAGTTCATAGAGTCCAAGGTCAGAATGGACCATTGCAATCATCCAGTCTGACTTTCTGTATAACACAGGCCGTAGGACTGCCCCAAAATAATTGCTAGAGACAATATTTTAGAAAAGTATCCAAATCTTGATATTAAAAGTGTCAGTGGTGATGGAGAATCCACCACGATCCTTGGTAAATTGTTCCAATGTTTAACTCCCCTCACTGTTCAAAATGTATGCCTTATTTCCTGTCTGAATTTGTCTAGCTTCCACTTCCAGCCATTGGATCGTGTTATACCTTTCTAGATGGAAGAGCCCATTATTAAATATTTGTTCCCCATGTAGATACTTAGACACAATATTGCCAACCCATGATTTTATCACAAGTCTTACAATAGTTGAAATTTATTTTAAAACCCGACCTGCTAGATTCAAGAGACTGCATAAAAATTTCAGCTTTTCATTTAAAAAAAAAAGTAAGTTTCTAGGCATCATGGTTGGCAAGAAAAGCTGGAGAACATGAAGTGAGTACAGCCTAAAGCCTCAGACACTGGAAGGCAAATAAAAACAACCCCAAATTTGGGGGGCCTTATCTCTTGATATTTGAACTCTTAGGTTACTACTGTGAGAGACAAACAAGAAATAGTAAATAGACAAAACTTTGTACATGTATTACTCTTAGAAGCAGCTTGTGACATAGAGTAATAAATCTGTTCCAAAGGGTATCTGTGGCCAAATGAAAAATACTGTTAAATAGTACGAGTGCCATCATTATTATAATTTACACCTCAGAGAGAATAAAACTTCCATAAAGAGTACAAATTTAGAAAGTTGTGCTGGGCCTTTGGGACAATTAATGTATGAAAAATGAAAAACTGTGAGGTATTATGCACGGCTTGTGACAGGTATGGGAATTTCCTGCAATAATCCTGGACAAACCTTATTGAATTAAGTTAAACCAGACTGAATTAAATTTAAGTATCTTAGGAGTTCCCTGTTTTAAAAATGCAAATATTTATGTATTATTGTGGGATTGTATGTAACTTCTTTAAGGAGGAGACATGGCTAATATAGACCCTAGAAAGCTTTATGAGCTCCAACAAACTCTTTGAAACAATGTGTTAGACACACAAATTAAATGACATTCCTAGGAAATACTGGGGAAGAAGGGAAGGCAATGTCTTCTTTCTGGACCCATACTTTTGAAGCTGCGCCCTGAGGAGAACCCCACTGCCACCTGCTCAGAGGCTCCAAATGGATAAAAGAGGCTCCAAATGGATAAAAGAGTAATTCATAAATTCATGGGGGTGGGTGCTCTGCGCTAAGGCAGTTACAAACTTGTGACCACAGAAAAATCTCTTGGTGGGATTTGAAGATTGACCTACCAGAGCCCTTGTTGGAGTTGGGTGATTTGGGTAAGCTTTTTAGCATGCGTGTAGATTCTTTGATTGTTTCCAGTGTTTTCTCTGCAATGCTTTTACCCTTAGAATAAATATGCTTGCTGAGAAAGAGCAGTATGGTAAATTAACTGTGGGTAATTACACGGTTGGTAGCCTCTCAGGGGAAAAGCAAAGCAGGCCTGCTTAGGCAGTTGGATTTGCTCGTGAGTTCACAGTATAGTTAGGGAACTGTTTAGCTTGGAAATACCCTGGTCAGGAGGGAGAGAGATGCATGTCTCTGCCCAAGAGAAGTGATGGCTGGGAGCCAGAAGCCTACAGATGAGGGCCCTTAATTGGAGTATAAGAGGGAAATACAGTTGCAGTTGCCCTGAACTGCGACACAGTTATCCAAGGATGTAAAATAAATTGTAGGATATTGTAGTGCACTATCTGAGAAACAATAAAGAGCGAAACTGTGTATGTTGTTTGAGAAATAGGGTATATTGTACTATTACAGAACAAGTATTTGATCATGCAGCCATTCCTGTGCCATAATGCTTACACACACAAAAGCGCAGAGGAGACACAGCATCCAAAAAAATAGTTAAAGGGACACTGTCAAAGTAAATGATGGAATTTGCTTTCCCAGCTGATCCAACAGTTTGTTGTCTTTCAGGGCACGTTGCAAGGTCTCTGTCATTTCAGGGTTTGCCTAGGGTGACCAGATGAGAGACATGAAATATCGGGACGGGGGAGGGGGGGGCGGAGCATAGGAAAAATTGGTGGGGGCTGAGCACCCACCGGCAGTTCCCCACCGCACCAGCTCACCTCCGCCTCCCCTGAGCGGGCTGCCGCGTCCTGCTTCTTCCCCCTCCCTCCCAGCGCTTATGCCGCCATACAGCTGATTCGCGCAAGCCTGGGAGGGAGGGGGGAGGAGGAGGAATGCGGTGCGCCTGGGGAAGAGGCGGGGCCAGGGCGGGGATTTGGGGAGGGATCCAATGGGGCGGGGAGGGGGTGGAGTCGGGGCAGGGGCGGGGCTGAGTTGGGGGTGGGGGGGCACGAGCCCCCTCCGCCTGTGCCCCGGAGTGCAAAATATTGGGACAATTCGCGTCCTGACCGAACATCGGTCGGGACGCAGGACAAGCAAGTAAATATCGGGACAGTCCCGATAAAATCGGGACGTCTGGTCACCCTAGGTTTGCCTGATGGGGCAGCTGGAGCCGGGGCTGAGTTTGTTCTGTGGCTCAGGATGCTTCTTGTGAATTGACATTTTAGTTGATTTTATTGAGCTGGCAGTTTAGTTGTGCTTTAGTCACCCATGTGGGTTTATATGTGACATGAATGTTCCGCAATTCACAACAGACATTTAAAAAATAGAAAACAAAGAAATAAGAGCAAAGCCTTCCTGGGTTTTAGTTTGCTTTTTAAAATTATTAAGTGCTAATTTGCTTTTTAAAATGAATAATGATTACTAATTGCTGCTAATACACCTCTACCCCGATACAACGCTGTCCTCGGGAGCCAAAAAATCTTCCCACGTTATAGGTGAAACCGCATTATATCGATCTTGCTTTGATCCACCGGAGTGCGCAGCCCTGCCCCCCCCACCCCCCCGGAGCGCTGCTTTACCGCGTTATATCCGAATTTGTGTTATATCGGGTCGCGTTATATCGGGGTAGAGGTGTACATTTTTTGGTGATGATCACAAGCTTAGGGAAAGCTGAAGTACCCCACACTCCCGCCCCTTCAGCAGGGAGAAAAGAGCTCACTACAGTTTTTCCTTGAGCTTTAAGCCATCACTGGGGGCTCATTTGGTCCAAGAATCGTACTGCAATAGAATCGTACTGCAATAGAATCGTACTGAAAATTGTAAGGAGAGACTAGGGTAAGACAAACAGTAATAATAAGATCACAGACATCATATAAACGTGTTACTTTGTTCGTACCAAGCTCTACATCCGTGCACAGACAATCAGACTTAATTAACTGTGCATTCTGCTGCTTTAATGAAGAAAAGTGAAAAGCGGGTCAACACTGAATAGGGATATACAAAGAACACAGTTCCAGTGTTTGCAGTTGTCAAGGCGATACCCCAGATTCCCCTCCCTGGAGAGGGTAGAAACTAATGGCAATGCTCTTTATCTACCTTGGCTTCAAATCACTATTGTAATGCTCAGGTTTTGTATGCAGCACACTAACAGGATTATAGGGGAAAAAAGAGGTTGATTTAATCACTTATTAATTTTGGTATGTTAAAAGGACCTCTGGGTGGCCTAAACTTTTTTTTTTTAGGTCCTTCTCAATAACTAATTGTTTTGCTAATTGTTCATGCAAATCAAAAGCAATTCAGAGAATATACCTTTTGAGTCAATTATGTTCGCAAAATCATTTGTCTTCCTTTATTCTCTTTATGTGACTCCACTAAAAACATCACGGTTCTAATAGCATCCAGACACAGATATTTTGTATAATTTAAGGAGAGCCAATACGCAACATCTGTTCCCTATGAACTGTTTTTCATACTAATGGTCATTTAATACATCAGAAAATGAGAATCCAACGTACAATTCAGGAAGAGAACTAAATTTAAAAAGGTGATTGCTATTATTTGCATTACAGTAGCACAGGGGTTCCCAACGTGGTGCCGGCGCCCGCCGGGGCGTCTAAGTGTGCCCGCGTACTGGCCGGCGGACGAGCATCCGCCGAAATGCCGCCGACAAGCAGCAACGTCAATAGGCATCGCTGCCGATTGCGGTGACGCCTATTGACGTTGCCGCTTGTCCGCCGCATTTCGGCGGATGCTCGTCCGCCGCCACGGTCCTCCGTGGCTCGTCGTCTGTCACCTGCCAGACAAAAAAGGTTGGGGACCACTGCAGTAGCACCTAATGTCCTCATTCTGATATAAGGACCCCATTGTGCTAGCCACACACAAAAAATGGTCACTGCCCCAAACATCTTACAAGGTAAAACACCAATTCTGCAAACACTTATGCATGTGCTTAACGTTACTATCTACTATCCACCGAGAGGGTAGTAGCGTTATAAGGAAGAGCCAACAAACATTTGTCAAGAACAAATCATGTCAAACCAACCTAATTTCCTTCTTGGACAGGGTTATTGGCCTTGTGGGTGGGGGTGAAGCTGTAGATGTGATGCATCTTGAATTTAGGAAGGCTTTTGAAAGGGTCCCACATGGCATTCTCATGTGCTAATTAGGGAAATATGGTCTAGATTAAATTACAATAAAGTGTGTGCAAAATTGATTGAAAGACCTCACTCAAAGAGTAGGTCTCAATGGTTCGCTGTCCAACTGGGAGGCTGTATCTAGTGGGGTCCCATAGGGGTCTGGTACTAATCAATGTTTTCATTAATGACTTGGATAGTGGAGAGTATACTGATAAAGCCCAAGGATGACTCTAAACTGGGAGGGGTCGCTAACATTTGGAGGACAGGATTAGAATTCAAAATGACCTTGATAAATTGGAAAACTGGTCTGAAAGCAACATGATGAAATGCAATAAAGAAAAGTGCAAAGTGCTACACTTAGGAAGGAAAAATCAAATGCACAACTACAAAATGAAGAACAACTGGCTAGGCAGTAGTACTGCTCAAAAGGATCTGGGGGTTAGAGTGGGTAAAAAGCAGAATATGAGCCAACAATGTGATGCAGTTGCAAAAAAAGGCGAATATTCTGGGGTGTATTAACAGGAGTGTCGTTTGTAAGACCTGGGAGGTAATTGTCCCACTCTACTCAGCACTGGAGATGTGGACAAGCTGGAGAGAGTCCAGAGGAGAGCAACAAAAATGATGATAGGTTTAGAAAACCTGAATTACGAGAAAAGATTTAAAAAACTGGGTATGTTTAGTCTTGAGAAAAGAAGACTGAGTGAGGACCTGATAGCAGTGATCAAATATGTTAAGGGCTGTTATAAAGGTGACTGTTCAATTGTTCTCCAGGTCCATTGAAGATAGGACAAATACTAATGGGCTTAATCTGCAGCAAGGGAGATTTAGGTTAGATATTAGGAAAAGCTTTCTAATTGTAAGGATAGTTAAACTCTGGAATGAGCTTGCAAGGGAGGCTGTGGAATCTCCATTGTTGGAGGTTTTTAAGAATAGGTTGGACAAACACCTGTCAGGGATGGTCTAGGAGGTGTACTTGGTCCTGCTTCAGTGCAAGGGGCTGTACGAGATGACCTATCGGGGTCTCTTCCAGCCCTACGTTTCTATGATTCGGGGATGACTCACAAAAGTGAAGATAAGCATATGCTTAAGTATTTAAAGGGGTAAGGCTTAAATAGACAAGTTAGAGGCACCGAGAAGTGACGTGATTTACCCAGCGTCACACAGGAGTTCAGAAGATTAGAACCCAGCTTTCCTGATTCTCAATCCAGCATCCTACCCATGGGATCAACTGCCTCTCAGACTTATGGTGACTTCAGAAAGGAACATGACTACTGCAGGATGAAGCATCGCCTGTTGGGTTATAACATGGAGTGCTAGAGTTAAGCTAAGCATCGCTTGACTGTATGTTGTTCAAAAGCTGCTCCACGCTAAACAGGCCACCAGCCTTCGGTAGCTAATTAACAGAGGTTTATTTAGCAGCTGTGCTGAGGAAAAGACTAGCTAAGCTTAGTCCATAGTAACCAGAGAGACCCGAGAGCTGTAATTGTTCTACAGTTCCCCTATCCATTGTCTATCCCTGCGCAAGCAATTCTTGTGATTCTACATTCAGTTTATCCTCAGCAGTTGATACTGACTCGACTCCCCTTTCATTCATCAGCATAGGCTGACCATTCTGCTGGCTGTCCTTGGCACGTCTGGCAGCAGGATCACAAATACAACTGTGGTGACTAGCTTGTCAACAGCTGAGTGTTGCTCTTCAAAGTAATTTGGCCAGAATTTTCAAAAGCGCTCAGCACCCACAACTGGGACCAGATTTTCCCAAGTTCAGCTTCTGTTTATGCACCAAAATAAGCACAGAGGAGCCGAGAATCCCAAGTGCAGAGCTGTTTGGAAAATATGGCGCATACTTTTGTAGAAAACAGTACAGACTAGTAAAAGCAGCAAAGAATCCTGTGGCACCTTATAGACTAACAGACGTTTTGCAGCATGAGCTTTCGTGGGAGAATACCCACTTCTTCGGATGCTGCAAAACGTCTGTTAGTCTATAAGGTGCCACAGGATTCTTTGCTGCTTTTACAGATCCAGACTAACCCGGCTACCCCTCTGATACAGTACAGACTAGGTAACATCTACACTCGCTGTTGGAGGAACTGCTACTCACAAGACAGGCAAAGCATGTAAAGGACAAGAGCATGTGCTAAGCAACAGTGCCACCTGTGGGCATACTGTTATCCGATGTTTTTTATGACACGTTCATCTTTGGTGCAGTTTGATTTCTGGGTCTGCTTCCGAGAAGAAAGCCCCTTCTATTTTCAATTGTGCTAGTGCACTCTTATGATCAGCAGTGCATTCCTTACCGCATAGTCCTATAACATCCGATCCCCTAAAGAGGTGGTGGTGGGGAGAATGGGACATGGCAGGATGTACTAAACCAAACTTGTGGTCTTTTTTTTTTCCCCACCCAAAAATGGGCTAAAAAATTGTATTAGAAAAACAACAATTCAGTCATCTGAAGCACCAGCAGGTTAGTCATAAAAAACAGCCACATTAGAAAAGGGTAGGTGGTTTAAATGGCCAAATTGAAAAAGGCACAGTTGAAAGTAATTTGGTTCCACCACCTTTAGTTTTGCAACAAAGAAAAAGCACCTTCCCCAGAATTCTTTGTTGGGAGCTCAAAAACAAACAAAAAGGCAGTTTTGTGATTATATTTGTCCACTAAGTGCGGGGACCTCAAACACCACCCCTCATTAAACAGAGCTCAGGCAGGTGCTAATTATTTCCAAGCTGCAGAGTTTTGATGCTTATGGTTCTCGTCAGCACCCGAGCTGTGTCCTAACTCGTTTGTTGCATCCCACAGATTAGCGAAGTAGAAGAATTGTAGCTCAAATCCCTCCAGGGTGATTTGTTAGCTTGGCTTTCACGTTACCTTCCTACACACTCCTTTATTTTATTTTAAATTCCATGAGCAGGAATCATGACTATACACCAATTTGCATGCAGTGGTTGGGAGGGTTCTTGTTCTGAAGTCATTTGATGCTAACGATGAAGCTGGCTATAATTTGGGGGGGTATTTTTTTTCTTTTAAAGATAAATAATTAATTACAAATTATTTGTTAGGATTCAACCTTTACTGTTCTAATGCCCTCTCTCTATAGGGGCCTTCACCCAGTGCAAATAATTGCTGATGTAATTTTGAAGGCAAATTGTAAGCACAAAAAGGAAAGCGCTAAGTGGGGTTTAAAAATAAGAGCCATTATCTCTTGTTTTCCTTCAAAATGGAGCAAATGGCCATGGCTGAATAACCAGGCCACAAGTATCTTCTCGCAACCTGCATCACAGGACAGCTATGGAGCTACTCGGCAGAAGCTGGAGGAGTCTCCAGGAGAAATGATGTGCCCCGCCTATGGGCAGAGAGCATGGAAGGACTGTCCCCTCGGTGCAGTAACTGATGTTTCCTAGGACCAGAGAGCCGTAAGCAGCAGTAGGGAACAGGAAATAAAGTGGGGCCAAACTACAGAGTCTGATGAGCTATGTTTGTTTTCCAGAATGAAATTAATACATTCAAGGGGTAAAATTCTGGCTCCTTTGAAGTTAATGGCAAATCTTCCATTGACTTCACTAGGGCCAGGAATTCACCCATAGAGGTTCAGACCAGAAGAGATCATTGTGATGATCTAGTCCAGGGGTCGTCAACCTTTCAGAAGTGGGGTGCCGAGTCTTCATTTATTCACCCTAATTTAAGGTTTCGCGTGCCGGTAATACATTTTAATGTTTTTAGAAGGTCTCTTTCTATAAGTCTATAACATAGAACTAAACTATTGTTGTATGTAAAGTAAATAAGGTTTTTAAAATGTTTAAGAAGCTTCATTTAAAATTGAACTGCAGAGCCCCCCGAACCGGTGGCCAGGACCCGGGCAGTGTGAGTGCCACTGCAAATCAGCTCACGTGCCACCTTCGGCACGTGTGCCATAGGTTGCCTACCCCAGCGCTAGTCTGACCTCTTGTATACTACAGGCCATAGAATTTCACCCAGGCTGTTCAATGTATTGTAGTATTGATTATTTTCTTCTCGGTTTTTGTTGTACTGAAGAAATGAAGAATGTTGTTGGATATTAGCTACCAAATTATGCCCTTGGATAAATGTCCAATGACTTGGTAGAGCAGAGTGGACTTATCAAAGGGCAGAATGTGGCTATATTCCATTGACTAGTTTAATGGAGTTAAAATTTGACATTCTAAGGACAGAATCCTGTACGTTTTTATTGATGGTATGTAGCGTTTAGCTGATAAGAGCAGGATTTTTTCACCCAATGCTTAAAAGCAAAGTAAACTTTGGCAGAATCTGCAAAATGATGGTTTGGTTCTGGCCATAGTTAGTTGAAGCAGGCTGAGCACCCTGGTACCGAAAAACGCAATTAAAGAAGACATTGGAAAAAATAGGCCTTAACCCAACTAAGAACAGATTAATCACAATAAGTCCGATAAGCATCTTTTAAAGGTAACCTGGGGAGTTTCTCTATTCCAAGTCTATTCCTAAAGTACTAAAATCCTGCAGCCAAGCACCAGCAACAACTATTGGACACACAGGATTAGGTGGTTAGTGACTACTTGTTGCTTATAGTCTTAAATTTAGATTGTAAACCCTTCATGATGGGGACCGTCTTTTGTATAGTATTGTACGGTGCCTAGCACAACGGGGATTGGGCGTTAGGTGCCACCTTTATACAGTAACAATGATAATAGCCACGGCTGGAAGTTAGAAGTCCTGGGTTCTATTTCCAGATTAGGCACAGACTTCCCGTGTGAATCCTGGGCTAAATTCTACCCTGGTGCAAGTGCACTGAAATTGCTGGTGTTACAGCAGGGATAAGCTTAACCTTCTGCATTTTTTGTTGTAGTCATAGTTTAGATTTTCTCCTCATTTTTCCAGAGCGGCACCCAATACCTTCCCTGTTTTATCCATGTTTTTCTAAACAGGGCTCAGTCTCATTACAAAAAAACCCCATACCAATTGCCCATCTTCTTACAGACAGGTAAGTGCTTCTGTTCTCTGAAGAGATTTGCATAGGCTTTCCAGGGAAGCCTCTCCTTTCCTTACTAAAACACTCAAATGCATAGTTCCTGTTTGCTGGGTTTTCAAACAGAGCCTCATCTACAGCCCATTGAAATCAATGGAAAGACTCCTGTTAACTTCAGTGGGGTTTGGATCAGCCCACAGAGCGCCTCCATCAACCCCATATCTGGATGGGGAATCACGTTTAACCAGACAGTCCCTAAGGGTATGATAATATAGGCAGACCATGGAAGCAAGCAATACTGGTCATGCTTTGCCTCTAGTTCCCAGAGCAAAGGGGAATCCCCAAGGGAAGCTATCAGACAAGAAGTGGCAGCAGCAACTTACAAAACCAGTAGCAGCAATGGGAGGTGATAAGGAAAATCTAACCTGCAATAAAAGGGGAAGAACCTGCTCTACCTGCTGTCGCTCAGCAGCATGTGCATGCACCCTGCTCTTTCTGGAGTTTTCCCTGTCGGGAGTAGTTGTCTAAGCAATTGCCTATGAAATTACCAGATACTGAAAGGGATGTCAATGGCTTCAACAGTTTCCCAACTCTGCTAGACCAGTTTTCTTACCCGCTGGCATTTAGAGTGAATCACAACCCTGAAATTCACATTGTTACAAGGCTGAAAGGAGACTGAACTAAACAGGATTCCAGTGACTCAACAGAATGCCTGATGTCATCTGATACAGCAGCTATGGGATAGAGGAGAAATTATCTTCTCTCTGCCCACTCTCTCCAATCCTCTCCTTGCCTTTCCAACTAACAGCATGATCAATTTTCTTATTTCCACTGCCAGAAATCTAGCTGTCATTTTTGATCAGCAACTCTTTTTTTTTTTTTTTAATCCACTCCCAGTGTTGCCAAATCTTGTGGTTCTACTGCAAGTCTCGTGATAATTGGTGGTTTTTTTTCTTAAAGTCTCAGCTTTTAGAGTCATATGAATGCATGAGAATCTTAGGTTCCCTTTTTAGAAGAGTATATTTCTAGCCCTTATGGCTGCAAAAAGAAGTTTGAAAACATAACCCCAAAAGGTTCAAAAACCAGTAGACAAATACAAAGAATGTAACATTATTTGAAAACCCATCTCGTGACTTTCAAGGCCCGACTCTTGATTTTTGAAGCATGCCAATACCACTCCTCCCATGCACATATCTCACGAACGTTGAATATATCCTCAAGCTTCTTATTCTTGACAGTGCTAAAAGGTTAGTATTCTGCCCTCAGCTTTTGCAGCGCTATCCGTGCTAGTCAATTCCATGCACCAGCTTGCTCTGAATTATGCAGCACACCTAACTTTGTGATCTGCCTTCCTACTCACTGACTTACCACCCTGTGTTGTTGCTTTCAGGTTTGTACCTTTATTTTCACTTCGTCCTACTTCTCAAACTGACACATACTGTACTTCCCTCAGCACTCCTCACCTTCTTCCTTCCTTCAGCTTTTCAGAACCTGATCAGAGTTCAGACACAGAGGGCTGTCCCTAAACCTCATGCTCCCACTCTGCTTATTGTTTGTCTCATTTTCAGTTGAAATCCCCTCTTAACTCCTCACTCCTTCGCATTTGATATTCTACGTTTTATTTCTGTCACTTCCACCTAACGATACTGACTTTCCACCTCTTCCCATTCCATAGTCTGGGATGGAATTTGCATGGGGCACTACCAGTTTGTTGGTTTTGGCTGTTCTTTCAATTGCGTTATTCATTGTGTACGTCATTGTTTCCTCTGCAGTCCCTGCCCAGCGAGGTGGTAGTAAAGGCATTACGCAGATAAATATACGGTAAGGCCATGCAGTGCTAACTATTAGAAATGGACAAAACCGAGACGGTTTTGCAAAAGTCTTGTCAGTCAGGTTTTGGTTTGGTTTCAGGCCTCATTATTATTTGTTTATGGTAGCGCCCACTATATGCTAGGAGCTTTCTAAGTGTTCAGTTCTCCCACTCCAAGACTGGGCCCTGGGCTACAGTATCCTGCGTACCAGGGCTTGTCTACACTTACAGCGCTGCACTGTGGTGGTGCTTAGTGAAGATAGTATCTACGCCGAAGGGAGAGCTTCTCCCGTCAGCGTAGGTACTCCATCTCCCCAAGAGGCTGTAGCTATGTCCATGGGAGAAGCTCTTCTGTCAGCATAGCGCTAGGAGTTCAGTTGGTATACCATGATCGTTGATTTCCACACCCCGAGCAACATAGTTATACTGACATACGTTTGTAGTGTAGACCAGGGCTTAGTCATTCTTATCCTGGACTTCTTCCCTTTGGTAGTCTTAAATCAATGGTGAATTGAGTGACCAAACAGTCGTCTTAAAACCAGAGTATTGTTTATATTAATAGTAGAAACAAAGCTTTAAAAGGGGTTTTTTAAAGCACAGTCTACATGCATGTCTATTTTACCTAAAGTCTTTCTTACCATCCCTTTAGGGCAGGGGTAGGCAACCTATGGCACGCGTGCCGAAGGCGGCACGCGAGCTGATTTTCAGTGGCACTCACACTGCCCGGGTCCTGACCACCGGTCCGGGGGGCTCTGCATTTTAATTTAATTTTAAATAAAGGTTCTTAAACATTTTAAAAACCTTATTTACTTTACATACAACAATAGTTTAGTTATATATTATAGACTTATAGAAAGAGACCTTCTAAAAACGTTAAAATGTATGACTGTCACGCGAAACCTTAAATTAGAGTGAATAAATGAAGACTCGGCACACCACTTCTGAAAGGTTGCCGACCCCTGCTTTAGGGTAACCTCAGCCAGCCTAATTTCTTCAGACACCTCCAACAGATGTCATCTGTCTCAGTCTGGTTCCTTCAACAACTCCCCTCCCCTCCACCGCTTGAGACGGAGTCCTTTCAAAGGCAATTATAGTTACTTTGATCTGTTGTGTTCCTGTCCGGACTTTGGCTCTTAACTCTCAAATGTTTGCTCCTTTCCTGCTCGTGTTTCCTGATCGCCCCCATTAAACTAAATCAATATATTCAAACAGTAACCATCCCAGGAACCAATCAACCTACCGTATTCATAAATTATTACAGAGCAGCTCCAAACCCATCACAGATGGTCCCTGCCCTGAGTAGCTCACAGTTTAAGGCAGACAGACAACAGACAGGTAGGCTGAGGTTATGGGGAAGAGAACAGGGATGTAATTTGCCTAAGTCAAAAAAATTGTTCAAGAAATGCAACTATTCTTATAGCTTGTTAAGCAAAATAATGAAAACATTCAAAATATTTGAGGCAGCTCTTGAAGGTAAGAGGATTCCCTGTAGACAGCATGGAGAAAGTGAGCTTGTCAGAGGGCTCTACCTGTGGAGAGGGCAGGGGCTTTTGGGATGAGCTCAGGGAAGTCTTACCATGCACATGGGACTGTGTCTAAGAAGGCACAGAGGTGATGGTGGGAGAAGCTGGCATATAGGCAGAGAAGGCTGGGGAGCAACACAACGCAACAAGGGCAAGTAAGCAATACGGGTGACGTATACGATGGATGGACAGTACTGTGTAGTAACTACTTACAAGGAATTTATATATGGAAGCTCACTTGTAATGTCAGCTACTCCAAATCTCTGTTTTACTCCTCATGTCCGTAGCACTGTGGGTTGCACTGTAATAAGGCCTATCCCAGTTTTTCAAAATAAATCTATCCTCCAAAGTGAGCTCCACTATCAGGATGAAGTTGAAACTTACCTACCAGGTTTTAACATGCATATTAATCCACTCACTTTAAATTTAAAAACAGTACTAGACAGAAAAGACACAGACATTATTCAAGTTAGCAATGACATGCACAAGGTAAAATAAGACTTGAGTAACCTTATCCATGATGAGGTTTGAAATACTGATTTCCCACACTTGGATAGAAGTTGCACTTAAGGCTTTGCTTGTATTACAAGGTGTATTAGTTTTGGCTGCGTTAATTATGTATTGCCACTTACACAGTTTGTTAAAACTCTTTAAATCACAGATAAAGGCTCTCACCACTGCTCCATATATTAATTTGGCAAAGGTGTCTCCTTGACTATTACAATCATCAAGGCGACAAGCAGGGGCCTGTTGACCAATATATGCTGGCAAGCATATATATAATTATATTAATAATGTGTAATATCTGCACCATATATGTATTAGTTTGCATTAAGAACAAATAGCATTAAGCACAAATATTATAGCAGTTATATAGCCTAAATTGGCCTATACATGTCCTATAATCCTATTCACTTATGCTAAGTATCCTATAACACCTTGCATTAGCTGAAGTAAGCTTTGGTTTAGGTAGATAGGAAAGTCAGGACCAGGATCTATGAGTATTTTACTATGGCAGCAGGTAGGGAGTTATTCTCACAGGCCTGTCCTGGAATGTCCCAAAAGAAGAGGACAAGACATATGAATGTCTTTGTCAAGATGATCAGAGAGGCAACCCTATGCTCTGGGTGTTCCTAAACCTCTGACTGCTAGAGGCTAGGGCGGAATGGATTACTTGATAAATTGGGGGACTGGGGATGGATTACTTGATAAATTGCCCTGTTCTGTTCACTCCCTCTGAAGCATCTGGCACTGTCCACTGTCGGAAGCCAGGATACTTGGGTAGATGGCCCATTGGTCTGACCCAGTATGTCCTGTTCTTATAAACCCCAGTTTTACCCTAGTACAAAGCTAGGAGGAGCCTTTACACCCACTGGTACAGTACCTAGAATGGATGTGTTCAGAAAAACAAGGTAGAAAGTTGATGGGTTAAATCTAGTTTCTGATGATGTACATGATACTTTTTACTTCTAAACGGGTAGGTTATAAAAAGATGACTTAAGAAGTGTAACTTTGGGAGCACACTGTCTGTGTAAGGTGAACGTAGCAACGCTGCACAAGACAGCATCCCGGAGACTGGTATCATATAGAACCATTTTCCTGTACTAGATTATTACTGTCTAACTGAGGTTGGTTATTTGGTCTCTTTGGTATATTTCATAATGAACCAAAATGTGGTCAGGCAATTGACTATACAATTTATCAACAAGTTTGATAGAGCTTTGGAGCTGGTGAAAATATGCTTTAAGCCAATGTGATAGTGCATGAGGGATTCAAAGAGGGGAGTTACATGGTCAAACTGATGCACAATCCACATCCACAAAGTTCAGGGTGGTGGTTGTTGCTGTTGTTTTTATTAAGGAACTGTGTTTTGTCCATCTGTATTATTTAAAGTAGGGCCTGATGTTGTTCCACTTAGAGTCAATGACAAAACACCCACTGACTCACTGAGCCCTGGTCTACACGGGGGGAGGGGGGGTTGATCTAGGTTACGCAACGTCAGCTACGTGAATAACGTAGCTGAAGTCGACGTACTTAGATCGACTTACCGTGGTGTCTTCATCGCGGTGAGTCGACTGCTGCCGCTCTCCGGTCGACTCTGCCTGTGCCTCTCGCGGCGCTGGAGTACAGGAATCAACGGGAGAGCGCTTGGGGGTCGATTTATCGTGTCTAGACTAGATGCGATAAATCGATCCCCGCTGGATCGATTGCTGCCCACCAATCTGGTGGGTAGTGTAGACATACCCTGAGGTGGGATCCAGTCCTTAGAGTTCTCAGAAATCAAGGAAAATCTGATACCACTAATTAAAAAAGTGCATTGATTTCCCCAGTTAGGCAATTAAAAACATGAAATGCCGTGTTGCTAATTTCTTTCTTAAAATTAATTTTACAAATGATTGTTGACTCAAATTAAAGGAAAACTGTATTGCTCAAAAGGAAAAGGCTTTATTTGGTAAAAATGCTTCAAAATTTGAGAATATGTTCTTGCAGTCTGCAGATACTGCTTAGTTTAATTCCAGAGCAAATAATTTAATTCTGTTTCTCTACCTATTTTTCACACCATCCCAGAATAATACATTCTGCCTGGGGAAGATATTAAGGGGGATAATGACAATTTGGGATGTTTCCCAGTAACTTTTATAATTCTTAATAACTATTAGGAGTAGCTCCATCAGATTCATATCCCAGCCATTAACAACCTGAAAGACAGGTCAGAGCCAGGCTTGTCTGCACCTGTGGATGGAACTAATGTGTCTTTGCATATGATTGAGTGTACAACAAAAGCTAGAGTCAAACACATCCTCCTCATAGAGGCTGACTCCGTGGATGCTCCAGTGATCTTTTTTCCACAAGGAATATGAAGGAGACTCATCACCATTCCTGGAGAGAAACATCGGCTAATCCACCCATGGTGGATAACAGGTTTAACCCCTTTCCTGCCAAAACCATTGGGCCCTCTCGCAGATAATTGTGGAGGGGGGAGGTGCACTATGGGAGCAGCTAATATGGTCCCATTTCCAGCTGACTGACAACATTAGAACTCGGAGGCCACATGCCTCTCCAGCATAAAGGAGGCTTGGCTGGCTCACTACAGAAGCAATTTTCCCTCTCTTGGGGTATGTCTACACTACGGGATTACTCCGAATTTGCAGAATTCGATTTTTTGCAACCGATTGTATAAAGTCAAGTGCATGCGGCCACACTAAGCAGATTACTTCGTCGTTGTGCGTCCATGTACCGAGGCTAGCAACGACTTCTGGAGCGTTGCACTGTGGGTAGCTATCCCATAGTTCCCGCATTCTCCCCCGCCCATTGGAATTCTGGGTTGAGATTCCAATGCCTGATGGGGCAAAAAACATTGTCGCGGGTGATTCTGGGTACCTCCTCCCCCTCCCTCTGTGAAAGCAACGGCAGACAACTGTTTCACGCCTTTTTACTGGGTGAACTGTGCAGACGCCATACCACGGCAAGCATGGAGCCCGCTCAGCTCAAGACAGCAGTCATGAACATTGTAAACACCTCGTGCATTATTGTGCAGTTTATGCTGAACCAGGACCTGAAAAACCAGGCAAGGAGGAGGCGGCTACGGAAGCGTGGCAACGAGAGTGATGAGGACATGGACACGGACACAGAATTCTCTCAAACCGCGGGCCCCGGCGCTTTGGAGATCATGTTGTTAATGGNCTCCTCCCCCTCCCTCTGTGAAAGCAACGGCAGACAACTGTTTCACGCCTTTTTACTGGGTGAACTGTGCAGACGCCATACCACGGCAAGCATGGAGCCCGCTCAGCTCAAGACAGCAGTCATGAACATTGTAAACACCTCGTGCATTATTGTGCAGTTTATGCTGAACCAGGACCTGAAAAACCAGGCAAGGAGGAGGCGGCTACGGAAGCGTGGCAACGAGAGTGATGAGGACATGGACACGGACACAGAATTCTCTCAAACCGCGGGCCCCGGCGCTTTGGAGATCATGTTGTTAATGGGGCAGGTTCTAGCCATGGAACGCCAATTCTGGGCCCGGGAAACAAGCACAGACTGGTGGGACCACATAGTGTTGCAGGTTTGGGACGATTCCCAGTGGCTGCGAAACTTTCGCATGCGTAAGGGCACTTTCATGGAACTTTGTGACTTGCTTTCCCCTGCCCTGAAGCGCCAGAATACCAAGATGAGAGCAGCCCTCACAGTTGAGAAGCGAGTGGCGATAGCCCTGTGGAAGCTTGCAATGCCAGACAGCTACCGGTCAGTCAGTAATCAATTTGGAGTGGGCAAATCTACTGTGGGGGCTGCTGTGATGCAAGTAGCCAAAGCAATCGCTGAGCTGCTGCTACCAAAGGTAGTGACTCTGGGAAATGTGCAGGTCATAGTAGATGGCTTTGCTGCAATGGGATTCCCTAACTGTGGTGGGGCGATAGATGGAACCCATATCCCTATCTTGGCACCGGAGCATCAGGGCAGCCAGTACATAAACCGAAAGGGGTACTTTTCAATGGTGCTGCAAGCACTGGTGAATCACAAGGGACGTTTCACCAACATCAACGTGGGATGGCCGGGAAGGGTTCATGACGCTCGCGTCTTCAGGAACACTAGTCTGTTTAAATGGCTGCAGCAAGGGATTTACTTCCCAGACTGGAAAATAACCGTTGGGGATGTTGACATGCCTATAGTTATCCTTGGGGACCCAGCGTACCCCTTAATGCCATGGTTCATGAAGCCATACACAGGCAGCCTGGACAGTAGTCAGGAGCTGTTCAACTACAGGCTGAGCAAGTGCAGGATGGTGGTAGAATGTGCCTTTGGACGTTTAAAGGGTTGCTGGCGCACGTTACTGACTCGCTCAGACCTCAGCCAAACCAATATTCCCATTGTTATTGCTGCTTGCTGTGTGCTCCACAATCTCTGTGAGAGTAAGGGGGAGACGTTTATGGCGGGGTGGGAGGTTGAGGCAAATCGCCTGGCCACTGATTACGCGCAGCCAGACACCAGGGCGATTAGAAGAGCACACCAGGAAGCGGTGCGCATCAGAGAAGCTTTGAAAACCAGTTTTATGACTGGCCAGGCTACGGTGTGAAAGTTCTGTTTGTTTCTCCCCGATGAAAACCCGCCCCCTTGATTGACTCATTCCCTGTAAGCAACCCGCCCTCCCCCCTTCGATCACAGCTTGCTTTCAAAGGAAATAAAGTCACTATCATTTAAAAATTATGTATTCTTTATTAATTGATTATAAACATAGGGAGAGAACTGACAAGGTAGCCCGGGCCCGGGTGGGGTTTGGGAGGAGGATAGGAGGGAAGGAAAAGGCCACTAAAGAAGTTCAAAATAATGACAGCCTTTTGCTTGGGCTGTCCACTGGGGTGGAGTGGCAGGGTGCACGAAGCCTTCCCTCCTCCCCCTCCCCCCCCCGCGTTCTTACACATCTGGGTGAGGAGGCTATGGAACTTGGGGAGGGGGGAGGGCGGTTATACAGGGGCTGCAGCGGCACTCTGTGATCCTGCTGCTGCCGTTCCTGAAGCTCCACCAGACGCCGGAGCATGTCCATTTGCTAACGCAGCAGCCCCAGCGTTGCATCCTGCCTCCTCTCATCTTCCTGCTGCCACCTCTCATCTCGAGCGTCCCTCCTCTCCTCACGTTGTTCCCTCCTCTCCTCACATTGTTCCCTCATGTCCTCATGTTGGTCTCTCCTTTTCCTCGCGTTCACTGGCATCTTTCCTGTACTTTGCTACCATGTCCTTCCACTCATTCAGATGAGCTCTTTCATCGCGGGTCGATTGCATGATTTCCGAGAACATGTCGTCTTGCGTGCGCTTCTTTCGCCGCCTTATCTGAGATAGCCTTCGGGATGGAGGAGGGAGGCTTGAAAAATTTGCAGCTGCGGGAGGGAGGGAAAAAAGGGAGAGAAGTATTTAAAAAGATACATTTTACAGAACAATGCTTATCCTCTTTCACGGTGAACAACACTATTCACATTACATAGTACATGTGATTTCGGCACAAGGTCACATTTTGCATCTTATATTGAGTGCCTGTGGCTTTGGTGTTAGAGATCACAGACGCAGGGCCGGGCAACAGAATTCGGCTTGCATGCAGCCATGGTAAGCCATTGTCTTTCGGCTTCTGCATTAAAGCAGCGCCCTCCTTTCTCATACCAAGCAAAGCCCATTAAGTGCTGCGGTTTTCCTGTTAACGTGCAGCAGCAGAAAACAAAATAAACCCCCACCACCACCCATCCAATTCTGTGGGATGATCGCTTTACCCCTTTCCCCACCGCGTGACTGATATCAGGGAAGATCCCTGCAGAAACCAAAGTAACCCCCCCTCCCCATCCAATTCTGTGGGATGATCGCTTTACCCCTCCCCCCACCGCATGGCTGGTATCAGGGAAGATCCCTGCTAGCCAAACGCGAAAAGCTCAGCGCCATTGGCCCTCCCCCACACCGCTTGGCTAACTGCAGGGAAGGATTTCTTTTCAGCCACAGGCAAACAGCTCAGTAGGAACGGCCACCTCTGTCCCCTTAATTAAATTCCCATATTTCAACCAGGTTACCATGAACGATATCACTCTCCTGAGGATAACACAGCGAGATAAAGAACGGATGTTGCTTGAATGCCAGCAAACACTGGGACCATACACTGCCAAGCTTTGTCATGCAATGATACCAGATTACTTGCTGCTAGCATGGCGTGGTCAAGTGTCCTACCATGGAGGACGGAATAAGGCTGCCCTGCCCAGAAACCTTCTGCAAAGGCTTTTGGAGTACCTCCAGGAGAGCTTCATGGAGATGTCCCTGGAGGATTTCCGCTCCATCCCCAGACACGTTAACAGACTTTTCCAGTAGCTGTACTGGCCGCGAATGCATCCCAAGTCCTCAGGGCAAATTAATCATTAAAAAATGCTTGCTTTTAAACCATGTTTGATATTTACAAAGGTACACTCACCAGAGGTCCCTTCCATGGGATCTGGGCTACTGCCTTGGGAGGGTTGGGAGGGTACTTCAGTCAGGGTGAGAAAAAGATCCTGGCTGTTGGGGAGAACGGAGTGCTGTGTGCTCTCCGCAAGCTCGTCCTCCTCCTCCTCCTCTTCCCCGTCCGCAGAATCCTCAGGCATGGCTGAGAGTAACCCCTCCTCGGAATCCACAGTCAGGGGTGGGGTAGTGGTGGCGGCGCCCCCTAGAATTGCATGTAGCTCAGCATAGAAGCGGCATGTCTGCGGCTCTGCCCCGGACCGTCCGTTTGTTTCTTTGGTTTTCTGGTAGGCTTGTCTGAGCTCCTTAACTTTCACGCGGCACTGCAGTGAGTCCCTATCATGGCCTCTCTCCATCATGCCCTTGGAGACTTTTTCAAATGTTTTGACATTTCATCTTTTGGAACGTAGTTCTGCTAGCACGGAATCCTCTCTCCATATAGTGATCAGATCCAGTACCTCCCGTACGGTCCATGCTGGTGCTCTTTTTCGGTTCTCGGACTGCATGCTTACCTGTGCTGATGAGCTATGCGTGGTCACCTGTGCTCTCCATGCTGGGCAAACAGGAAATTAAATTCAAAAGTTCGCGGGGCTTTTCCTGTCTACCTGGCCAGTGCATCGGAGTTCAGATTGCTGTCCAGAGCGATCACAATGGTGCACTGTGGGATAGCTCCCGGAGGCCAATACCGGAGAATTTCGTCCACACTAACTAATTTCATCCACACTAACCCCCCCTGCCCTGAGCCCCTTCCTGCACACCACACCCCCTCCCGCACCCCAACCCCCTCCCTAGCCCTACATTCATGGCCCTGCATGCAATTTCCCAACCCAGATGTGGCCCTCGGGCCAAAAAGTTTGCCCACCCCTGTTCTAGTCCTAATGGTTGCGGAGACAAGTTTGAAAATGTGAACCCTAAAGTCTCAAATACCAGAAAGCAAATAAAAATAAGATATTTTTTAAAATCTCATGATAGTTAGGCCAATCTCATGGTTTTGGTGGCCTGCTTTTTGAATGTTTGGAGCTGGAAATACTAAACTCATGATCACCAGCATTTGGAACAGAAACTTGATTCTAACCCTTACACAATAGGGAGCAGAAACATACCATGTGACCTATGTGCACAATGCTGACTCTCAGACACTTGTAATGAACTGCTCTCAAAGAAGTTGCAGACCCAGAATTACTTGTAGGAATAATTTAACCAATAATTTTGAACAAAGTAAATTTGCAAAAATCATGGTCTTATCATTAGGCTTAGCAGAATTTGATTTTGATTTTTATAATTTTGACGGATAATACCAATGTTTATTTTAAGCATTTTTTTCTATTTTTATCTATTTACATTTTCATCGTTGTGGGAAATGGTGGGGGGGGAGGGGGGAGACAATTATTTAATTACATTAGATGTTGAGATTCAAAAAGTAAAAGCCCTACAACTGTTCAAACACACATTGTCAGCATCACATCAAATTATACAAAGTAAATATCCTTAAAACAAACTCTAAGAAGTTCTGAGGCAGCATTTTTCTTACTTTGCCTATTTGTACATTTCAATTATTGATGGAAATATTTGTTTTCAGTTTGTGTATGTGCGGTGAAGCCAACGCTTACTGACATTTACCAATAAAAAATCTAATCCTTCCAAGCCTACTTACAATGGTCTATTCATGATAAAAAAAATAGGCATAAAGAACCAACAAATTATTTATGTACGACTCACCCAACCCGCTACAAGTGTCGATGCAAAATGTGAGTCCATACCAGTTCTTTTAGAAAGCCTACTTTCTTCAAAGCCTCTTTGTATCAGGTTATGTTTTTAACCAGCTCAGCTTTTATCCTGATGACTGTGACCAGTCATCCTCTCACCACTGTTCTTCACTAGGGTGCTTGCTGCTTTTCCACTCAGCTGTAGCTTGCCAACCAAAGGGCAGATACTTTTCAGTGATGCTTTGTATTAGGCCATTCTCCTTCAGTGAGAACTAGCCGGGCAGAGCCCCATTGCCAGATCAGAACCAAGTGTGTAAAGCATTCTGGGTTCCTTCAGAGTGAAAGGTGACCTATGTCACAGTATGTTTTGCAGCATGGAAGAATATTAAGGGAACAGAGGAAGTGAGGGGAGACCAGTTGTTGGTCCATGGTGCTGTGAGACAGCATGCAGACCAGATACTTAACACAATTCATATTATCAACCAGGGGAACGGAATACAATCCAGTATACGGAACGAACAAATTAAAGAATTTTCCAATAAGTTACATGTATTCAAGTCAGCAAGGCCTAACGAAATTCCTCCTAGGGTATTTAAGGAACTAGCTGAAGCACTGTCAGAAGAGCTAGCAATTTTCTTTGAGAACTCATGGAGGAGGGGTGAGGTTCCTGTAAACTAGAGAAGGGCAAACACAGTACCTATCTTTAAAAAGTGGAACAAAGAGAATTTAGAGGATTATAAACCAGTCAGCCTAATTTCAATACCTGGTAAACTACTAGAACAAATAAATAATCAATTTGTAAACACCTAGAGGAAGGTAAGGTAATAAGTAATGGCCAACATGGACTTGTCAAGAACAAATTATGCCAAACCAGCCTAATTTCCTTCTCTGACATGGTTATTGGCCTAGTGAATTGGGAGAAACATTAGACGTGATATATCTTGATTTTAGTAAGGCTTTTGACACAGTCCCACATGACATTCTCATCAGCAAACTAGAGAAACATGGTCTAGATGAAAATACTAGAAGGTGGGTGTATAAATAGTTGAGAAACCATACTCAAAGATCAGAGGGGTAGCCGTGTTAGTCTGTATCCACAAAAACAACAAGGAGTCCGGTGGCACCTTAAAGACTAACAGATTTATTTGGGCATAAGCTTTCGTGGGTAAAAAACCCACTTCTTCAGATGCATGGAGTGAAAATTACAGATACACAGGCATAGATATATTGGCACATGAAGAGAAGGGAGTTACCTTACAAGTGGAGAACCAGTATTGACAAGGCCAATTCAGTCAGGGTGGATGTGGTCCATTCCTAATAATTGATGAGGAGGTGTCAATACCAAGGCCTGGTCTACACTATGAGTTTAGGTCGAATTTAGCAGCGTTAAATTGAATTAACCCTGTACCCATCCTCACAATGAACCCAGTTACTTTGACATAAAGGGCTCTTAAAATCGATTTCTGTACTCCTCTCCGACGAGGGGAGTAGCGCTGAAATCGACATTGCCTGGGCTAGAAACTTGCTTGTTCTTTTAATGAAAGCTGAGGTTCTCACTTAATTAAATGACTCCAGGAGTTGGGGCTTTAAGAAGAACATCAAATATTGCAAGAGTGGGCCACAGTGCAAATTCCGAATTTGTTTTATCAGAATATTGTGCACTAGTCGCTTGATGTTCCCCTTTTCAGTGAGCTTTTCTGCCAGTACACTCATTGGAAGAGCAGCAAAGAATCCTGTGGCACCTTATAGACTAACAGACGTTTTGCAGCATGAGCTTTCGTGGGTGAATACCCACTTCTTTGGAAGAGCGTTTAGTGACAGGAAACACTTCAAGAAGTGCAAAGTAAACTTGGTTAAAAATTCAGATGCATACTTGGAGCTGTTTTGTTTCAATATTCACCCTTCTTTAGCTGCTAGAATATTCCTGATGCTCTCTACAAATCCAGCAACTCACAGCTTCCTTACTAAGAGTTATTTTTCTTAAAAGGAACAGTACTGCACTTAACAGAGCTTTAAAACTGGATACTCAAAATCACTTTTCCCACTCCCTCTCAGAACATCCCAGGTCCTCCTGGTTTTGTGGGTATTCTGTCTGATGGAATAATTTCTACCGGCATAGAACAGTCCCATAGACAGCTCTGATACTCTTCTTTGGCTTTTTCCATAATATCTTCCACAGGCACCTGCGCTGAGCAGTTGGAACGAGATGTCACCAGCAGTATTTTCTTTGTAATCCATATTGATTTTGATAATTGACAATAGAGTCCAGGACAATGGAAATAGGATGAATAGGATGCTGCTTTTACAAGACTTGCCCTAGTCCCACTCTCCTATATCAGATCTCTCTATCTATCATAGAGTAGCAGACTCAGCTGATGGCAAGATATCTGCAGCTCCCTCCCAGTAATAATTAACTTGGGTGGCATGTGCAGGTACTCAAGAAACAGCTTGAATCTGCAGAGGAAAAGCTTAGAGATAGGATTGCATTTTTTTTTTTAAGCAGATGCTGAATGCAATATTTTTAACTGAATCTCCACTACATTCACAGTGGGCCACTGTGAATGTAGTGGAGATTCAGTTAAAAATATTGCAACTCACAGTTACAGTCCACATACTACTCATTAGCCATGCCTGTTTTGGAATAACATCTGGCATCAAAAGAGAACACAAAAAGAAATCTGTCAGTTCAGCAATAAAACACAAGGCGTGCCATGCTGAAGATCACTAGGCCAGGTAGATCGTTTAGGAACAAAGCTGTAGGCCGATTTATGCAATCATTTGAAGGTGGTGATGTCCCGTGACACACTCCCTGTCATAGATAATTGCCTTTGAAGATATTTTTGAACAGCAAACATATTATTACATACAAAAATACAATTCCATCACCCAGGATAAATTAAATTAAATGATGCACATAGTAAGAATTAAGCCTTTTAAAACGAAGTTTTCTTGTGCTAGACAGAAGCTGGCCTTAGAACTGATTTTCTTTTTGGTTTGTGGTTTGTTTATTTGATATCTGCTGGTTTTCCAGTCTGGAATAGAAATGAGCAACACACACAAAGGAGTGAAGACAAGAATACAAGCTGGCCCAAGCAGCCCAGTACACATCATGTGGTCAGGTGACCTCTGGCTTTCAAGGTCTTGTATGAGATTCTTTTACTCTGGACTGTAGTGTATGGGGCCAGGGAGACTTTTGAATATGATCGGTGTTTTAAAAGTAAAGGAAGCTAGATTCTGTGGTTTTACAAGGAACCTTCCCTAGCTGGAACGACAGCTTTTAAAGATGTTTTATGCTGCGCCAACCCTTTTATAATAATAAATGGAGATATACCTATCTCATAGAGCTGGAAGGGACTCCGAAAGGTCATTGAGTCCAGCCCCCTGTCTTCACTAGCAGGACCAATTTTGCCCCAGATCCCTAAGTGGCCCCCTCAAGGATTGAACTCACAACCTTGGGTTTAGCAGGCCAATGCTCAAACCACTGAGCTAGCCCTCCCCCCTTTTACATCATGTATAGGGGCTGCAGCATGGACAAGGGTCTCACTCCAGAAATTTAAGGCTTGGTTCATCACTGTGTTACTCCAGTTTTACCCTGCCCTTACACTGGTCTCCAAATAACTAGCTATTGCTAGGGGACTTGAATCCACAGGGTGATTTGAAACTATTCGAGCAGAAGTCACTGGGAATATCCCGCCCCCAGAGCATTTTTTCAGTATTTCCAGATCCATCATGATTTAACTGAACTTAGGGCAAGATTAAGACAAACTGATAGTTACTGCTCTAGAAAAGATACGCTGGATAGGACAGTCCTTATGCAAGCCCATTTCTAAAATTTGCCAACTACGTCTTAATATCAGGGGTTCTTAAATTTGGAAGAAGAACTAAACCTTAATTATAGGGGAGATGGTTGGTCTATTTCATATTATTTATAACACTTATGTACATCTAGATTTCTTCATACTGTATATCTCATGCCGGTGCAATGGCCTTCTTTCGTAAGAAGTAACTCCACTCGGTGTCAGATGAATGTCAAGAAGAAATATCTCCATACCGTATACTCTGGTTATGCAATAATTTCTGGGAAGAAGCCATTTCCCAGATCTGGGGCATAAAAAATTGGGATCCCTGTTTCCCCTGAAATATCTTCACTTTAAGTATCTCGTCAGTCTCAGGGCAGCACGAATTGAAGTTGCTGCTTTTACTGTCTATTTGGTAATATGCTTGCACAAAGCACACGGGCACATGGTGAAAGTACAGGCATGAGGGCCCCATCCTGAAACCGGTTAAACATATGAGTAACTTCACTCCCACAGATTGTTCCATTGAATTCCATGGCACTAGTCACATGAGTCACATTACTCATGTGCTTAAGCGTTTTCAGCACCAGGCCCCACAATTGGAATTCAGCCACAGACAGTGCCATTTAAAGGATAGATTATTCTTTAGGCACAACTCTGAGCAAGAAGTGGTACATAAACTGCACCTCCCCAGAAGCAGCTCCTGGAGGGGTGCCACAAAAGTTTTCAATTGAAAAATTCATTTTCATTTACTTTTTCCACTGAAATTTCGATTTTCAGTGGAAATTTGAAAACCAAAATATTTCAATTTGGAAATGCCGCACTGGTGCTTCATGGGAGTTGTAGTGTGGATACCTTAAACTCCCATTCTCCTCTAGAGGCTGGGGCTGGGGTTCCTTGGTTGGACAACATCTCCCATTATGCACCATAGTCTCCCCCCTCTTAGAGAGCAGAGGCAATGCATCATGGGAGTCACTAGCCATGGTGCACAATGGGAGAGGTAGTCCAGCTAGGGAGCCCAGCTCATAGGGCGAATGGAGATATCAGGCAATTGAACTACAGTTCCCATGAAGCACTGTGGCAGCATTTCCAAATAGAAATATTTTGGTTTGGGGGCATTCCATTTTTGACAACAACAAAAAAAAGTCAAAATTTTCCAGAGAAAGCAGATGATTTCACAGAAAATTGTACTGTGTCAAAACCCCAATTTTCTATTGAAAAAGGTTCTATCCAGGAGTCATTGTTCCTCAGAGGCACTATTCCTCCCAGCTTCCCGTTTGCACTGGGAAGTGGGACTGGGCTGTAATTTGCTGTTGGCCATTACCAGGAGCAAAACAGCCCCCATACATGACTCACTCATCCTGGCTGGTTCACTGGGGAGGCGAGGGGGTTGAGGTCAAGGGTCCTGCCACTCCCTGGCTACCGGTCCCTGGAGTGTGGAGGAAACAGTGAGTGCCCTGTGCTCACCCTTGCATGCTCTGATGCAAAGTCCAGGTGACTCACAGAGGTGCTCCAGGGGGATTCTTACTCCCCTGCACAAGTGCATAATCTAGTCACAATCTAGGCCTTAATCCACAGAGTAATCTTTCCAGGGATCAAGAAGATTACACAGGTGGTAGCCTTAGAACATTAGGCCTCAGCTAACTCGTGCCAAGGGATCCAATATCCTGGATGAATTCTCCTCTCGCATCGATTCCAACACCAGAAGGGCCACAGACTTTGAATGTTTGGCTTAATATAAAATAAAAAAAAGTGGCATTAGCAAGGCCTGCGTGTGGCAAAAAACTGGGACATGGGTCTCATGCGGGGCCCTCTGCTGAGGGGTGAATTTTATCCAGGCTAATAATCAGTGATTTTCTCAGGTCATACAGCTGGTCAGAGACAGGGCTAGAACAGAATCTGGGTCACCTGCTGACTCCAAGGGCATGTCTACACTGCAACTGCGGGGGGTGACTGCAGCACATGTAGACAGACCGATCTAGCTAGCTCACGTAACCATAGCAGTGTAGCCATGGCAGCACGGGGAACAGCCAGGGCTAGCCACTAGAGTCGGTACCCAGGATCCTGGCTAGGCCTGCATTCGGGAGGCTAGCCTGCACTGCCGCCCCTGCTGTCGCAGCCACGCTGCTATTGTGACTCAGAGCTCCTTGGGCGTATCTACAAATGCTGCAGTCACACCTCCCGAGTGCAGTGTAGGCATACTGCCTTCTTCCAACACACTGCGTTTCCAACCCTTTCAGGGGTGAACGTGCTTCTCTCTGGGAAGGATCGGGTTAGTCCCTGGAGAAGTATTTTATCTGATTTCACCAGACGAGGCGCTCTTTCCTGCGCCAGTAAACCGACCCCCAAATTTACCCTTGTAACTCCCACTTTGAAACCTTCCCTTCATACCACACCACAGACCTCTATGACCTGAGTCAGAAGATGGATTCCAGTGTCTTGTTGGAGCGGTAGCAGGCAGCTCTCCTCTGTAGATGAATTAAAGAGGGGAGATGCATACCACCTGATGAATAGTAGATGACATTAGCATTGCTTATCTATAGTTTAGAGACCTGCTTGAAACACCCTCTGAATGAGAGCAAACCTTCTTGATTATCACTTCAAAAGTTTTTCTCCCCTGCTGTTAATAGCTTCTCTTAATGAATTAGCCTCTTACAGTTGGTATGGCTACTTCCACCTTCTCATGTTCTCTGTATGTATAAATATCTTCTTACTGGATGTTCCATTCTATGCATCTGATGAAGTGGGCTGTAGCCCATGAAAGCTTATGCTCAAATAAATTTGTTAGTCTCTAAGGTGCCACAAGTCCTCCTGTTCATTTTGCTGATACAGACTAACACGGCTGCTACTGTGAAACCTTCCAACCACAAGCATTTATATTCATGCTCCCCATTCACCTACAGGGCCTAAAGGCTTTTGTGAAATGATTTGCATACACACATCCTCTTGCAGTGGGTGAGTTCAAGCTTTGGGAAGTTGTCATGCAGCTTAAACTTGTGCAATTTGCACCTACTCATCAGTACACCCCATTGCAGCTTGCAAATAAGGGTGTGTTTTTAGATAGCTAATTTCGTAATAGCACCCAGCTACCATGGTGATGGACACCTAAGAAATCATTCTCACAACAACAACTTATAAATGCCACATATCTGCACGCAGTGGTGTTGTAGCCGTGTGGGTTATTACAACAATCTGTAACCCACTAACAGCCCTTTCCAGCTGCTTCTCCCCCCAACCCTCTTCCTCTCTATAACGGGAGGGGTGTTAACGGGCCACTTCACCATGAACGGTCCCTTGAAATGTGTTAACTACTTATGCTAAACAATCCGTTCCACCTTGTATTTAGCAGTGACGCTCCTGAGTTAGTTTCCGAGACCTGAAGAAGAGCTCCATGTAAGCTGGAAAGCTCGTCTCTATCACCACCAGAGGTTGGTCCAATAAAAGATATTACCTCACCCACCTTGTTTCTCTACATACCTGCACCACATTTTGACAGATCACTTTTTTGAAATACAGTTTGATCTGTCAGAGGGTCAAATGGCTTCATGAGCAATATCACGTTCACTCGTTCTTTTGGTAATTATTTTCATATCTGGGAGTTTTTTCCACAGATCCCAGTCCTTCACTCTAGGAAATAGCCTCTAGAAAGTTCCACCTCCAAGCAAACTAGAAGATAAAACGAGGTTTTATTATCCAGTAAAAAGTGAAATGTGTCCATATATATATAAAATGTATTCACTTTGATCTACACAAATCCATATTTTGTTTGGCTTTATTACAGTAACCACACTCTTAACCTAATCAGATGGTTTCTGTATTAGCTCCATAACATCTAATTTTACCATCCATTCAATTCTGCTTTTACTTGTGCGAGACCCTTGGGACCAAGAAATGAGCTTTCTGGTGATTTTTCTATTCTAGCAGCTTGGACATAATGTAACTTAATCTTCTGATCGCTTTTCCTCTCTGCTTATGTACTTGATTAAGCTATATGGGCTTTTCCAGTAATTTGACTGTAGCAGCACTATACCAGAAATACCAATGTGGTTGGTTACAGATGCCATTAAGTTACTCTTTGTTATATCAACATCCTGCTGAATGGAATTGGCTTCTAATTCACTGGACCATGGTAACAAGACAGTAAAAGTTCTTTTCATTTTAAAAGGTTCTTAGAGAAAAAAACATTTTTACATTGGCTGGTAATTTGATTTGACTGATGTATGTATTTTTGGTGGCACAATGAGATCAATAGTAATGTGCTGTATTCTATCAAGTATCAGAGGGGTAGCTGTGTTAGTCTGGATCTGTAAAAAGCGACAAAGAGTCCTGTGGCACCTAACAGACGTATTGGAGCATAAGCTTTCGTCTGACATGCGTCTGACGAAGTGGGTATTCACCCACGAAAGCTTATGCTCCAATACGTCTGTTAGACTATAAGGTGCCGCAGGACTCTGTCGTATTCTATCACTGATGCAGTCACATCCATTGAATACCTAATCAATTTCTTTAAGAATACTTTTCTGGAGGCAAGTTACACTTGCTGACCTGTTTGATCATCAATAAGGCATACGTTTTGACAGTGAGAGTAATTAACTATTGGAACAATTTGCCAAGGGTTGTGGTGGATTCTCCATTACTGACCATTTTTAAATCAAGAGTGGATGTTTTCTAAAAGATCTGCCCTAGGAATTATTTTGGGGCAATTCTCTGGCCTGTGGTATCCTGGAGGTCAGACGAGATGATCACAATGGTCCCTTCTGGCCTTGGAATTTATGAATCTGCAACTCACGCCCCTCTGCTACCCGGCTACATACATCGGACTTCCTAAACCACTATCTCAAGCTCTGTTGATGGGTCTCTGCCCTTATGTAGATGTGTGCGCTACCCAGACCCATTTTGTGCCCAGTATACGAAGCAAGGTTAAGTTTCTGTTTAACAGTGGATCATCCCTAATTATTTTGTACTGAATACACTTTATGTGATTACATTACACTTAGCTCCAGTAGCTATTGTGGAATACACTCTTTATTCATTTATTTCCAATGCCCCAAACCAATCTCTTGCAGAGTCTTGCCTAGCACATTTGTTAAAAGACCCCATAAAGAACTCTATCTGTGAAGCAACACTATCAGATTTTTGTCCTCCACCCCTATCTTGCCGGATGTATTTTATATTTGTGTGTTTTTGCAATTTGTGCTGAGGGGAACACATTTTTATAAGAGGCTTTTAGTGTAGGCATGACACCACACGCCTGATAGGTATGAAGACCTTCGGGTGATGTTGGAAACACCTCCACATTTCTCACAAGCAAATCTGGCTTTTGCCACTTAAGCCGTGTACTAAGGGTTGTGGTGAAATCTCCATGACTGGCAACTTTTAAATGAAGATTGGGTGTTTCCCTAAAAGATATATGCTCTAATTCAGACAGGAATTATTTGGGGGAAGTCCTATGGCGTGTGTTACACAGTGGTCCCCTCTGGCTTTAGAGTAGATGAAACTATTAATTTCTTTACCCTTCTAGTCTGTCTGAATGCTTTTTAATTAAATGTAGTTCCGTTTTTTGATTGCTTACTGACACTTTTATTTGGGAAGTATCATTCTATGCAATGAGGAGAAAGATAGTCCAGAAGAGGATCTTGATAAATGGAGAGAGAGGTTGGAGAGACACGGCCTCAAAATCAGCAGAGAAAAAAATAGAGTATATGGTATGTAATTTGAATAATGTGAACACTGAAGAATTAGCCCCAATAGGCAGACAGTACCAAAAAATGCAAAGTTTCAAGTGTCTGGGTTCCAGAATCTGGGGAAATGTGGAAACCGAGGATGAAATTAGAGCTAGGATATGAAGTGCCTGGCACAAATGGAGAGAGATAAATGGTGTAGTATGTGATTGGAAGATACCAGTAAGATTAAAAGGGAAAGTCTATAACCACTGGTCCATCCCATTTGGTGGTATGAACGTTGGGCAAAAAGAAGAAACATGAGCAAATCCACAGAGATGCAAATGTTGAGATGGATGAGGGGTGTCAGCAAGAAAGACCATGTGAGGAATGTGCATGTTAGAGACATGCTCAAAGTAGGACCCCTACATGAAAACATGGGGGAGTGTAGGCTCTGATGGTTTGGTCCTGATAACGGTGTGGGTAAGACAGTCCAACAGATCAAGACTGAAGGAAAAAGACAGAGGTCGACCCAAGAAGTAGTGTTGGGATGTCATAAAGGAAGACATGTTCACATGTGTTGTGATAGAGGATACAGCATTGAACTGAGCACTTTGGAGGTAGAGGAGTCTTAGAGTGGACCCCATTTGCTGGGATTTAGACAAGGAAGATGACAACTTTAATGTGGGAAGTGCAGTTTTCACCAGCCCTGCAAATATCACCTGGACCCTCCCTGAACACAGCTGTTGCCTGGGACACACCTAGTCTTGTTTTTGCAAGGTTTTACAACACAGACACTTTACCATGGCAAAGCCTCAGGCCATCTCTTTGTATTTAAAGGGGACCCTCCGGGACTATAGAAGTCTCAAAACCCCCGAAATGACCATATCATCTGGGCAAACAGCCAACTGCCAGGGCTCCAACACCTGCTGATACAGCCCCCACCTGGTGTGTCCTCCCCTCCCCTCATCCCAGCATATCCCCCATTTCCGTAAGAACCGTAACACTCCAAAAAGGCTTTTCGGGAGCTGGTTCTGCCTCCTCATCTGACTTCTCCATCCTTGCTATCGCTTCACAAGCTTCCCTTCCAACCAGCCCTCCAACGGTGTCCACCAGCCCCTCTGCTGATGGCACTGAACCCAGACTGGAATCACTCTGGGTAAGACCCTGTTGGTTACTCAGAACCAGCTGCATCCTTTGCAGATAAAAATGCAGATTCAAGGTCCTAAAAAACCCACCTCTGGGTGTCTCATCCCCAAGCCTCTATGTTCCACCTCTCGACAGACCAAAGACCTCTTAATGAATGGATACATCTTCCATCCCCGCAACAAGAGAAAATACAACCCCATCACGTTCCCCTTTCACTGTGGTGAGGGTGGCGTGTACACTCTGACCAAGTGAAGGAAGAGCAGAAGCCGGCCCTGATGTATCATTCACACTCTGTAGACTATGGAGGGTCCATGCCAGCTCCTCCATCGTTCCATCACCCACTCCCCCAGCTCCAGGGCCCTTTCCCAATTCTGTCTCGCAGTCGCTCCTTCCAAGCAGAACTCTTCCCCCCACCTTCCTGCTGTCTACTCTACAGCCCTTCCAAAGGGGGCAATGCTGGACCATTGCCACCCCGTCCCACTCATCCCCCGACCATAATGCCTTATTCTTTGTCAAATGAACATGGCCCCTGACCGTTGCTCAGACCACCGGAGGTAAGTCCTCAGCCTGTCATTCTCCTCAAGGTTCGTGACCATGACTGAAATCATCCACAAAAGCTACAACCCGAGGGAAACTGACATGGCCCTGGCCTCCCTCCCACTCCCACCCCACAACTTCACCATCTGATGGCAAGAGTCTAACAAGGAGATCCACGGAGAACACACGGGCTCAAAGAACAGCCCAGACCTCAGTGGGATTGCCTTCTGCCCTGTCTGCAGCCAGGAGATAAAGGACTCGGGATCCCATACTGCTGTAGTACATCACAGAGATACTCATGCCACACTCGATCAAAGGCCTTGTTCTGATCCAGGGAATACACGTACCCTCCCCACCCACCTGCTGCCCCTGCCTCAAACACCTGCCGAAGATTACACACAGAGTCTGCTAGCAGCCTGCCCTTGACTGCACTGGCCTGGGCTAATGGATCAGGGTCGGAGCCACCTTGCCAAGCCTCTTCTGGAGCACCTTTGCTAAGATTTTATAATCTGTATTCAAGAGAGTGAGAGGTTTTCCAGTTTTCTAACAACCACCTGTCTCCCGCTTTGGTCAGCAGGATCAACGAACCCTCATTAAATGATCTCTCCAACTCCTTCCTACTCAGTGCCTGATTAAACACGGCCGTCAACACCCGGCGAAAACCTCTGGGAAAGTCTGGTACAATTCACTTGTCAGCCCATCTGTGCTGACCAGGAAGAGGGTGTGGTCAAAGCTGCGTCTGTGAGGGGATCCTTCCCATAAAGCATGATGCTGCAGCCTCTCTTGATGATATAACACAACACTTCTTTGAATGCCACCATTTCTCTACCCAATGCCTCCTCCCCCGCCTTCCTGCCCCACCTGTGCCAAACAGTCAGTATCTCTCCATTTTCTGAATCTGCCTGTTGTTGGCAAGACTCCTGAAAAACTGCTTCATTTCCTCCTGCCTATTCACCCACCGGCTCGCCAAGGAGGGGTATGCCTCAGTTACTCTCTCTGAATTCTTAAACTGAGCAAGGAAATGAAAAACCCAGTCCTCTTCCCCCTGCTCCACCCAGTCACTGCCACTCATTACTTCCAAGAGCCTCGGATTCAACTTCCAAATTCCCTTCCCAAAGCGAATGACTGTATCCAAATGCCAAGTGACCTGCACCAATAAATGATCTGAAACCTCCAATGCAATGATCCTAAACCCTACACACTTTACTCCCTTCTGTATGTACAGTCTATCAGTTCTAGTCCTCCTTGTCCCTCTAAAAAAAATGGGTATCCACCACCCTTCCCGCCTCTGGGTCGAGCCGTCCAAATCCTCTTCCCCCACCCCCAAAAAAATCTTTCAGTTCAGCTTTTTGCACGAACATACAGAATTGCCTAACGTCTGCTCCCCTGATATGTTGATGCCCCTTCCAATCCCCCTCACTGCCCCCTCTTCTGTACCTGAACATGAGAGTTAATGATTTCCACTACTTGCATCCGAAGAAGTGGGTATTCACCCACGAAAGCTCATGCTGCAAAACCTCTGTTAGTCTATAAGGTGCCACAGGATTCTTTGCTGCTTTTACAGATCCAGACTAACACGGCTACCCCTCTGATACATGAGAGTTAATGTCGCCTCCAAAAATGTCCTAGATTAGAGGAATTAGATGCTGTCCTCAGGAAGGGTCCTTGTGGCTTGGCTTTCATGCAGAAACTTGGCTCTTCCCTAGCTAGTGCCAAGAGGCCCCTAACTCCAGAGCAGAGTTCTGGGTCATGAAGGCCTCACTGTTAAGGGACCACCTTGTCTGTAACTGGGGTTGAGAGACTAAGGGCTGGTCCACACTAGGGGCGGGATCGAACTAAGGTACTTCGACTTCAGCTACGCGAATAGCGTAGCTGAAGTCGAAGTACCTTAGTTCGAACTAACGCGACTTACCTCGCGTCCGCGCGGCGCCGCGATCGAAGTTCGCGGCTCCTACTTCGAACTCCGGTACTCCGCTCGCCCTGCAGGAGTACCGGAGTTCGAAGTAGCGCGTTCGGGGATCGATCTATCGCGTCCAGACGAGACGCGATAGATCGATCCCCGATACTTCGATGGCTACCCGCCGATCCGGGCGGGTAGTCTGGACGGGGCC